>CM031374.1:3914401-4289183 GCA_018208015.1 Medicago ruthenica | reverse complement strand
ACAGCTAACATAAAACTGCTATCTAACTGTTTATAGGTTTTATAGTTATAGTCAAAGTTACAGTTACAGTTATAGTCACAGGAAACTTACAGTTATAGTTATAGACAGTTATCAGAAAGTGATCCTAGGTTTTCCCCCGATCACTAAGTTAAAGTTATAGGCAGATTACAGATAAGGTTATACGCAGTCTAAGTTATAGTTACAGGATGTCTCATAGTCATAGGCAGATAAAGACTTGGCGATCCTAGGAAATCCCCGAGATTGCCAAGGTAGGCATGGCGACCCTAGGTTCCCTGTGGTTGCCAACAGTTGGTTGGGCTGGAGCTCACTGAGACATTATGTCTCATCCCATTCCTTCTGGTGCAGGTTTTCAGGTATGTCAGAGGTTCGTGACGAAGTTCTTCATAGAGATGCTGGATGGAGTACAGTTGCTCGTTGTGTATCAGCTCAGGAGCTTAACGGACATTGTATAAGTATTTGTAATAGTATTGGATTATTTGTACAAACGAGTATACTTGTATTCATTCATTTGTAATGTAATATTACTATTGAAATTTTTAAATGTATCCAGTATCAGTTTAACGCACATGCTAATATACTAGTTACAGTTAGTATGGGTGTTACAATTGGTATCAGAGCAGGTCGATTCAGACCGTGCCATGGGTCATTTAAGATTCAATAAAAGTAGTGGAATCATTGGGTTCCAGATGTTGTTCTAAATGTCATGTCTAGTTGAGCCTGATCAACTCAGTCTAGTATATGACAGTTAGGACAAATATCCGAGAGCTGAATGTGACCAAGGAGGAAAGAAGTGTTCAAAGGGTGAAGGTTAAGACGTCGGATTCTAAGACGGAAATTGGCGAGGTATTTAATGTCAAAGGATGGTTCTCTATCAGTGAAGTAATTGAGCCTGTTAATGACAAAGTTTCAGGTATACAAGAGGTACTTAAGAGTAAGGTCAAGTACCTTAATTAGTTGGACGCATCCTTGAGCGATGCCTTCTCCGAGGAGATGGGTAGAGTAAAGAATTATGGAATACACTAAGAAATGATTTGGAATCTTAATGGGAACCGAAAATTGGGAAAGTTAAAGTGAATGGTAAATTAGAGTTTTAGTTCCGGCTGCAGATGCAAGGATTGTGATACCAAACCCAGCGACTTGGACTAAGGAAAGGAAAGTTAATTATTGGACGCTCTGGACTTCCAGTAAGGATATGGTGTGTAAGGATGGAAGGACTTGCGCACGTAGATCGGATGAGATTTAAATATCTGATAGGTAAGAGACTCATTTATGGATTAAGCGAAATATCGGACAGATGGACCAGATTATCTTCCTCTTTATGGGTCGTCAAGATGCTTGGTATGAAGAAACGCAAGCTTAGCGATAAGAGAAGTAAACCCCCTGTAAGGGTATGAATTAAAAGGTTGAATCTTATGTCGTCAGATTATAGTAGACCGGTTTCGAAGATTAAACAGGAAGATTGTCACTAACGTACGAGTCATAGTTAAAGCTACGGTTAATGTTAAGGAGTTCTATGTTATCTTTTGATGGGCTCCTTACACGAGTATTTGGGTAAGCCGACAAGGATCACCTTGTGATGGTATATATATATATATATATATATATATATATATATATATATATATATATATATATATATATATATATACCTTGGATTGTTCGAAATCATGAAGAGGGCAACGGTCGAGAAGACATATGAAATGTTATTTAGGTAACGAGATTAGATTGGAACTGTGAATACAGTAATAAGTTATAGGAAGGATCCAATGGAAAATGTTAAGTATTGAAGCTTACAGATTTATTAATCGAATAATCGAAGAGGTGTAGTATGTGTTTAGACTTATAGGAGAGTTGGTAAAAGTTGAGTTTTTATCCAGACGAATTATTTTCGGAGAAACCTGAGAAGTAACCAAGAGATATGATAGAATTATGTGGACCTAAGTTGTCTTGGAAAAGGATTGTGGATGTGAAATCCTTAGGGATAATTATAGTATGGAAATTTGGTTTAGAATATGAAGAGTAAAGCTTGAACTAGTGAATGAGTTGTTTTAACAGGAGCATAGTTGGGCTCGTAATTATAGCTAAAGATTGTTTACAGGATTCGGCGTATCTCCGTGAAAGTAAGAACATTGTTTATGTCCGAAAGGAAATACCAAGTCAAAGGATTGGCCAAGGAAATTTTATATGGTAATAGTGATCCCAAAGCGAATTGTTAAAAATCAGAGTTGCGCAGCGGAGAAGTAATCCAATTATGAGTTGGCAGATAAATCAAAGCTGAAGTTTAGAGAAAAGGATGTTTGCGAGGTCCTTGCCAGATGAATTACAGGAAAGGCATTTAGAGATTAATTTTTAAGCTACAGAATATGTGTAAGTAGTGATGACTTGAGCTTATCACCAGTTTTAACAGGAAGTTTTAATAGATAAGTCGAGGAATGTTCAGACCTCGAAACTCAAGAGATAATAGAATAGAAGCGGTTTGAGAAATTAAAGGATGTGTTTCTAGCACATAAGTATGTAGCGAAGAAGGCCACATCTAATACGGTGATCTAGCTGTTTAGCTCAGTAACTTTAAGTAACTTGAATATTAAGTTTAACCAAAGAGAAATTATGCCGTGGCATACATTTATTCCGCATCGTACCCACGTTATGCTAGCATGTCGCATGTAACAGGCATGTAACAGGTTATGATTAGTATTATGTATACTGATCAGGCAGAGTTTATGCTACTTAGATAGTAGTGTAACATATTTTATAGTCGTGTGACATGTATTGGTAACCGTGGTACGCAGTCGGTAATGTTTTAGCAGGAAAGTCTCAGTTGAGAAGTTCAGAAATTCTTGAACTTAATGTTAACAGTTAAAGGAAGGAAATGTTTTACACAGAACAGAAAAGTACTCATAGTTTATAGTAAAAGGCTACGTGAATTCAAGTCATGAATTAAAGGATTCAGAGTTTAAGAGTGCTATTTTGAATAGCGGACAAAATAGTTTTCTTTTAGAAAACGGAGAATGTTCTTGAACGAAATAAGTTATAACGTCTATGGGACGTAATCATAGTTACATACGGGATTGTAGTTACTCAAAGAGTGCAAACATGAGTTAAGAGCAAGAAGAGTGACCTTAGTTGGCGTGGCTTTGTCTCAAGTATATTTTGACTAAGTATGATGTCACATTAGTTGGACAATGATGATGCGGCGTACAGTGTACCCGATAGTAGTGTACACGTACTCGATAATGTATGGAAGCTATGTACTATGGACTATATTATATGATGATATGTGAGACGGCTTATGCCACACGTCACTTATACTGGATTTTCATAAGTTGAAAGTATTGGTAAAGAAGAAGGTTCCTAAGACCTTTGGTTACGTGTTATTGTTGATTTATTAATCGGAGCATAACTGACTTATGTGATTTCTCGAGCTTAAAGAATTCCCGCAGTGGGAAGGTGAGCAACGCTTAAGGTTGTGGTAATAGTTACACCAGGATGTCTGAAAGAAAGGGACTTGCACTATAAGTTCAGCCACCACCTTATATTTGAAACGTGAAGGTAGTTGTAATAGACTTCACTTCCGTTTAAGGATACTCTATATCAGATGCTTGCGGTGCAAGACTAATCTATATAAAGGATGATACAAATGTAACAGTAACAGGTCGTCTTACGAGGCGAAAGTTAAAGACAAGAATTCTTTTGAACTGAAGACAATGTAATAGATTCCTCAGAAAATTGAGATAATTGCGGAAAAAAAAAGCAGATTGACTCGACGTTTTCAGGGTAATATGGAATGGTCGATGAAAGAAGAACTGATAGAATTCAGTAAAGGAAATCCAAGATTTAATAATTTTACTTTGGATTTACAAGAAATATGTCGGATAGAGGACATAGTCAGATAATATGAATAAGTTGGTTCAGATAACCATACGTCTTAGCAAGTGATAGTTATGTATCATGCACCAGATCTTTCGGCAGGAAAGAAATTGTCATACGTTTTGGTTTGTGGAAATGGAAATCATGGCTAAAGAACAAGTTTTAACCAGTATGGTTTAATCGAGGTACGTGATTAATCTATATGTCCGACCCTGGAGTTGCCATGAAATTCAAATAAGTTAATAGAATTGGAGATTTCATAGTAGAGAAAGAGGTAGAAAGGATTTAACTTTCAGAATCTCAGAAGGATTTTCTAAATTTCGAGGACGAAATTTCTTTAAGGGGGGTAGAGTGTAATATCCCGCTTAAGCGATACATTTATCAGTGTTATAAGAATTAGAGGAAAGGAGTGGCAAAATTGTAATAAAAGGGAAAATGACCTATTTGGATATATATATGAAGATTTCACATGTTTATCTCACTTTTTCTAGAAAAGAAAATCTGAAATTTTCTTCCCCTCTTCCTCTCATTTTCGTCCCCCATCCTCCCCACCATCATCAGCACCATCATCTTTGAAATCATCATCTCATCTTGTGGAATTTTGGCTAGGAAACTTGGTTTAAGAAGCTAGAGCAAGAGGAAGTTAAGAAAAGGTAAGAATCACTTCAATCTTCCTTTCTCACTTCAATTTTCGTGCCTATTGATTGAGCCTAAACCTCTATTTTATCTTGCATGATGATTCCTAAAGAAGAAGAAGTTATGGGTAGAGATTTGGAGTTGAATTGGAGGAAGTTGGTGAAACCCGTATTTGGGGATAGGGCTCCATTTAAATGGTAAGAACTCTCTCTCTATAACTCCGAATCAAGTGGTCTTTGATGCTATGGAAAGCTAACAAAATTATCTACGTTTTGGTACCAGTTTCGTGAATTTTGGCTGAGTATTGAAGTCTGGGGACGAGTTTGAAGTCAGGGGTCCGAAACTGCAAATCTGCAGAAATCTTGTTTCTTGCTAGTAAGCCTAGTTTTGGGGAAATTTGGAACAAGAAAGTTAAAGGAAAAGCAAGAGATAGAGCAAGGTTGAAGTTAAAGGATTAGCTAGCACCAAATCAAGTTTAAGGTGAGCTCCTAGGGGTTTTAGAACCCACCTTGGTCAAGATTTGACTGTTTATAGTTTTTGATCAAATTTTGAGGTTATAGTACCATAAGCTCTTTGTTAGTGATTCCTTGATCTTACATGTTTATAAGCTGTTTATGTGCCTTAAAATGATGCCTTAAGCTGTATGATGGTTGAGCATGTTTGGTTGTGCCAAAATGGTGAAAAATACATGTTTTGAACTTGCCAATGCTGTCTAACTGCAGGTAAAATCGTGTCACGATTTTACCATCGTGTCACGATTTTATAGGCAGTGAATCACACGATTTCTGGGTGGGAAATCGTGACACGATTTCCAAATCGTGTCACGATTTGACAGCTTACAGGGGACACTTTGTTTTTCAACAGCTCTTGCACCATTCTGGCCGATCAACGCTACTTTAAACCCCTCAAGCATCGTGCAATGGCTAGGTATCACTTCTAGGTATTAGATGACTTATTCCTTAGGGAATGTATGAATCATTAGGGAGGGCTTATAGCTTGTTAAGTTGAGACATTATATTAGGTGATTAAAGTTATAGACGTATCCTTTTGGAATACATAAGCAATGGGAATGCTTTGGCAACCATAGTTACAGATAGGTTTATAGTGTTGGTTCTCCAACGATCATAGGTGGCTTATGAGAACGATAAGTGATAAGTGCCTAAAAGTTGTTATATTTTGCTAACTTTTAGGGCACTTATGATTACTTGCTTTACAAGTTACCTTAGGATTTGAGCATAAATGTGTTAAAAATGCAATAAATGTGATCCTAAGCCTTACCCCATGTGATTATGCAGGAAATACATGCTTGAACCTGATTGATGCAAAGACATGAAGCTTTTCTTGATGCCATCGCTACAAGCGCAGGACTCATCGCTAGTAGCGAGGATAGGCAGAGATTTTCAGTGATCCATCGCTTGAAGCGCAGGATCCATCGCTAGAAGCGAGCTTAGGCAGGGATTATCAGGAGTTCATCGCTTGTAGCGATGAACTGGACGCTTGAAGCGAGCCTAGGCAGGGAATTTCAAAGGCTGGTCGCTAGTAGCGACAGACCTTGTCGCTACAGCGACCAAAGGGGCGGTTTAATGCTGATGGTGACGTGGAGCTCTATAATTGGCCAGTTGATGTCCTCGCTACAAGCGACAGGCTGGTCGCTTGTAGCGAGCGAACATTTTCTCAGCATATTTAAGGAATTTTAAGCTCATTTCTTTATATATAGTTTTTTATCTGTTATAATATTTTTCCAGAGCTTAGAAAACTTGTTATCTTTGAGAGAGAATAGGCATAGAGGGAGAAAAACTTCAAATAGCAATTAGATTTGGATTGAAGAAGATCTTAAGAAGCTTTGAGACATCAAGCTCTCACATATCTTCATCTTCCTTTCTTATTTTGCAAGAGTTGTCATGACAATGATCAACTAATCTCCTTTGTTGGGATTAATAGGTAATCAATCACTCATGTTGTAAACTTTTGATTATTCAATATATGATTCTAGCAATTTTTATATACCATTGAATTTCTTCTTGCTTTTCAATCTTATGTTTGATTTAAATGTTGTTGAAAAAGACTTTTGAATCTAGGTTTAGAATGATTTTCTATCAAGATAAGAAATTCTAGAAATGGGATTTGGTTTTGATAATTACATTATAGTATTGGATCATAAAGCTTTTGAATCGTTTAATAGATTGAGAAATCATCGATTAAACGATACAATCGATCTCACGACGTCATTTGGGAAATCAATGATGTTGTTGAGCAATACGTAATAATGTCATATATAAGAAAACGCTAGAATCCGTATTTGTAATCAATCGGATATAAACGATGTTTGATTGATGAAAGTTAATCCTAAACACCTTCTATGTCCTATTACTCTACTATTTATTTACATGTTTTCAAAATTATGAGTAGTGTAGTATAAAAACAAGTTAAACCCTAACTTAAGACGATAATCGAAGTTGAACGGTTTATGATATCACATTAATCCCTGTGGAACGATATAAAAACTAATACTTACTTTTGTTCATTCAACAAAATGGCGCCGTTGCCGGGGATTAAAGTTTTGATGTTATAATCATTGCAACTTTAATTATGGTTTTAAGCAATTTTGCACAAAATTCTTTTATGTATATAACTAATATTTCTTATCCATCTTGTTTGCTAATTCTTTGTGGTCAGATTGTTGATATCGTTTATGCGAGGTCAAGTGTCAGAGGACCAACTTCTTTTTGATTCCGAGATAGAGAGAACAGCTCGTAGAGCCAATAGCAAGAATCGAAAAAAGAAGCAACAAGCTAAGAGGAGGCAACAAGAGGAGAGTTCTGTTTCTAGTCATTCATCTAGTCCTAATCCAAGCCAAGAGTTACAAATGGCTGTAACATGAGATGGTTCAGGAGGTTCTGCGATGCCATGTACTAACAGTCCACGTCGTTTCGCACAATTGGGGAAAACTCCGCGGACTGCCAAGCAAACGGAGATGAAGACGGGGATATTACAAATCTTATATGCTAATCCATTCTCAGGATTAGACCATGAAGACCCGTTCCAACATCTCACTAAATTCTATGAGATTGCGGGAACCCTTGGTGAGACGGAAAGTAACGAGGAGGCAATGTGGATGAGGATGTTTCCACATTCATTGATAGGCAAAGCTAAGGAGTGGTACTTGGACCAACCTCCGACGATAATGACGAACTGGAATACACTTGAGGAGAAATTCCTTGAGAGGTTCTTCCCTCAGAATCGGTTCATGGAGGCGAAGACAACCATTGCGGTGTTTTCACAAGGTACAAGTGAAACACTATGTGAAGCCTGGGAGCGTTTCAAGTCAATGCTCAGAAGATGTCCGAACCATGGATTTGATGAGTTAACACAAATTCATCTCTTCCGGAACGGAATGCAACAACAATCCAAGCTTTTGCTTGACGCTGCTGCTGGTGGTTCTTTGATGGCCAAGAGCGCAGAGGATGCTGTTGCTATTATAGAGAGAATGGCATTGAACGATCATCAAGCTCATCACAACCGAAGCCAAAGCCAAAGGAAGGCGGGAATCCTAGATTTGGGAACTAATGATGTGATCCTTGCACAAAACAAGTTGCTCACGCAACAAGTGGAAGAGTTGACAAAGAAAATGGCCAACCTTCCCCAACAAATGAAGGACATCCAGAACGAGCAAAGAAGACAACACCAAGTCGCATCTTGCGAGCTTTGTTCGGGAGACCACCCAACCGGATTCTGTCCGCCCCCTACAGAAGAGGTAAGCTATGTTGGTAATCAACCAAGGCCTCAACAGTTTCCAAACCAATTCCAAAGCCATCCAAACAACTTCCCAAGAGGGAATAATCAGAACTATGGCCAAGGTTGGAGAGGAGAAGCTGGGCAGTATAACCGACAACCTTACCAGAACTATAACCAATATCAGCCTCCACAACAAAACCGCAACCAAACCACCGATGAAACCCTCAATCAATTCATGCAGCAGTCAATGGCCAACCAGAAGAACACTGATGCGTCCATCAAAAATCTGGAGACGCAAGTGGGTCAATTGGCACAACAACTTTCTCAAGCTACTCAACAAGGCGGAACCTTTACCGCCAACACACAAACCAACCCTAAGGATCATGCATCGTCATCGAAATGACAATTAAGTCATTTTGATGAGGAAGTCCTTGCAACAAGAGACAACGAAAATTGCAAGGCAATTGCTACAAGGAGCGGGAAGGTAATTGGCCAAGGTATAGGGGACAATCTTGAAGTAGAGAGAAGGGTGGTTGAGAATGAGGTGAAGGAGAAGGATGATGATGAAGGACGTGAGGAATAAACGGAAGATGTACATATAGAGGATGTAGTAGAAAAAAATAATAAGGATGTAGTTGAAAATGAGAACATTGTATGGAAGAAGGATGTGGTGAAGGAGAAGGGCAAGAAGCAAGAAATAGTGAAGAATGCACCGACACCGCATCTACCTTACCCAACTACACCAGCCAAAAAAGAGAAAGAGAGGCAGTTTGCTAGGTTCCTTGAAGTATTCAAGAGGTTACAAATCAATATACCGTTCTCGGAAGCCCTAGAGCAAATGCCTACCTATGCCAAGTTCATGAAGGAAATCCTTTCCAAGAAGAGGAGGTTTAATGAAGAAGAAACAATTTTGCTAGACGCAAATTGTAGTGAAATCATCCAGAACACATTGTCAAGAAAGAAGAGAGATCCGGGCAAAGTTACATTGCTCGTGTCCATTGGCAATGTTGATGTCGGCAAGGCACTTATTGATTTGGGTTCAAGCATCAACCTAATTCCACTATCCATTGTCAAAAGGATAGGTGATATAGTTGTGAAGAGAACCAACTTAACCTTGCAATTGGCCGACAAATCCTACACTCGTCCATTGGGAATTGCTGAAGACGTGTTGGTGAAAGTCGACAAGTTCTTGTTCCCCGTCGACTTTGTAGTGATGGACATTCCGGAGGATGATGATGTGCCACTACTTCTTGGGAGAACTTTCATGCAAACGGCACGGATGATGATTGATCTTGACGGAGGCTTAATGAAAGTCCGTGTGGACGATGAAGAAGTCAATTTCAACATCCATGAAGCAATGAAGTTTCCTAGTGATAAAGCTGCGTGCTTCAAGATGGATGCAACGGAAGAATTGATAGTTGATACGAGAAACCAGTTGCATGATTTGACGCATCTTGAGAGAGTTTTGACAAACGCACTAAGTATCCTAGGAGAAGAAGATGAGCTAGAGCTTGAAGAGTGTTTGAAGGAGCTCGATTCGTTGAAGGAAATTCCTCCTCACAAAGCCAAAATCGAGGAATTGACGAATGAAGCTAAAGTAGAAGAAGTGAAGCCGGAGATGAAGATATTACCCTCACATTTGAAGTATGTGTTTCTTGACCAAGAGGGTACCAAACCGGTAATCATTAGTAGCTCCTTGTCAAACCATGAAGAAACAAGATTGGTCGAAGTTTTGAAGTCCAACAAGGAAGCAATAGGTTGGACACTATCCGACTTAAAAGGGATAAGTCCTTCCTATTGTATGCATAAGATCATGATGGAAGAGGATTATAAGCCGGTAGCACAACCTCAAAGACGGCTAAACCCAAACATGAAAGAAGTAGTCCGGAAAGAAGTAGTGAAGCAGCTTGAAGCCGGCATGATATATCCGATCTCGGATAGTACTTGGGTTAGTCCGGTTCAAGTTGTCCCTAAGAAGGGAGGTATGACGGTTATCACGAATGAGAAGAATGAGCTCATACCGACAAGAACCGTGACCGGTTGGAGGATGTGTATCGACTACCGGAGGTTGAACAAAGCAACTAGAAAGGATCATTTTCCTCTACCATTTATGGATCAAATGCTAGAGAGGCTGTCAGGACAAGCTTTTTACTGTTTCCTTGACGGGTATTCAGGTTACAATCAGATATCGGTGAATCCAGACGATCACGAGAAGACTGCATTCACATGTCCTTTTGGGGTATTCGCATATCGACGCATGCCGTTCGGTTTATGTAACGCTCCAGCAACATTTCAAAGATGCATGCAAGCTATATTTGCAGACTTGATAGAGAAAAGCATTGAAGTGTTCATGGACGACTTCTCAGTTTTCGGGTCATCATTTGATTTATGCTTGAAGAATCTGGACACGGTACTGAAACGGTGCAAGGAAACCAACTTGGTACTCAATTGGGAGAAGTGTCACTTCATGGTAACCGAGGGTATAGTCCTTGGTCACAAGATCTCCTCAAAGGGTATTGAAGTTGATAAAGCTAAGGTCGACGTGATAGGAAAACTTCCACCACCAGTCAATGTCAAAGGAATCCGAAGTTTCCTAGGCCATGCCGGGTTCTATCGGAGATTCATCAAAGACTTCTCAAAAATCGCAAAGCCATTGAGCAACCTGCTCAACAAAGATAAGTCTTTTGATTTTGATATTGATTGTTTAAATGCATTTAATAGTTTAAAGGATAGCTTAACATCCGCACCCATAATCACCGCACCAAACTGGATATACGATTTTGAACTTATGTGCGATGCAAGTGATTATGCGGTAGGCGCGGTGTTAGGTCAACGCAAAAACAAAATTTTTCATGCTATACACTACGCAAGTAAAGTTTTAAATGACGCACAAGTCAATTATGCTACCACTGAAAAAGAATTACTTGCCATAGTGTTCGCATTAGAAAAATTTCGTTCGTATCTCATAGGTTCGAAAATTGTTATCTGGACTGACCATGCAGCTATCAAGTACTTGATTACCAAACCCGACTCAAAGCCGAGACTCATCCGTTGGATGTTGCTACTCCAAGAGTTTGATTTGGAGATTAAGGACAAGAAGGGGACTGAGAACCTAGTAGCTGATCATCTGTCCAGATTGGTGAACAAAGAGATAACGAAGAATGAAAGGGACATCCTTGAAGAGTTCCCGGATGAGCAGTTGCTTATGGTGCAAGAAAGACCATGGTTCGCGGACATGGCCAATTACAAAGCAACGGGGTTCATTCCGGAGGATTACACATGGCAAATGAAGAAGAGGTTGTTGAGAGACGCCACTCAATTCATTTGGGATGACCCGTACTTATTCAAGATTGGAGTAGACCACTTAATAAGAAGATGTGTTGCTAGAGAAGAAGCCAAGGACATCATGTGGCATTGTCACAATTCGCCATATGGTGGTCACTACAGTGGAGAAAGAACTGGAGCAAAAGTTCTTCAAGCTGGCTTTTATTGGCCCTCGTTGTTCAAAGACTCATACGAACATGTGAAAGAATGCGAGAGTTGCCAGAAGACCGGAGGGATTTCAAAGAGGAATGAAATGCCTCTACAAAGTATCCTTGAAGTCGAAGTCTTCGACTGTTGGGGTATTGACTTTGTAGGGCCATTTCCATCTTCTTTGAACAACGAGTATATTCTGGTGGCTGTCGACTATGTGTCAAAGTGGGTTGAAGCAATAGCATCTCAGAAAGCCGATAGCAAAACGGTGGTCAAGTTTCTGAAAAGAAACATCTTTTCCCGATTTGGAACTCCAAGAGTGCTAATAAGTGATGGAGGTTCACACTTCTGCAATCAACAGTTAGCAAAAGCACTTGAGCACTATGGAGTAAAGCACAAGGTAGCTTCACCATACCATCCACAGACAAACGGTCAAGCCGAGGTATCCAACCGTGAAATCAAACGGATACTTGAGAAGACCGTGTCATCTTCAAGGAAGGATTGGGCGATGAAACTGGACGAAGCGTTGTGGGCCTATAGGACCGCATACAAAGCTCCTACGGGTTTCACACCATTCCAGTTGGTGTATGGGAAAGCATGCCACTTGCCGGTCGAGTTGGAGCACAAAGCGTTTTGGGCGCTCAAGTTTTTGAACTTTGATCAAGAGCAAGCTGGGGAGAAGAGAAAGCTTCAAATGCATGAATTAGAGGAAATGCGTGACCAAGCCTATCAGTCAAGCAAGCTTTATAAGGAAAAGGTTAAACGGTATCATGACAAGAAGATCAGGAAGAGGGAATTCAAGCCTGGTCAGATGGTGTTGCTGTTCAATGCAAGGCTACGACTATTTCCGGGTAAATTGAAGTCCAAGTGGTCCGGTCCGTTCATGATAAAGGAAGTGAAACCTTATGGAGCTGTGGAACTTGAGGATCCTATCACTAAGTCGACATGGACAGTGAATGGACAAAGGCTTAAGTCATATTTTGGAGGTGAAGTTGTTCGGCACACGACGACGATTTCACTCATCGATTCTTATGCGTAAGCGAATCAGGCGTCGATCTAATGACGTTAAACAAGAGCTTGTTGGGAGGCACCCTAATTTTGTAAGTATGTTGTGTTTTTAGTGTTATTTTACTTCTGTATGGTTATTTATGCATGTTGGGATAGTGGCTAGAACTCAAAAATTTATTTTTCTGTTTCCTGTCATGGTCGCTACAACGACCAACTCATCGCTGTAGCGATGGAATTTACACTACGTGCAATTCTGGCCAGGCAATGATAAGAGACAAACAGAGTTATCAGGTTCTGAACCTAACAGGTTCTGAACAGCACGCAGGGCACAATAGTTTGCAACACAGAGCACAAACACAAACACACACAGGCAGCAAATTTAAAGTGCAGGAAAGTAAAAAAAAGGCACAGAAATTTGTTAACCCAGTTCGGAGTAAACACCTCCTACTCTGGGGGATACCAATCCAGGAAGGAATTCCACTATAGGAATTAATCCTTATGACTCAAGACACTGACTCCCAGTTCCCAGCCTAAGCAATTAACTTCCTCCTAGTCTTGAATTCTACCCAACACGTTGAGTATTAGAAAAACCTCTAACTTCCTATTCAAGTAACTGCAACCCAGCCACTTGAACCACCCTTAAACAAAAACACTCTGTTTTTCAGAAAACTTTAAAAACACAACTTCATTCGTACCTAGAGGCTTAGAATGAATTACAACTCAATAACAATCCTAAACCAACTCTAACAGAGTGGTGCACAATAAAGCTAAAAGCTTAAAATACTAAGACTCAATTTTCTCTGAATAATACTCTTAAAATCGTATCTTGAATAGCAGCAGCCCTCCTCCTTATATAGCCTTCAGTCTTGCAAAATAAAACTAATCTTCTGATTTGATTTGTTACTGAAATAAGATTGGTCCAATAATGTAACAAATAAAACTGTACTGAATCTTTTAAAGATTATAACAGGAAAATATGAATTTCATATCTTTGAACCAAATCTTCAATAAAATCTTCTTCAAATAAATCAGCATTCTAGAAGCAACATGCGTGGATAAATCCTCATAAATCTTGCAAAGATTCGCATAGAAAAACCTTGAAAATAACCAGCTTCTGATGAAGTCAACATAAGTCAACGCTGGCATCAGAACCTGAATCAGCTTCTGAAGTGCTACAGTGCTTTCAGCTTCTGATGGCATTTTCAGTTTCTGAATGGCTTCAAAATTAAAAACTTCCAACTGAAGAAATGTTATACATATGGAGATGCTTCTATTCAATATCTTGGTTTTGCCAAAACATGCAGCCAACACCAAAAGACTCAACACTACGTCGCTGTAGCGACGCACTTGTCGCTTGTAGCGACAGTTTTTGCACTTGCGCTTGTAGCGCCAAGCCACGCTTGTAGCGATGGGCTTCTTGCCTGTCGCTGTAGCGACGGATCGCGCGCTTGTAGCGAGCGTATCAGAAAACAGTTTTATAATACCCAGGCCACTCCTGTCGCTTCAGCTACCCCCAACCACTTTCATTTATTATTATAGCCGTTTTAAACTTACATTTTCGCATCTGTAACATTCCATAAACATTATCTTTCATTTCTGCATTGTTCATTTTCAATTTCTGCTTAAGTTCTGAAAAATCCACTCTGTACCTGCAATAATCCTGTTAAATCTCACTCTAAAACAACTCAGGTATGTTATTCGACCTTGTCTGTTCCTTTTATTAAGCTTTTTACTGTTTTTTGGTGCTTGCATGTTGATTTCACAATTTAGGGTTTTAGGGTTTTACGAAATTTTAACTTAAATCATGCCCTGTTGTTTACCCATGTTTATACTTAGTTTAAGTTGTTATAAATGACCTAGAATCACTAGGAAAACTCTCTTTTAATCCTCTTGTTCATAGTAATCGTATTTTGGAAAAAACCTATGTACAAATTCAAAATAAATTAGGGTTTTTGAGGATTTAGGAAGTTTAGGTGATTGTTAGTCATTTATTTTAGCTTTAATGTTATTTTCGCATGCTACAAGTTAGTTAAAATCAGAAAAATCATAAATTTTGAAAATGGGTTTCCTCGCTAGAACAGCGCTTGTAGCGCAGGAAACTGGCATTTTCTGGGTTTCGTCGCTACAGCGACCAATCTGTCGCTTGTAGCGAGCGAACCCAGAATTTGTTTTATTTGTATTTTGATTGAAACTTGACTTGTACCCTACCTGATTTTCATCTGTTTTAAATCATCTTGTAGGAATGGCACCTAAAACCTCTTCTAAACGTCAAAGGAACGTTGAAAGCTCCTCGTCACGACCAAGAGTCAATGTTCAACCACACGACGCAAGTCGTTTCTTAAGCTGGAGGAATCAAGAACGCTACGAGGAGCTGAGGACAAGACGCATCTGGTCTGAGAAGCGGTTTGAGATTTCTGAAGAGGGGGAATATGGAGGCTTAGCAGCCATGATTAACGAGAGGAAGTGGGGTATTTTATGCACGCCACCCAGGAGGATCAATTATGACATTGTGCGCGAATTCTACGCGAACGCGATCCCCTCCGATCCATCTGATGAGTTTACTTGGACTACCTATGTACGAGGGCGCACAATCACCTTCGATCGCATGTCCATCAACGCGTATCTAGGCAAGCCTCTGGAACTAGTTGAAGAAGATAATCCGCTTGCACCCACTGCGCTTTGTGATTTCTGTGAACATCAGAGGAGTGGTGATTGGGATCACGACAGCATCGCACAGGACATCTTCCAGCAGGGGAAGAGTTATGATGTGAGTAGGGCTTCGGGTAAGCCTTTCCGAGCGTTTCGTGAGGACATGACCACTGAGGCTCAGGTAATCCATACCCTTATTTTATATAACATCCGCCCCAAATCTCACACATCCTCCACCACCCTTGATGTGACCCCTCTTGTCCATTATATCCTCACTCAGCGTCAGGTTGACGTTGCTAGACTGATAGCAAATGAGATGAGGATAGTTGCTGAGAGTGGCATATTACCCCCGGGCAAACCAAAATGCCCTCTGACTTTTCCCGGGTTGATCATGGGTCTATGTAGGCGAGCTAGAGTTCACATGCCATCACAGGTTGATGAGGAAATTAAAAACCCTATTGATGATAGATACATCAATAGGTACTGCTCTACACCTGCACCTGTTGCCCCACCTCCCCCCTCAGCTGGACCATCATCCTCAGCAGGACCTTCTCATGTATCACCACCACCACCTCAGCATACTAGCCACCCTAGCCACCCGACCATTCCACCATTGGACTTCTCGAGTTGGGATTCTGCTACTGTGAGCTCATTCCTGTTGGCGCAGAATGCGTCAAATCACCGGGCACTTACTACGATTCAGAGCCATCTGCACGACAGTGGCCAAAGCCCGTGGACACCTGCTTTCTTCTCTGAGCACATCGCTTGGCCTGGGGACAGGCCATTCTTTCCAGGAGGGGCAGATGCAGCTGATGCTGGTGATCAGCAGGATGCCGGTGATGAGGGTGATGACGACGCTGATGTGGATGATGATCTGGATGATGACTCCTCAGCTGCTACAAATTCTATTGATCGCATGGCAGCTGACTTGATAGACTCTGAGGACGACATGGCCACAGATTCAGATTGATGATGCAGAGCTGCAGATCTTGATTTGTTTTCTCTTTCGTTTTATTTATTTAGCTTTGTACTTTAACATTTTGATTTATGCTTTGTACTCTGATTATGTTTTATGTACCTTGGATAATATTACATTATGTTTATGTTATTTATATTTGGTATTACATGTTAGTAGTTATATTTTATTTATGCTTTAGTGTTTATTTTTGGTAAAATTTTTTGAAATGATCCCAACAAATTTTGAAAGAAAGATGAAAGATTCAAAAGCTAATGATTGAACTGTGAATCATCTGAGTGATAATGATAGAATGAGTGTTAAAGCGCGCAGCTAAGGTACTCGTTTTCTTGTTTTTTTAGGTATATTCGTGAATGTGAATAAGTTCTTTACACGCACAAGTTAATTTATTCAGTTTTTAAGCAAGCATTTGTTTAGTTTTGAACCAATATAGAACTAGCCAAAAATGTGAGGAATCCTCAACCATTGTATATATATGCAGGAGACCAATATCATGTGTAACTCAGTTAGATTATGTTAAATCTGTTGTTGTTTTAAATTGTATAAGAGCATTGAAATGATCAAGGCAATTTTTTTTGAAATTGAGAGAAATACTTGACCAAATGAACCTACCCTGTGAGATGTGTGAGTATCTGTTAACCCATCTGAGCCTAATGGAATCAGAATTGTTAACTGTGGACTGTCAATTTAATAAGCTCATCTGCTTATTTAAATTGCCGGAGTTTGTAAAAAAAATTCAGTTCATAGTTAACTCTTTATTAAATTCTGATAGTTGTTTTCTTTTGAACCCTTATCCATCGTTTTTATTGACCTTTGCCATAATAACAAAGGAACATTCGATTAGGGTATCATTGAAATAAGTTGGGGAGAAAGGAAGGTTTTATTTATGTCAATGTAAGGGTGAATGATGATATTTGATCTTGACAACAAGAAAAAGAAAAGAAAAAAAGAAAGAAAAGCAAACCAAGAAAAAGAAAAGAGAAAAAATGAAAAGGTTTGCAAGATTTCAAAGAAAAAAATAGTTGTCAAAGATCAATCAAGAATAGAAAAGTTGGAAATTCACCAAGTGTTGTATTGGAGAAAGAAGGAAGTTGTAATTAGATTGAATGTTTCCTTTTGCTTGGCCATTTGAATTCAAATATCCCACATATGACAATTCTTTTGTAACCTAGCCCAATTACAACCTTTAAAGACCTTTTGATCAATGCCTTTTATGCTTTTGGAAATGATAATTAGATAGACACATAATTTGATTGAATGTTATCATGTTTATTGGATGAGTGTTCATAACCCTTACAAATGATTTCAATTGTTCATATACTTTATATAGAAGTGTGTTAGGTTT
Organism: Medicago ruthenica; assembly: GCA_018208015.1. Lineage (NCBI taxonomy): Eukaryota > Viridiplantae > Streptophyta > Magnoliopsida > Fabales > Fabaceae > Medicago > Medicago ruthenica. Next base: position 4,271,472 of record CM031374.1, on the reverse strand, counting down.
GGTTCAAATTTAAACATGTTGCTTGTTTAGGATTGTATGATTTAATTCCTTGTATTTAGAACTAGTTCACATTTGTAGAATGTATCTTGTTTGATGAGAAACTGAACTTTAGCTTGCGCAATCACATTTGAATCACTCATTGGATGTTTAATTCTTCGCACTTTTGAATCCTTTGCTAAATTGCTCAATACTGTGGTTTTTAAAGCTATGAAAATTTCCTTTTGTTCTTTGGTTTGAGGACAAACCAAAATGTAAGTTGGGGAGAGTTTGATAAGTGCCTAAAAGTTGTTATATTTTGCTAACTTTTAGGGCACTTATGATTACTTGCTTTACAAGTTACCTTAGGATTTGAGCATAAATGTGTTAAAAATGCAATAAATGTGATCCTAAGCCTTACCCCATGTGATTATGCAGGAAATACATGCTTGAACCTGATTGATGCAAAGACATGAAGCTTTTCTTGATGCCATCGCTACAAGCGCAGGACTCATCGCTAGTAGCGAGGATAGGCAGAGATTTTCAGTGATCCATCGCTTGAAGCGCAGGATCCATCGCTAGAAGCGAGCTTAGGCAGGGATTATCAGGAGTTCATCGCTTGTAGCGATGAACTGGACGCTTGAAGCGAGCCTAGGCAGGGAATTTCAAAGGCTGGTCGCTAGTAGCGACAGACCTTGTCGCTACAGCGACCAAAGGGGCGGTTTAATGCTGATGGTGACGTGGAGCTCTATAATTGGCCAGTTGATGTCCTCGCTACAAGCGACAGGCTGGTCGCTTGTAGCGAGCGAACATTTTCTCAGCATATTTAAGGAATTTTAAGCTCATTTCTTTATATATAGTTTTTTATCTGTTATAATATTTTTCCAGAGCTTAGAAAACTTGTTATCTTTGAGAGAGAATAGGCATAGAGGGAGAAAAACTTCAAATAGCAATTAGATTTGGATTGAAGAAGATCTTAAGAAGCTTTGAGACATCAAGCTCTCACATATCTTCATCTTCCTTTCTTATTTTGCAAGAGTTGTCATGACAATGATCAACTAATCTCCTTTGTTGGGATTAATAGGTAATCAATCACTCATGTTGTAAACTTTTGATTATTCAATATATGATTCTAGCAATTTTTATATACCATTGAATTTCTTCTTGCTTTTCAATCTTATGTTTGATTTAAATGTTGTTGAAAAAGACTTTTGAATCTAGGTTTAGAATGATTTTCTATCAAGATAAGAAATTCTAGAAATGGGATTTGGTTTTGATAATTACATTATAGTATTGGATCATAAAGCTTTTGAATCGTTTAATAGATTGAGAAATCATCGATTAAACGATACAATCGATCTCACGACGTCATTTGGGAAATCAATGATGTTGTTGAGCAATACGTAATAATGTCATATATAAGAAAACGCTAGAATCCGTATTTATAATCAATCGGATATAAACGATGTTTGATTGATGAAAGTTAATCCTAAACACCTTCTATGTCCTATTACTCTACTATTTATTTACATGTTTTCAAAATTATGAGTAGTGTAGTATAAAAACAAGTTAAACCCTAACTTAAGACGATAATCGAAGTTGAACGGTTTATGATATCACATTAATCCCTGTGGAACGATATAAAAACTAATACTTACTTTTGTTCATTCAACAATAAGCCAAGAATCATAGATTATAGGTCATATGTTACAAGAATGTTATACGATTATAGTACTGATTATATGTTCATATGTCAAAGTTAAAGAATTAAAGATCAAAGATATTGGCGTGCTTGCACGTTTCACAGTCATAGGGCGTGTTCAGCAGACTCCGGGATTCGCCGGATGGGACTTCTCCGAGAGGGTTGTCCACACGTTTCATAGGGAGTCCGGTGTTAGCCTGATTGATAGGAATTTCACCGGGTCATAGGGAGATGTACTTCGGGGTTACTCCACCCGGATGCACTCCGTAAAATGAACTCAGATTAATTGTTTGTTCAACGCTAACAGCTAACATAAAACTGCTATCGAACTGTTTATAGGTTTTATAGTTATAGTCAAAGTTACAGTTACAGTTATAGTCACAGGAAACTTACAGTTATAGTTATAGACAGTTATCAGAAAGTGATCCTAGATTTTCCCCCGATCACTAAGTTAAAGTTATAGGCAGATTACAGATAAGGTTATACGCAGTCTAAGTTATAGTTACAGGATGTCTCATAGTCATAGGCAGATAAAGACTTGGCGATCCTAGGAAATCCCCGAGATTGCCAAGGTAGGCATGGCGACCCTAGGTTCCCTGTGGTTGCCAACAGTTGGTTGGGCTGGAGCTCACTGAGACATTATGTCTCATCCCATTCCTCCTGGTGCAGGTTTTCAGGTATGTCAGAGGTTCGTGACGAAGTTCTTCATAGAGATGCTGGATGGAGTACAGTTGCTCGTTGTGTATCAGCTCAGGAGCTTAACGGACATTGTATAAGTATTTGTAATAGTATTGGATTATTTGTACAAACGAGTATACTTGTATTCATTCATTTGTAATGTAATATTACTATTGAAATTTTTAAATGTATCCAGTATCAGTTTAACGCACATGCTAATATACTAGTTACAGTTAGTATGGGTGTTACATTAACAACATGAACTTTCATCTAGAGACAAAAATTTATGGATTTTCACCTTCAAAAAGATCTCAACTTTATGTTTTTTCATGTACAGAGAAAGACCTAGATATAATACTTTCATCTAGGAAATTTTAACAATATTCAATATTTCTGGGTTTTTTCAGCTTCAAGAAAATCTCAATTTTTTGAGTTTGAAATTGAAGGGAGTTTCGATCATGATGGTGTGAATATTATCCAACCATTCGAAATTGTGTCTTTTCTAAGTTGTGAGATTTTTTTAATGAGGTTTGTTGTTGTTCCAATTTTTTTTTTTTTATAAATACGTTTTAATAAAATTACAGTTTCAATGTAAGAATAATTTAAAAAAAAGTTTTTTTTTTTATTTCTAAAAATTGAATATTAAATACAAATTGAATATTTATGAATTTATTGTTGAGTAGATGGCGATTAAATATGGTCTGCATCGCGGAAGTCATTGCTGGTCCACGATAGAGCTTCAACAATCCACGACGTTAGGTGGCGGGGCTCCACCATCTCACAATAGAGCTTTGGTGGTGCTCCGGTGTTAACCACCACCATCACCATTTTTTCAGTTTTTAATATATTTTTATTAAAATATTTAATAATAAATAACTTAAATATATGTTTTTATTAAAATATTTAATTGATATGACAACACATCATTTGATGTAAGTGTAAAATAATTATACACTGACATAATATATTAATTAAATTCTTAATTTATTTATAAAATCAAATTTAAGGTTAAATAATTATATTCAAAAACATATTTAATCCCAAAAAAAAAAAAAATCCTTATTTGCAAAATGAGGTAATAGTCATTTTGATATCTGAATATATCGAGTAGCCACAATAGTTTTTCAATATATCGAAATTATAAAATAGTATCTCATTGTGCACTTTGTTGGTCAAAACAGTCATCAATATTAAAACAGTCCCTCAATGCCGATAATAACTCTTTTCTTTTAAGGATTGTTATGATAGTAAACATGTACTTATATACATTGATATAATAGTAAGTATGTATATTGAAAGACTGATATGATAGTATTAACAAAACATTTTAACGCAGAGAATATTTTGATTAACGAATGTAGAATTAGAGACTATGAAGCCTAGATACTTGATATGACACGGATATGATACGACACCGATATGGGAAAATTTCAAAATTCAAGATACGATACAGCCGAGATACTTTAATATAAAATTAAATATAAACTACAGATTAAAACTCAAAATACAAACTATGTATTATAACCTAAAAGCAAAAAACATAGACGCAAAACATAGTCCTACATGGTGACCAAACAAACATAAAACAACAACGAGACACACCAATGATTTTGCATTCATATGACAATTAACAGCAACAACGTTTTCAAAACAACAAAAAGAGATAAAACATACGGTGGACAATAACAAAATATAAATACAAGTAACATTGATAATAAAGAAAATGACAATTAATCAATTACATATATGATATATTTTAAAACGAGTACATTATTGCTTAGTCAATTATATATATATATATATATATATATATATATATATATATCACAAAAATAGAACATTTTTACAATCATACTGTATCGTAAAAAGATCGTTAGTGTTATACATCTATAGCCCAAAAAGAACATCATTGCTTAATATTCATTACTTAAGTGTTATTTGAGTGAACACTAATATTTGTTTCTTTCCTCTTTTCCTTTTTAAGAAAAAACAAGAAAAAAAACAATAGAAAAATCATGTATCCTATGCGTATCGATTTTCCACCACTGTATCTCTCATGTATATTCGAAGTATCTGAAAAGTATCATGTTTTTTTCAAAATAAAATTTAATTGTCGGATACTCCTCCAATACGTATTGGGACGTATCGGGTAAGTATCAGTACAAAATACGTGTACGTCATCAATTTTAAAGTATCATTGCTTCACATATTAGAGATCATTTTAGAATTTCAACAAATTAAAAACTATTACGTAGTTACTCGTTTTGTTATGCATCAGTGCTTCACACATGCATGACCAAAATCACAGTTAACACTTTGTGAAACATACTCAAACTGGTATGGACCCGGTTCAGAAGCGGTTTTATTCAAAACCCAATTTTCGAAGACCCTACGTTCTTCATCCACGGTTCCATACCACCGGAGCTGCACCGGGATAGACCTCCGGCGGACACGACGACGGCGATATGAAAAACTTGTTATCATCACTCCCATATCCAAAATTCAGACCTTCAATCATCAACAACAACCATCTTCTCGATTTCTTCGATCACCTTCTTCTTCACCAATGCTTCACTCTTCAACAAACTCGTCAAATTCACACTCAATTAATCCTCACAACCACTCACCATTCTTCCTTCTTATCCGCCCGCCTCATTGCAACCTACTCCCGCTTCAATTCCATCTCGGAAGCTCGAAAAATCTTCACAACCACCCCTTTTGAATCTCTTTCAAATCTTGTTTGGAATTCTATCATTAGAGCAAATGTATCACATGGGTATTGTAATTATGCTGTTAAACTTTATTATCAAATGATAAAGTTTGGATTTTTACCTGATGGGTTTACTTTACCTTTAATAATTAAGTCTTGCTCGAAAATTGGAAGTGTTGGTCTTTGTAAAATTGTTCATTGTCATGTTTTGGAGATGGGTTTTAAGAATCATGTTCATGTGGTGAATGAGTTGGTGGGTATGTATGGGAAAGTTAGGAGAATGGAAGATGCATGTAAAGTGTTTGATGGAGTGGTTGTTAGAAGTGTTTTGTCGTGGAATACGTTGGTTTCAGGTTATGCTTTTAATTTTGATTATGTTGGTGCTTTTAGGGTTTTTAAACGGATGGAGTTGGAAGGTTTGCAGCCGAATTATGTGACGTGGACTTCGCTTTTGTCGAGTCATGCTAGATGTGGACTTTATGATGAAACGGTGGAGTTGTTTAAGGTGATGAGAATAAGGGGAGTTGAGATTAGTGGTGAAGCTGTAGCTGTGGTGTTGTCTGTGTGTGCTGATATGGGTGGAGTTCAACGGGGGAAGGAAATTCATGGGTATGTTATTAAAGGTGGATATGAAGATTATTTGTTTGTGAAAAATGCTTTGATAGGAATTTATGGGAAGAAGCGTGAGGATCTTGGGGATGCAAATAAAATATTTTCTGACATAAAAAACAAGAGTTTAGTAAGTTGGAATGCTTTGATATCGTCGTATGCTGAATTGGGATTATGTGATGAGGCATATGAAGTATTTTTGCAGCTGGAGAAGTTGAACGGTCATTCGTTGGTGAGACCCAATGTAATAAGTTGGAGTGCTGTGATTAGTGCTTTTGCTTCTAAAGGGCGTTTCGAGAAGTCGTTGAAACTGTTTAGACGAATGCAGCTAGCAAAAGTAATGGCCAATTGTGTCACTATTTCCAGTGTTTTATCTGTTTGTGCAGAGTTAGCAGCATTGAACTTAGGTAGGGAGCTGCATGCTTATGCCTTTAGGAATCTCATGGATGACAATATTTTGGTAGGGAATGGTCTTATTAACATGTATATGAAGTGTGGGGTTTTCAAGGAAGGACACTTAGTATTTGATAATATTGAGGGTAGAGATTTAATTTCATGGAATTCATTAATTGGGGGTTATGGAATGCATGGGCTTGGTGAGAGTGCTTTAAGAACATTTGATGAGATGATTAAAGCTGGAGTGAGGCCAGATAAAATCACATTTGTTGCTGTTTTATCTGCATGTAGTCATGCTGGTCTTGTTGCTGCAGGTCACAACCTTTTTGATCGGATGATCACAGAGTTTAGGATTGAGCCTACTATAGAGCACTATGCGTGCATGGTTGATCTCCTTGGGCGTGCTGGGCTTTTGCAAGAAGCAAATGATATTGTGAGAAACATGCCAATTGAACCAAATGAGTGCGTTTGGGGAGCTCTTTTAAACTCATGTAGAATGTACAGAGATACAGATGTTATAGAAGAAATAGAATCACGAATTCTAGCCCTTAAGTCAGAAATAACTGGGAGCTTCATGCTGCTGTCCAATATTTATGCCGACAATGGAAAACGGGAGGATTCTGCCAGGGTCAGGGTCTCAGCAAAGGAAAAAGGTTTGAAAAAAATACCTGGTCAGAGTTGGATTGAGGTGAGAAAAAAGGTATACACATTCTCAGCAGGGAATGTAGTCCATTTGGAACAAGGTGAAATTTTTGCGATCCTTAATGAATTGGCACTTCAAATGGCGAGTGTACATTATAACATCAATAGTTGCTTTGATCAATATAATTCTGACGAATCAGAGCTCTTACTTGTAGCAAACTGAGAGGGGCTAGATTTTTTTGTGCCATGCCTTTCTCTACCATGTAGTAATGCGTAACCGATTACATTTAATATATGCATAGTACCTACAAATGTAGTGAAATCCAGTTTTAGTCCCTGTTTTTATTCAAAAATGTTGAGGCGGAAAATGCCAGTCCATTTGGCAGTTACTGAGTACAATGAACATATAGCTTGATAGGGGGAGCAAGAGAGAGATGGTGAAAGCAGCTTGCTACACTTTGTTAGAGAGAACAATGGTTTTGTTGTTCTGGCTGTGAGTGTGCAAAATCCATATCTATGGCAGGAAAAAAATAGAAAGATGTAAACAAAGATTATTCTTTTGATGAACAAATTACTGCCTAAAATTTTGGAAACAAGAAATCAATAGAAAACGAGGTGTATAGTTTGTGATGTGTGTGTATTTATCATGTGCTTAATATTTATATATTAAATTGTCTACTAATATTTGTCAAATATACAGATTATTACATGTACACCTTAAATGCAAAAATACTTTTACTTCTATATTCATCTTATTTAAGCTGGATGTGAAGTGTATGAAATAGTTTAGTTTAGGTTTCCAAGTTACTCCGTTTTCATGCTCACAGGTAATACTATCACCTTTCTCATACTTTATATATACATGAATACTCAGAACCTACCTGCAGCTGATAAGGAAGAAAGAAATCCACTGAAAATCCCAACAAAATATAACATTCAAATGACTTTAAGGTGATAGATAACTAGATATGATAATGCAATTTATCTTGTTGATCACGAGCACATGGGAAGAAATTGAATGATGAGATTAACATAACAATTGTTAAGCCAATATCACTTGGTAATACTTAGCTGGCGCATTTCTACTCTTTTTCTCGTAAACTGAATATTACATATGTGGAAGATCATACAAATTCATTAACTGATAAATACACAAAAGGAGGGGTAGCAATTTGTATTTCATCTAGTGATGATGGTCAACTTGGTTATTGAATCCAACCTACGACTTTTTTTATAGACATGAAAAATAACCATTGAAACTCACACACAAACGGAAGGGAGCCCTGGTCACAACGTTCAGCCTAACAATTTTGACACTTTTGTCAGTTGAGCTCGTATCTTTATATTTCAACGATAATTAATTTATTAAGTCACAATAATCTATTTTTTAAAATATTAAATTATAAAAAGCTGTGGCTAGTCCTTATTTGACACGCTTGTTAATAGTTACTGGATTTTTTGACATGACATTTGAGGTGTTTATTCAGCTTTTTGCTAAATAGGGGACGGACTCCTACTCTAGATGTTGTTAATAATTACAATTGAATTTAGGAATATTTTTACAAACAATTTAAAATTTGTCATGAATATATTAATTAGTAAATGTCCATTCATTAACCTTTCACATGCTTTGTAACTTCCACTAATAAGTGGATTGTAATGTGATTATTCATTTACCTATTTGTGTCCTATAAATAGGACCTATATTGCAATTTAAAGATACACTTGTGAAATAATACAATATATTACTTCCTCCATTTTGTTCTTTTGATGTTTTAGAACTTCAACTATATTTCAAAATATTTGATGTTTTAGTATATTTAATATTTTTTCCTCATGTTTACCCTTGTTGGAAAACATACCATAAAACTATTAAAGGAATTGCGACCTTTGACTTATCACATGTGAATTAATTATAAATAAGGACATTTTAGTTCAAAACATACAAATATTTATATGCTTTAATTACTCCTTAAGACTCGTGTCAAGAGCTAAAACATCAAAAGATAAAAAATGGAGGGAGTATCTTGTTCTCTCTTTATCTCTTTCACTCTATTCTTATGTAATATTCAATATATTGTTATACTTTTAATTAATTTCATAACACGTTATCAACACGAGACTCTACCAAAGCAATGCCTTAATTATCTTAGAGGCTATATTCTAAGAATTTTTCTTCTTCTCATTTCTTTGCTCCGAATAGTTTAATTTGATCATGATATTATGTTATTTTTTCATTGTTTTTATTTTTGTGTTTGTTTGATTCAATTACATAGATTGAGTATGATAATGTAACACCCATACTAACTTTAACTAGTATATTAGCATGTGCGTTAAACTGATACTGGATACATTTAAAAATTTCAATAATAATAATAATAATACATCACAAGTGAAAGAATACAAGTTTACTCGTCTGTACAAATATCCAATACTATTACAATACTTATACTATATCCATTACGTTCCTGAGCTGGTACACAACGAGCAATTGTACTCCATCCAGCATCTCTGTGAAGATCTCCATCACGAACCTCTGACTTACCTGTAAACCTGCACCAGAAGGAATGGGATGAGACATAATGTCTCAGTGAGCTCCAGCCCAACCTACTATTGGCAACCACAGGGAACCTAGGGTCGCCATGCCTACCTTGGCAATCTCGGGGATTTCCTAGGATCGCCAAGTTTTTATCTGCCTATGACTATAAGTCCTCTTGTAACTATAACTTAGACTGTGTATAACCTTATCTGTAATCTGCCTATAACTTTAACTTAGTGATCGGGGGAAACCCTAGAATCACTTTCTGATAACTGTCTATAACTATAACTGTAAGTTTCCTGTGACTATAACTGTAACTGTAACTTTGACTATAACTATAAAACATAAAACATATAAACAGTTCGATAGCAGTTTTATGTTAGCTGTTAGCGTTGAACAAACAATTAATCTGAGTTCATTTTACGGAGGGCAGCCCGGGTGGAGCAACCCCGAGATACGTCTCCCTATAAAACCGGTGAAATTCCTATCATATCAGGCTAACACCGGACTCCCTATAAAACGTGTGGACAACCCTCTCGGAGAAGTCCCATCCGGCGAATCCCGGAGTCTGATGAACACACCCTGCAACTGTAACTGTAAAACGTGCAAGCACGCCAATATCTTTGATCTTTAATTCTTTAACTTTAACGTATGAACATATAATCTGTTACTGTAATCAAATAACAATCCTATAACGTATAAACTATAATCTATGATTCTTGGCTTATCGTTCTCATAAGCCACCTATAACCGTTGGAGAACCAACACTATAACTTATCTGTAACTATGATTGCCAAAGCATTCCTATTGCCTTTGTATTCCAAATTGAATACATCTATAATCATGCTCACCTAAAATAGGTTCCAACTTGACTATTATCTCATTCTTGGATTCGTGTAAACTGAAACGAGTCCGTAACATTGCCAGGTAAGGGTTAAACCCTAAACTAGATCCTTAACATTTCTATGATAGCTTGTGGGTTAAGGTAACCCTCTCTTAATATTGTGTCTATCCTCATCTAAACATCTCAAGGATAGGTCTTTAAATGCTCATTAGCAACGCCTAACCATTACATGTTGTTCCTTAAGTCCGAAGCAGGATTAGATAGCCGAAACGGTGCAAGTAAAGATGAAAAACAACATGATCCTGTCCACCTCAAAATCGTGACACGATTTGGCAATCGTGTCACGATTTCATGCCCAGAAATCGTGTTGGTTCCTGCCTGTAAAATCGTGACACGGTTGTAAAATCGTGACACGATTTTACCTGCAGTTGGACAGCATAGGGCAAGTTTAAAACATGTTTTCCACCATTTTTGGTCTATCCAATCATGCCCAAACATCATACATCTTAAAGGGATAATTTCAAATGCTTATCAACAGAATACAACATGCAATGATCATGGATTACTAACAAATTGGAATTAGGGTTCAAAAGTTCATAACTTTGGTCATAATACTATAAACTCAAGAAACTCAACAAAGTGGGTTCTATAACCCCTAGGGAGCTCACCTTATACATGATTGGTGCTGGTTTAGCTTACTTTCCAACTTCCTCAAAACCATATCTCTTAATTCTTTCCTTTCTTCTTGCTTTCTTTAATTTTCCTCTTGCTCCAATCTTCCCAAAAGCCATGCTTGATTGGAACACAAGGTTTAGGGAGGAGTTTAATGCTCCTGGTGAAGATGAAGATGAAGATGGAGGGCGAAAATGAGAGAGGAAGGGGGAGGAAAAATCAGCTTTTGCTTACTAGAAAATAATGAGATAAACATGGGAAAATTTCATATAAATCCAAATAGGTCCTTTCCCCTTTATTACAAGTTTGCCACTCCTCTAATTACAACCTTGCCATTGCTTGCACATGAAGTTTCTAACACTTATAACTGTTACATTTAAGCGGGATATTACAGATAATGAGTATGATCTAATCATAAACAAGAGCAGAAGATTAATCACAATTGTTACAATGAAAAATGTTGAAAGAAGCAATTTGAACGTTTGATGGTTCTAGACAATGATTCAGGTTTGCTAATGGGTCATTACATCTCTATGTTTTTAATTTCTCATTTTGTTTCAAATTTGTTTGAGTGAATTATTTACAACTTTTCAACTTCGACTATGATAATTAGGCAAGGGATAGTTTTAACTTCTTACCCATGAAGCTTGAAAATATAGAACATGCTTCATGTCAATTTTTATTTTATTATGCACATGAATTTGCTGAAATGCTCTGAATTGTATAATTATCATATTTTTATTTGTTATTTTAGTTAAATTTTGGAAGAATTTAACATTGAAGCATCCCTGAAGGATTGCTTAAACAATGAAGATATTTTATGATATAGTTCTCGAAGAACTATTTTTTTCCTTTTAATATTAAAACATCCCTGAAGGATTGCTCAAAGAACGAATATTTTTTTCCATTGATTTGAGATATAGTTCTAAAAGAACGAATAATTTAATATCAAACATTCATAAAAGATTGGAAAATAAAAATATTGTGATTTTCCTTTGTTATTCTCGATAGATGTTTGTGGTGAGTTCTTGAAGAACTAGATCTTTGTTAATATCTACTGAATTTGCATTTTTATCATGCTAATCTTTTATATTTTTAATATAATTTTTTTTATTGAATTTTATTTAGTTAACACATTAGCATGATTTATATTCTTAATAAATTTTTTAATAATTTAACATCAAGTATCCCTGAAGGATTGCGCAAAAGAATTGTTCTTGATCATTATGAAGATCATGTGTAATGTAATTCCTGAAGAATTAAAAAAATAAAAAAAATAAAGATTAAAGCATCCCTGAAGGATTGCAAACAATCAAATTTTTATCATTGTTTATGAAGGTTTAAGATATATATAGTTCTTGAATAACTAAATATTTAATATCAAGCATTCTCGAAGGATAGCAAAAATCATGGTCTTCCTTCGTGTTGATAAATTTATGGTTGAAAATAAGATCTATTTTATCTTTGTATTATTTATAAAAAAAAAAAGTATTTGAAGAGTTACACGTTGAGAATGTAATGTAGTTCTCGAAGAATTAATTAATTTTTTTAAGGATCCCTAAAGGATCGCTCAAATAAAGAATTTTCTTGATAATTGTTTATGAAGATTTGGAATATAGCTCCTGAAAAACTAATTTAATATTAAATCATCCTTGAAGGATTGCAAAATTGTGATTTTACTTGCTTATTGTTCATAGAGGTTTGTGGAGTTCTTGACCCCAATTCAAATATATAAGATCTATTTGATCTTAGTATAAATTCTATCGAAAGAATTGAAAAAAAAAATTATTTATGCCTCTTGAATGTGGTCCTGAAGTAGCAAAATTGAGAAAATAATATCAAGAACATTTTGAAAGATAAATCACATTTGTGATTGAACATAAGAGTAGTTAGGGGTGGGAATAGGCTAGGCCGAGCTAGGCTTTGCAAGGCCTAAGCCTAGCCTGCCAAATTTTTTAAGGCCTAAGCCTGGCATGCGGCCTGTCATAGACTTACTTTTGAGGCCTGAGCCTGACCTTCTGAAAGCTTGATAATGCCTGGTAGCCTGTTTAAAAGCCTATATCATATGAACATATTTAAGTAAGCAATGTGATCTAAGTTTAAATAGACTAGCGAACTAATAGATCAATTAGATTAAACTCTCTTTTAGTAATCAACATGAGTTTTTATGGAATTTAACTATATATCGTATTATATTCAATTCTAGTTTATGATAATACATTTGTATATGCAAAAAAATAAATGTATACTAATAAGCTTAAATTACTAACGAATTTATATTTTAAGTCAAAGTACACAATATATTATAATAATAAATAATATTATTCATATTTACTTAAATAGGTCGGCCTAATAGGCTTAAGAGACTTTTTAAATGGCCTGTGGCCTGACCTTTTAAGCTAAATAGGCTTCTAAAAAAGCTTAGGCCTTCTCTATTTAAGAAAAAAGTCTGGCTTGGCCTGGCCTATTGTAGGCTAGGTCGTAGGCCTCTGTAGGCCGGTCTGCCTATTCCCATCCCTAAGAGTAGTCATTGATTGAAAAGATGAAGTCTCACATGATAAATTAAACTTTATTTCTATATTGAATCATCCATACTAGTTGTTTCGTATAATTTGTTCTCTGCATATTTATTTATTTATTTTTTGGGTAGAATGCTCCACATAATTGCTTTTCTAATGAAATAGTAGGTATGAATTTGATAATATTGCTACTTTTCAAATGATTAAGATTTATGAACTATATTATTTTGAAATGGGAATCTTGTTAGTTTAAATAATAACTATAAATCACATTTGTATTATTGACTCCTTCTAAAAAGTATGTCTATACTATTTCGAGGTTTCATGCAAGTATTGCTCCTAGAACTTGGACTTACTATGGAGTACAATAATTTATGTATATTTTGTTGGATATTGTTTGTAAATGAAAGATTTCTTATGAAAAAGACTACAAAAATGTTTAGATAAGTGATGCAAAGAAACTGATTTTATTATTACATTTGGCAGTATAAAAATTATTGAAGGCTCTATAAGAGCCAATATATTGTTATATGAAGGAATATAATTACACATTGAGAATGCATTATGTTCCTCTAGGTCTCATAGAAATTTATTATGTTTCAAGGATATCCTTCTAAATGCATATCATATTGAAATAAGAAATGAAGGGGATGTTGAATATCTCTATAAGAAATGAAAAAGTTACATGTCTTTTCTTTTGGATTATACTACACTTATATTTGTGCAATTGAAGCACATATTGTTGTAAACCAGAAGTTTACAAAATCATATTAAGTTTTTTTGTTGGCAAGATCAGTTGGGTCATCTTAAATATATTATGATGCGAAGAAAAAATAGTTGATTTTTTTTGGATATGTATTGAAGAGCGAGAGGTTTCTTCAAGTCTAATAACTTTTGTGTATTATTGAAGATAAAAAGTTTCTTCAAATCTAATAACTTTTGTGCATTACTAATTCCTAAAGAAAGTTGATAATTTGAGAAAATGAGTCTCATATTTGGAGATATTTGTGAATCAATACACACATAAAGGTCATGTAGACCAGATATATATTTTATAACTTCAATTGATGCATCAATTACGGTGACATGTATGTTTATTGTTAACTCACAACTAAAAGTTTGTGAGAGTATTTGACTAATGTCATACCCCAATTTTTGACCTAAAATTTCTTTTTTTTTACTCGTCTTTTGGTTCGAAATTTTTTCGTCGTTTCAGACGAAATTTCGGCAGAGAAGTATTTTAAAATACCTCATTTTTTGTTCCGAAGGCGACATTTTTTTTATTATTATTTAGTTTTTTATTATTTCCCTTTTATTTATTATTTCCTCTTATTATTATCATTATTATTTTCCTTTTATTTTATTTTCGGATTTTTTTTATATATATTTTCTTATTTTGTTATTTTACCTTTTTTTTTCCTTTTTCAAAGGGGTTGACATTTGACCCATTATTTGTTTGACTGTTAATTTAAGTGCCAATAATTTATTGCCTTGCATAGCTTGTTTGACTGATCAGATTTATGGGTCATCAATAGTTTTCAAATGCATTAACCAAGGTGCAGGATTAAAAGGGGGGCTAATTCCATCAAACGAGAAAAAAAAACGGATTCCTGAAAAAAGAAAAAAATTCCAGCATAACAAAAAAAAACAATAGCTTTCATCACGCCACACGGCCACCACTCACCAACCATCAAACCACCACTCCCCTATAGCCACACGACCAACCTACCATCAGCACACACCTCTCACCCACGGCCACCACCTAACACAACACCCCTCCAAACCACCAAACCTCAAACAATCCGGCCATAACCACTCACGGCCGTACCGCCTCCCCACCCCACACAAACACGCGACCCACATAACCACACAAACAAACACCCAGCCACTTCCTCCCCACTCCCAACAATCCCAAAGCCGCGGCCACCCTAAATTTCCCTTTTTTTTTGTTAAAACCAACAACAGAAACACAGCCACCTACACACGGTCCCTCCTCCCTATACCACAACTACCCCAAAACCTGACCACGAGCCACTACCCCCCTCAACCAACTCGAACCGGCCACAACAACCACATCAAACCGAAACCATTTCCAAACGGAACAAAGGTAGTTTTTTTTTGAAATTTTAAAACTAGATCTAGGACTTTTTAAAAAGAATTTGAAGAAAACAACTTCGAATTTGAGAGGAGGAGGAGAAAACCTCTAAAAAACGAATTTTTTTTAAAAAAGGAGCAAGTTTACTCCTCCGGCGCGGCGGCGCCGCCCTCTGTGCCGACGGCCGCCGCACCGGAATTCTTTCTCCGGTGGTTGTCTTTTAGAGAGAGTGTAACACCCATACTAAATTATCTAGAATATTTAGCATGTGTATTATTCTGATACTGGGTACATTAAAATTTTCAATAATAAATACAATATAAAACTACTGAATGAGTACAAATAGCTCGTTTATACAAATATCCAAATATCGTTTACAATTACATTCACATATACTTATACAATCTGCAGCCTCCTGAGCTTGACCTTGACGAGCATCTGCACTCCATCCAGCATCTTCCTGAAGTTCTTCATCTGAAAACCACTTGGCTACCTGAAAACCTGCACCAGAAGGATAGGGATGAGACATAATGTCTCAGTGAGCTCCTACCCTACCTACTGTTGGCAACCACAGGGAACCTAGGGTCGCCGTGCCTACCTCGGCAATCTTGGGGATACCTATGATCGCCAAGTCTTATCCTTACCCATAGAGGGCTACCTGACTGTTCCTGCTAAACTGTGTAGTCATAAACTGGACTACATCCTGCTGAACTAGTGATCAAGGGGAAAACTAGGATCACTGTCTAAGTCTGAGATCTAGACTATATCCTGATAACTGGGTGATCGAGGGGAAACCTAGGATCACCGTCTGATAACTGCTACCTGATAATCTGATAACTGTCTGATAAATATTCTCTGTCTGATAACATAATAAAATATTAATTGATATATGTCTTATGTTAGCTGTTAGCGTTGAACAAACAATATTATCTGAGTTCATTTTACGGAATGCCCCCGGGTGGAGTAACCCCGAAGCACATTCCCCTGATAACCGGTGAAAATTCCTATCATATCAGGCTAACACCGGACTCCTCTTGTCGTCGTGCGGTCATCCTTGCGGAATAACACGTCCCACTGGCGTGAACCTCCTGTGTCCCACTGGCGTGAACAGCAGAAGACACGACTTAACTTACGCGTATACCCCCCGTGTCCCACTGGCGTGAACGACGGAAGACGCGAATTATTATACTTCATTATTAGTCTTAACTTATACATGAACCTTTCGAGTCCCACTGGCGTGAACAACGAAAGTCACGGCTTAATATTAATCTTAACTGATGCGTATACCTCCCGTGTCCCACTGGCGTGAACGACGGAAGACGCGAATAAATATTCTGTAAACTGATGCGTGAACTTTTCATGTCCCACTGGCGTGAACGATGAAAGTCACGACTTAATATCTGATCTATTCTTGTTCTTATTCTGCTTATACTTATAACTTATGTCTATTGCATATCTGATGCATTCTTGAATGCTTATCCTATCAAAGGTTCTTAACTATGAACATAGTTCATTCTTGTGCTTAGTACATGATGAGTACCATTCTAATCTCTTTAACCTATAAAGGTTTTTGACTTATCGTTCTCATAAGCCATTATCTAAAAATTGGGAACTAAGTCCCTAAATCTTACTTGATAACTTAGGGTTAATTCTACCCATTGTCATGCTTGAGTTTTGATTCTTAGTGAGGTTAAACCTCAATGTTATGTTAAGTTTCTAACCCCACTCTCATGCTAATACAAGGTTTACTATGATCCATTCTTCCATTATTCAAAGCATAAAGGCATACTGGAACTGTGCGGATGGTTTCTGGCTTTAAAACAAGTTTCCAAAAATGGAGTGTCATTCTGTCTCCATCGTGGCACGACAGGATCTCTAGTGGCACGATGACTCATCGTGGCACGATGGGTGCCATCGTGGCACGACAGAACCAGAACTGCCAGGCCCTGTAACACTTCCAGAAAATTCCAAAACGAGTTTTAAATCAAAACACAACCCAGCAAGCATTTATACATCAAAATTTAAGGTTTTCAACATATAAGATCATAGCATATCTAGTATTAACAATAGGGAAACTAACTATTATGAATCTAGATAAAATCATCAAGATTTCCTTTCCTCTCTAAACAACAAAACTATCCCAAAAAGGGGGTAAAATCATAGGGAGCTCACCTTAGTTCCATAGCTGGTGCCATGTTAAGCTTCTAATCCAAAGCCCTAACTTGATTCCTCTCAAAACCCTAGCTTGCCCTTTTTCCTTTCTTTTCTTCCTTGCTCCTTTTGCTTCCAAATTGGCTCAAGAATCACATAAGGATGCTTGCATGATGTTTGGGGCAAGATTAGAGGAAGAAGATAGATGATTGTTGAGAGATGGAGGAGGCGTGAGTTTGAGGGAGAGTGAGGGAGAGAGAGCTCATTTGGAGAGAATGAAGGGAAATGAAAAATGATATGAAAATATCTTGTTCCCCCTTTTATTTAAATTCCTCTCTTTTCAAAAATATTACAATGTTGCCATTCCTTTATTTACCAAATTGCCATGCTTCTTAATTTGTTTCTAACACTGATAACTGATACTTATGAGCGGAATATTACACTTACCATATAAATAAGCCCTTAAATGGCAATTTACCAAATTGTCCTTTGCTCAAAACATTTCTGATACATCGTCTCAATATTAACAAATATTCGAGTCTTAGGTGGGATGTTACAATCTACCCCCCTTAAGAAATTTCGTCCTCGAAATTTAGAATCCATCTTGAAATCATATATATATATATATATATATATATATATATATATATATATATATATATATATATATATATATATATAGTTATACTTTTCACAATCCTTCCTCTACTAGTCGAATCTCCACTTAACTTGCTTATTGGAATCTCCAATTCTATAAGTCGAAAATACTCGACAATCTTCCCTCAATTGAAAGGCCCGAGGTACAATCCATAACTCATACATAGCAGGGTTTGCGGTTGTCTGAATCAATCTCCCTGACTCACTAGATTATGTCCATTGTCCACACACTTCGTGTGAATCCATCTTAAGGTTATTAAATCTCAAATACTTTACTGGATAATCTTATCCTCCTCAAATATTTTCACTTTTAAGGGTTCACTGCACTGCATCTAATTCCCATGAATTATTATCTTTAACTTTCGTCTCATACGACGACAACTGACTTATAGACTTATATCACCATTCCATATAAAATCATCCTTACACCGAAAACATCTGATATTATACCCGCACATACAAATGTAAGAAGTATTCTAACTTCGTTTAATATTCCAAGTATAAGCGGGAAGTTTCACCTCTAACACCTGCTCCTTTCTTTCTAACATCCCGTTGTGCTTCTCATCGTAATCATAATCATTACCTACCTCGAGTTCTAGCCGTAGCGTAAATATTTCCTACACCGATAATCCAAACTCATAGGAGTCTAGCCCAAGTGATGAGTGGTACAAGTCGTCTCACATATTATCACTTAGTATAATTCATAGCATATAATTTACATACATAAGCGAGCACGTGTACACTACTGACGGGTACACAATACATCACCTCTTCCTTGTCCGACTAACGGGACATCATTTTTAATCTTAACATATTTGAGACATTACCACATCAATTGGGAATCTTTCTTACCTTTAACTCATTTTGTAACATTCGGGATTTGCCTTTCAACTGGCTTGCCAGGTTTGCCCCGCCAATGTTACTCGTGTTTATCTCTTAACATACATTATCACCTAACATAGATCATGATTACACTTATCGATATAGTGAACTCATTTCTCATTTCTGAACATCAGGTCCAAGATCCTTATTTTCAAAAGAAAGCTCTACTTGATTGCTACCAAAAATAGCACACTTAATCTTTAATTCTTTAATCAAAACTTGAACTTACGCAGCCCTTTACTGTAGACTACGAGTGACTTTTAATCTTCATAAAAGTCCTTCTTTCTTTACTAGTGAACATTAAGTACAATATTTCCGAACTCTTTTGCTAAGATATGGTTGATATCAACAAATCTGTTCCGGTAACAACCTTCATACTTATACATTCCTGATTGTGAACCACCATTGCCAAAACACGTCACATAACTGAAAATCTGCTACACTACTATCTGAGTAGTTTAAGTATTGCCTGATAAGTCTATATAATACTAACATATCCTGATACATGTGACATGTTGACTTAACGGAATACATCATGGATTAAACTCATATGTCACTGCGTTGACATTTTCTGATCAACGCTTCTATTTCAAAGTATCATCTTGCAAGTACAACCGTTACTGATATTACTTTATGCTTAATCCTGTTGATTAAACATTACTCTTCAAGTCCACCTAAAGTTACTGGGCTAAATTAGCTAATTTACCATATTAGTGGTGACTTTCCTTACTCTAGACTTATCGTGCTAGAAACATATTTTTCTCATTCTTATCACATAATCTTATACTGCTTCGATTTCCGTTTCTCTTGTATTTCGAGGTTTGAAATATTCCTCGGCTTAACTCTTAAAATTTCTTTCTAGAACTTATAACAAGTTCGAGTCATCACTGCGTACTGATATTCCGTGGTTCATCTGACAAGAACTTCACAAGCATCCTTGTTCCCTAAGCTTCAGCTTAGAATCGTTCATTAACTCATCCTTAAATCACCTTTCCGCTGCGTAACTCTGATTTAAACAATTCACTTCGGAGTAGGAATAATACTCCCTGATCAAATCCTTTGGCTGACTTGTTCCTTAATGACTTATAGCTATCACAGCAAAATCATCTTACATTCGTTGATTCTTTTATGACTTAAACCACCTGTTGAACTTACTGATTGGTCGTCATTTGACACTGTGTTTCCTTTAGACATAAACCATATACTTACCTGCACGATAATACGCCAAACTTGTAAACGGTTTTTGGCAACTGTTACGAGCCTAACAAAGCTCCTATCAACGGTTCATACTCTGATTCTTACTTATTCTCCATGTCCCGATTCCTGTGACCATCACATGGTCCATCCAACTTGTATTATCGTTTTAACATTATAAAAAACCGACCTCAAGGTACACCTGGAGTAGTTTAAATTTCAAACTTAAATCACTTGTGGCAACTTCTAAAACATTCTATGATTTCTGGAGGTTCACATCTTTCATATACTGAATCTACTGAGGGTTTAAGTCTCATTACTTGCTACTAAGCTTGCGTTTCTCGTATAAAACATCTCAATGGCTCATCATAACAAAAATAATCCGATTCACTTCTCTTGGTATAAAACTTTCCTTTGGACTTAGCTTAATTCAAATCTGCTTACCAAACAGAACATATCCTGAAACACGCTTCGATGTGCAACAGGTATTATCATTACAACTTACTCATCCATTGGGTCCTAGATTGTATACCATCTTTTCTTCTTAAGGAGTGCTCCACTGTCTTTCTCGTGGCACGAGAAGCATGGGTCGTGGCACGATGGATGTCCTGATCCATATGATCGTGGCACGATAGAAGCTCTCGTGGCACGATAATTCCAGCAAGTTCAGACTCTGCAGCTTCATCTGTCCCAATTAATCCTCTTAATCAATAATTAAATCTCTTTACTGTTTGGATTTAAAATCTCGTCTGATTCGAGTGCGCGAGTCCTTCGATTCCTCACACTCTGTCCTTATTACCACTTCTCAACTACGGTTCCAGTTATGGTTCCATAATTTCTTACTGTTCATGTCCCATCCCATGAGACATCTCTTAATGACGCGTCCAACCGTGTTAAGGTTCTTCACCTTATCCTTAAATATTTCTGACATTCCTGAAACTCTGCCGTAAACAGGCTTAGTCACTTTACGGTTCGATGGCCACCATTTGGCGTTGATTACTTCTTCGCCAACTCCGTCAAACAATTCTACCACCTTAACCTTCACCCTTCATAAACTTCATTCCTCCTTGGTCACATTCAGCTCTCGGACATTTATCCTAACTGTCATATACTAGACTGAGTTGATCAGGCTCAACTAGATGTGACCTTTAGAACAATATCCGGAACCCAATGGTCCCACTACTTTTATTGAATCTTTAATGACCCAAGGCACGGTCTGAATCGACCTGCTCTGATACCAATTGTAACACCCATACTAAATTATCTAGAATATTTAGCATGTGTATTATTCTGATACTGGGTACATTAAAATTTTCAATAATAAATACAATATAAAACTACTGAATGAGTACAAATAGCTCGTTTATACAAATATCTAAATATCGTTTACAATTACATTCACATATACTTATACAATCTGCAGCCTCCTGAGCTTGACCTTGACGAGCATCTGCACTCCATCCAGCATCTTCCTGAAGTTCTTCATCTGAAAACCACTTGGCTACCTGAAAACCTGCACCAGAAGGATAGGGATGAGACATAATGTCTCAGTGAGCTCCTACCCTACCTACTGTTGGCAACCACAGGGAACCTAGGGTCGCCGTGCCTACCTCGGCAATCTTGGGGATACCTATGATCGCCAAGTCTTATCCTTACCCATAGAGGGCTACCTGACTGTTCCTGCTAAACTGTGTAGTCATAAACTGGACTACATCCTGCTGAACTAGTGATCAAGGGGAAAACTAGGATCACTGTCTAAGTCTGAGATCTAGACTATATCCTGATAACTGGGTGATCGAGGGGAAACCTAGGATCACCGTCTGATAACTGCTACCTGATAATCTGATAACTGTCTGATAAATATTCTCTGTCTGATAACATAATAAAATATTAATTGATATATGTCTTATGTTAGCTGTTAGCGTTGAACAAACAATATTATCTGAGTTCATTTTACGGAATGCCCCCGGGTGGAGTAACCCCGAAGCACATTCCCCTGATAACCGGTGAAAATTCCTATCATATCAGGCTAACACCGGACTCCTCTTGTCGTCGTGCGGTCATCCTTGCGGAATAACACGTCCCACTGGCGTGAACCTCCTGTGTCCCACTGGCGTGAACAGCAGAAGACACGACTTAACTTACGCGTATACCCCCCGTGTCCCACTGGCGTGAACGACGGAAGACGCGAATTATTATACTTCATTATTAGTCTTAACTTATACATGAACCTTTCGAGTCCCACTGGCGTGAACAACGAAAGTCACGGCTTAATATTAATATTAACTGATGCGTATACCTCCCGTGTCCCACTGGCGTGAACGACGGAAGACGCGAATAAATATTCTGTAAACTGATGCGTGAACTTTTCATGTCCCACTGGCGTGAACGATGAAAGTCACGACTTAATATCTGATCTATTCTTGTTCTTATTCTGCTTATACCTATAACTTATGTCTATTGCATATCTGATGCATTCTTGAATGCTTATCCTATCAAAGGTTCTTAACTATGAACATAGTTCATTCTTGTGCTTAGTACATGATGAGTACCATTCTAATCTCTTTAACCTATAAAGGTTTTTGACTTATCGTTCTCATAAGCCATTATCTAAAAATTGGGAACTAAGTCCCTAAATCTTACTTGATAACTTAGGGTTAATTCTACCCATTGTCATGCTTGAGTTTTGATTCTTAGTGAGGTTAAACCTCAATGTTATGTTAAGTTTCTAACCCCACTCTCATGCTAATACAAGGTTTACTATGATCCATTCTTCCATTATTCAAAGCATAAAGGCATACTGGAACTGTGCGGATGGTTTCTGGCTTTAAAACAAGTTTCCAAAAATGGAGTGTCATTCTGTCTCCATCGTGGCACGACAGGATCTCTAGTGGCACGATGACTCATCGTGGCACGATGGGTGCCATCGTGGCACGACAGAACCAGAACTGCCAGGCCCTGTAACACTTCCAGAAAATTCCAAAACGAGTTTTAAATCAAAACACAACCCAGCAAGCATTTATACATCAAAATTTAAGGTTTTCAACATATAAGATCATAGCATATCTAGTATTAACAATAGGGAAACTAACTATTATGAATCTAGATAAAATCATCAAGATTTCCTTTCCTCTCTAAACCACAAAACTATCCCAAAAAGGGGGTAAAATCATAGGGAGCTCACCTTAGTTCCATAGCTGGTGCCATGTTAAGCTTCTAATCCAAAGCCCTAACTTGATTCCTCTCAAAACCCTAGCTTGCCCTTTTTCCTTTCTTTTCTTCCTTGCTCCTTTTGCTTCCAAATTGGCTCAAGAATCACATAAGGATGCTTGCATGATGTTTGGGGCAAGATTAGAGGAAGAAGATAGATGATTGTTGAGAGATGGAGGAGGCGTGAGTTTGAGGGAGAGTGAGGGAGAGAGAGCTCATTTGGAGAGAATGAAGGGAAATGAAAAATGATATGAAAATATCTTGTTCCCCCTTTTATTTAAATTCCTCTCTTTTCAAAAATATTACAATGTTGCCATTCCTTTATTTACCAAATTGCCATGCTTCTTAATTTGTTTCTAACACTGATAACTGATACTTATGAGCGGAATATTACACTTACCATATAAATAAGCCCTTAAATGGCAATTTACCAAATTGTCCTTTGCTCAAAACATTTCTGATACATCATCTCAATATTAACAAATATTCGAGTCTTAGGTGGGATGTTACAATCTACCCCCCTTAAGAAATTTCGTCCTCGAAATTTAGAATCCATCTTGAAATCATATATATATATATATATATATATATATATATATATATAGTTATACTTTTCACAATCCTTCCTCTACTAGTCGAATCTCCACTTAACTTGCTTATTGGAATCTCCAATTCTATAAGTCGAAAATACTCGACAATCTTCCCTCAATTGAAAGGCCCGAGGTACAATCCATAACTCATACATAGCAGGGTTTGCGGTTGTCTGAATCAATCTCCCTGACTCACTAGATTATGTCCATTGTCCACACACTTCGTGTGAATCCATCTTAAGGTTATTAAATCTCAAATACTTTACTGGATAATCTTATCCTCCTCAAATATTTTCACTTTTAAGGGTTCACTGCACTGCATCTAATTCCCATGAATTATTATCTTTAACTTTCGTCTCATACGACGACAACTGACTTATAGACTTATATCACCATTCCATATAAAATCATCCTTACACCGAAAACATCTGATATTATACCCGCACATACAAATGTAAGAAGTATTCTAACTTCGTTTAATATTCCAAGTATAAGCGGGAAGTTTCACCTCTAACACCTGCTCCTTTCTTTCTAACATCCCGTTGTGCTTCTCATCGTAATCATAATCATTACCTACCTCGAGTTCTAGCCGTAGCGTAAATATTTCCTACACCGATAATCCAAACTCATAGGAGTCTAGCCCAAGTGATGAGTGGTACAAGTCGTCTCACATATTATCACTTAGTATAATTCATAGCATATAATTTACATACATAAGCGAGCACGTGTACACTACTGACGGGTACACAATACATCACCTCTTCCTTGTCCGACTAACGGGACATCATTTTTAATCTTAACATATTTGAGACATTACCACATCAATTGGGAATCTTTCTGTCGCGGTGATTTTCGGAGATCAAGCTATTGATTAGCGTTGACTCACTAATTTTATTTCACGACTGAACTTTTAATTTTTTAAATGAAAAGTGGAAAAAAGTTCTAAATTACCACATTTTTAAAGATTAGGGTTCGGGGGTTAGTTACGTTTAGGGAAGGTGTTAGCACCTAAACGTTCGTAGTACTCTACGAGAACCTCTTGATTTTATTTATTTATTTTGGGCTATAACTTGCTTATATATTTAAAAGAAAGAATTTGAGTAGTGAGGAAAAAGAAAAAAAATGTTTTTCATTTTTTATGATTTGGAAGGACATGGTCCTTTGCCTACGTACCCGTGAGAGATCAAAACCTCGTAGTTCGGGGTAAAAATGACGATTGATTTGTTTTGTATTTTTTATTGGTTTTTAAAAAAAGTTTTAAAGATAAAATAAAGGCCAAGTGGCAAAATGAAAATTGGTTTGTGTTTTTTAATTTTTGAAAATGATTTAAATGTTATTAAAATGGATTAATGGTTATTTAAAGAAAATAAAAGAGAAAAAATGGGCACTTGATTGAAAATCAAGGTTTGTTTAGAAAAAGATTTTTTTGTGATTTTTTATTATTTGCATGTTTTTTTTGTTTTTTTGTTTTAATGAACTAAGACTAAAGAACATGACTAAAAAGTTAAACGCGAGGAAATTCCGTGGTGACGTTGGATCACCGCGAAACCCTTTTGAAAATAAACTAACCTAATATTTTTTTGTATTTTTTCTTTTTGTAAAGCGAAATAAAATAAAAAAAAATAAAAGACATAAAGCAGAATAAATAAAGTGTGGGTGTCAGTGCATATTCTCATTTATATTTACATTGTTCCTAATTACATTCTAATAAAAAAAAATAAAAATGACAAAATGATAAACAAAAAAAACAAAATTGCAAATGCATTAAAATAAATATGCTAAGAATAAAAAGAAAAATAAAAATGCATGAAATAAAAGGAAAATAAAAAAAAATAAAAATGCATGATGTGCTAAAAATAAAGGCAGTGAGGTAAAATGCATGAGAATAAAAATAAAACTGAAATTAAAATGCAAGAAAAGAAGTAAAAGGAAAGAAAATAAAAGAAAATAAAATAGAAAAGAAAGGGGGTGCAGAAGCAGATGGGAGGGTGTAGGAAGCAGTCAGAAGAGAAGAGAAGAGAAGGGAAAAGAAGTCTGGGCCGAATTGGGCCTGGGTAACATGGAAAGGCCATAAAAACATTTTTCTGATCTTTCTTCTCATTTCCTTCCCTTCTCCCTCTCTCTTCTTCTCCCCCACCTCTAACCTCTCTCTAAAAGACAACCACCGGAGAAAGAATTCCGGCGCGGTGGCCGCCGGCACAGAGGGCGGCGCCGCCGCGCCGGAGGAGTAAACTTGCTCCTTTTTTTAAAAAATTTCGTTTTTTAGAGGTTTTCTCCTCCTCCTCTCAAATTCGAAGTTGTTTTCTTCAAATTCTTTTTAAAAAGTCCTAGATCTAGTTTTAAAATTTAAAAAAAAAAACTACCTTTGTTCCGTTTGGAAATGGTTTCGGTTTGATGTGGTTGTTGTGGCCGGTTCGAGTTGGTTGAGGGGGGTAGTGGCTCGTGGTCAGGTTTTGGGGTAGTTGTGGTATAGGGAGGAAGGACCGCGTGTAGGTGGCTGTGTTTCTGTTGTTGGTTTTAAAAAAAAAGGGAAATTTAGGGTGGCCGTAGCTTTGGGATTGTTGGGAGTGGGGAGGAAGTGGCTGGGTGTTTGTTTGTGTGGTTATGTGGGTCGCGTGTTTGTGTGGGGTGGGGAGGCGGTACGGCCGTGAGTGGTTATGGCCGGATTGTTTGAGGTTTGGTGGTTTGGAGGGGTGTTGTGTTAGGTGGTGGCCGTGGGTGAGAGGTGTGTGCTGATGGTAGGTTGGCCGTGTGGCTATAGAGGAGTGGTGGTTTGATGGTTGGTGAGTGGTGGCCGTGTGGCGTGATGAAAGCTATTGTTTTTTTTGTTATGCTGGAATTTTTTTCTTTTTTCAGGAATCCGTTTTTTTTTCTCCTTTGATAGAATTAGCCCCCCTTTTAATCCTGCACCTTGGTTAATGCATTTGAAAACTATTGATGACCCATAAATCTGATCAGTCAAACAAGCTATGCAAGGCAAGAAATTATTGGCACTTAAATTAACAGTCAAACAAATAATGGGTCAAATGTCAACCCCTTTGAAAAAGGAAAAAAAAGGTAAAATAACAAAATAAGAAAATATATATAAAAAAAATCCGAAAATAAAATAAAAGGAAAATAATAATGATAATAATAAGAGGAAATAATAAATAAAAGGGAAATAATAAAAAAAAAATGTCGCCTTCGGAACCAAAAATGAGCTATTTTAAAATACCTCTCTGCCGAAATTTCGTCTGAAACGACGAAAAATTTTCGAACCAAAAGACGAGTAAAAAAAAGAAATTTTAGGTCAAAAATTGGGGTATGACAGATGCCCCTATTTAAGTCTCTTCGTCCAGAGATTTGAAGATAAAATCTTGGATTCGACGGGTCGAAGGGACTTAAATACAGAGTACGCCAATTTTGGACCTAAAAAAACGTGAAATGCTCGTGATGCAAATGTGAATGCAAGACAACGAGGATGACCTGACTGGGGATAAAACAAAACAAAAGGATACCTGAGTTCGTTAAAGAAAAGGGATATGACTCCACTGGGGAATAACACAGTTTCACTGGGGAAGGGATCAACTATCGTATTGACAGCTGAAGAAGGAAGTATGATATGAGAAAAGACACCGACCACAAGTTGCCCGTTCGTTAGAGCTTGCCACTTGAGGTAAAGACGGAAATAAAAGTAACTTGCCAGCTGTTCGGGATGTAACCGAACTAGCCACTGACAACAAAGTGACGATAAACAGGTAAATGTCAGCTGTTTGGGATGTTGCCGAATTGCCACTGACGACAAGTAATAAAGGTAAATGTCAACTGTCCGGGTTGTTGCCGAACTGCCATTGACGACAAGAAATAAAGGTAATGCCAACTGTTCGGGTTGTTGCCGAACTGCCATTGACGACAAGAAATAAAGGGTAAATGCCAACTGTTCGGGTTGTTGCCGAACTGCCATTGACGACAAAGAAATAAAGGTAGATGCCAACTGTTCGGGTTGTTGCCGAACTGCCATTGACGACAAAGAAATAAAGGTAGATGCCACTGTTCGGGTTGTCGCCGAACTGCCATTGACGACAAAGAAATAAAGGTAGATGCCAACTGTTCGGGTTGTTGCCGAACTGCCATTGACGACAAAGAAATAAAGGTAGATGCCAACTGTTTGGGTTGTTGCCGAACTGCCATTGACGACAAGAAATAGAGGTAGATGTCAACTGTTCGAGTTGTTGCCGAACTGCCATTGACGACAAGAAATAAAGGTAATGCCAACTGTTCAGGTTGTTGCCGAACTGCCATTGACGACAAGAAATAAAGGGTAAATGCCAACTGTTCGGGTTGTTGCCGAACTGCCATTGACGACAAAGAAATAAAGGTAGATGCCAACTGTTCGGGTTGTTGCCGAACTGTCATTGACGACAAAGAAATAAAGGTAGATGCCAACTGTTCGGGTTGTTGCCGAACTGCCATTGACGACAAGAAATAAAGGTACGCACAAGCTGTTCGTTAAAGAACTGCCACTCGGCATAAAGATGCACAAGCTGTTCGTTAAAGAACTACCACTTGGCGAAAAGACAAGATAAAAGATGCACAAGCTGCTCGTTAAAGAACCGCCACTTGGCATAAAGAGGATGACATCTCTGGACCAGACACAATGGGGATGACACTTGGGGAAAAAGAGTCACAAATTGTTCATGATTGATTGACACGACAAGCAAGACTCAGGGTGGTTAATGCAACCATGTATTGAATGATGTTATGTGCATGTTGTGTATGCATGAATGTGTATATGAATGTATGTAAGACAATACGACTTGTATGACTGTATGGAGGATTGACTTGTGGGATAGTACAACTGATGGACTTGATGAGACAAGACTGGACATGTAAGATGGAAAGTGGACCGACGACGCAGTACAAACATTCAGCAATCTTCATTGGGGATGATGCCATTGGGGACCTATCAAAACATTGACGGGGTAAAGCCGCCACAACTGATGAGGAATGAATACCTCCTGGGGGGGACGTGTTAATCCAAAAACCTGGCAGAAGAACTGGTGTTTCTGTGGTCATGCTTTTCTTTTGTTTTTTCTTTTTTGAATCCCTAACTTTTGCCTGGACTGCCCTTTCGGGTTTTCAGTCCACCGGGAATAGGTTTTTTTGTATGCCCCTAATTTTTGCCTGGACCGCCCTTTCAGGTTTTGGATCCACCGGGACGCTCATTTTTGCCTAAGCCGCCCTTTCGGGTTTTCGACTTACCGAGCTTTTTCTTTTCTCTTTTTTTTTTTCGAGCAATTGACCATGTTTAACCTGCAGAGTCTAACCGTTCTTGGGACGGATGCTGACGCACACTTCACTTATTCATGAGCTCAGAGAGAATGTGTTTGTTGTTTATGCTTTCCAAAAAATATAAAAAGATTTATGATTTTTTTGAAAAATATTTTGCTTCAAGTACTACCATCAAAAATAGAAGAAATTTTATAAACCGAATAAATGGGAATTCCAAATAAAAGGCTCAGGCTCAAATTCATTTAACAGAGTGTTGGCCCGCCAATGGCGTGGCTCCACGGATCTCACAAAGTTTGAAAAATGGTAAATATAAGGGGAAGGTACATTGAACACAATAACCGCTATTCTTCCTAACAACTTTGAATTCCACTGTTTGGATGCTTCAGATTTAGAGTCTCTTTGACAGCTACTGTGCCCCAAGTGAGTCATGGCCAACTTGATGCAGTTACTTTGTCTTTTGATCCTTAATTTTTGCATAGATCGCCCTTTCGGGTTTTCGATTTATCAGGATGATTATTTTTCTGTTTCATGTCCCTAATTTTTGCCTGGACCGCCTTTTCAGGTTTTCGGTCCACCGAGACGCTCATTTTTGCCTAAGCCGCCCTTACGGGTTTTTGACTTACCGAGCTGTTCTTTTATTTTTAGACAAAGTATTTCTTGACTGCATCGGCGTTCATTGGACGAGGAAGTTCATCACCATCCATAGTCATAAGAGTCATTGCACCACCGGAGAAAGCTCTCTTAACGACATATGGGCCTTCATAGTTAGGAGTCCATTTACCCCTGGAGTCTGATTGAAAGGATAAAATCTTTTTGAGCACAAGGTCTCCTTCTCGAAATTCACGGGGACGAACTTCCTCGTCAACAGATTGTTTCATCCCTTTTTGGTATAACTGTAAGAGAAGGGGGTTGTCCCTGCTGATGTTTGCACCGAAGTACGATACTCATGCAAAACGAAGGGAGCATCTCATGCCAATCCTTGTAGGTGACCACCATTTTCTGCCCTATCTTCATGATGTATTTTCCTCTTTTTTTGTTTCTTATTTTTTTTTTTGCAGCTTTAATGACACCATTCATCTGGGATTCGACCAGGAATATTGTAATGGCAGTTCTCCTGGACCCAAGTTAATCCTTTCATATACTAATAACCGCGAGATCTCATCGGGAATCTCTTCATCCTCCTCCTCTTCAGCTTCGTGAACAGGGAACTCAAAGTCGGGAGAGAGCATAGGGTTACAGTGTTCAACGGGTTTATTGATGTTCAGTCTACATATGATTGATGATTGATTTTAGAAAATGAGTGAAAATGCAGACCTTTTGAAATTGATTTACAATAAAATAAAATAAAATTTTTTTGGTTTTTTTTTTGTGTTACCATTTTCCATAAAAAGCAGTAAAATAAAAATAAAAGTCGCGAAAGAAACGACAATTTTTCATTGATAGTGGTGACTTGAAGACAAAAGTAGAGCCCTACATGATTTCCCTTTCGTATTGGGCGAAACGAAAGGATTTTTTGAAAAGACAAGACAACGAAAACACATTACTTGGACCCATGAGTAACTGAGAGAATGTCAACAGCGACCCAATTGCGGAAAATCCTTCCTTGTGTTTGCACGACCACACCCATTTTCTCTCTTCTGTTTGCACGAGTGTTGTAGGTGCGAGTCGGTTTGTAATGAATGCGCCGGGCCACTTTCTTTGACGACGACAGATTAACCTTTTGTGATGAAACAAAGGATGACACTCGATTTGAAAACTATGAATGCAGTATGATGCATGATTATGCTTATGCAAAAAAGAAGGGTTTGTTATCGAAGGACTTTGTTGAAGTAATTGTAAACATCATGGTTGAACATTCTTTTGAGCATTAAAACATTACAAAACAGTTCCCTTTTTAGAAACCAAGCCAAGGGACCAATTCAAAAGTCCTTTAGTGGAAGCTAGATTTTTTTTAAAAAAAATCTAAAGACTTCTAGCTTCCTTAAATTCAACAAATCAGGGCTCTTGAAGGTGTACTTCCTAGTGCTCCTCTATGATGTTTAAAAAAACTTGTTTAAGTCCTTCGATAATTGGATGAAAAAAATGTTTATGAATGAATGCATGCATGCATGATTATGCTAAAGAACGGAGAAAACATGGTGAGGTTAAATCCATAAGGTAGGAGTCAAGGGTAAACACGCCATTTGGTAAGGACTATGGTTTCATATGTACCTGTATCACGGGTTCTACCAAGTTCCCAAAGTCCTCAACCCCTTCCAAACATCATCGGGTTACGAGATTGACTCCCGGTCCAACAATACTTGTAAGAAAGTCTCGTTTGAGTGTAGTATCGCGTATCAACTAATTCAAGATTACTCTTGGTAAGCCACCGCACTACGTCCTAAAAGGCCAAGATGAGTTAAAGGTAACTAAAGGTCCTCAACTTCATAGGTCACTTGAAAATAATAATGCCGGACATGACTACTCATGCCGACATAATAATACTTCCAAGATTCCTCCATTGAGCGGGGTTATCACATGTGCCACATCCGAAATTTACTCTCGGAAAGACACTTTGATTATACCACCATCATATCTTATGTTTCCCTCAAGTCCGGGTGTATGACTTATCTCACCACTCACGTAAAAAGAAAAAACACATAGGCACATACTTACAACCTTATTTTTATTTTAAGCAAGTTATAGCACAAAATAATTAAATAAATTCAAGTTAGGCTCAACCCTCTTAGGGAAATCCCCAGTGAAGTCGCCATCTCTGTCGCGGTGATTTTCGGAGATCAAACTATTGATTAGCGTTGACTCACTAATTTTATTTCACGACTGAACTTTTAAATTTTTAAATGAAAAGTGGAAAAAAGTTCTAAATTACCACATTTTTAAAGATTAGGGTTCGGGGGTTAGTTACGTTTAGGGAAGGTGTTAGCACCCTAAACGTTCGTAGTACTCTACGAGAACCTCTTGATTTTATTTATTTATTTTGGGCTATAACTTGCTTATATATTTAAAAGAAAGAATTTGAGTAGTGAGGAAAAAGAAAAAAAATGTTTTTTATTTTTTATGATTTGGAAGGACATGGTCCTTTGCCTACGTACCCGTGAGGGATCAAAACCTCGTAGTTCGGGGTAAAAATGACGATTGATTTGTTTTGTATTTTTTATTGGTTTTAAAAAAAGTTTTAAAGATAAAATAAAGGCCAAGTGGCAAAATGAGATTGGTTTGTGTTTTTTAATTTTGGAAAATGATTAAAGTGTTATTAAAGTAGATTAATGGTTATTTAAAGAAAATAAAAGAGAAAAAAGGGCACTTGATTGAAAATCAAGGTTTATTTAAGAAAAGATTTTTGATTTTTGATTATATTTGCATGTTTTTGTTTTTTGTTTTTAATAATAACTAATTAAGACTAAAACGTAACAAAAAGCTAAATACGAGGAATTTCCGTGGTGACGTTGGATCACCACGAAACCCCTTTGAAATTAAACTAACCTAATATTTTTGTAAAATAAAATTAGTGAGTCAACGCTAATCAATAGCTTGATCTCCGAAAATCACCGCGACAACTAACATCTCATTTTCCTCATCTAATAAGTATTAAACGTACATGAGAATTGATATTGAACATTCAAGTAGCATATGCTCATATAAAAATGGACCTGAATATCCATTCATTAGACGTCTAATGTTGAATGTACGATCAATACTTATATGATCATATCTTATAATTTTTAACTTGGGAAAAATGAAATCTTTCATTTTGAGACATCGATTCGGATCAAGCCAACAAGTTACCACATGTAAGTCATCCCCTAGTTCACAATTGATAAAGTAGTTTTCCCAATATTATGGGGAGAGTACAAGCAGCTGAATATATGAACCAGAAGTTCAAATGAATCATTTTAAATATATTATTATTATATCATCTTGATCCTCATATAAATCAGTGTGAATCAGAAGTTCAAAATATAATTTTATTTGCAAAGTTAAGCAAACAAAATATCAGCTATTAATGCTTATATCAAAATAGATGTCCATGTTGGATAATCTAATATTGCAAATGAATCTCAACTGCGTCTGAAACATGGTAGAACAGTCGGTTCCATAGACAAAGGATATGAAAATTCCAAAGGAGAAGTTTAACATAATTTATTCTTTTTAGTTCCAGAAGAACTGATCAGGTACCTGAAATTTATGTAAATAAAGAGATCTCAATAAAATATGTCATGAATGAAATGGATGGAACCGGGAAAAAAGGTCAACGTTGACGATATTTTTACTTAAAATATAGCGCTATATGTGAAAAGTGGTAATGAAGATCATGAATCAGAGTCTATTAAGAATTATAGACAATACAATAATTGACTTAATGAAAAGATGCATTTTATGCAAAATTAAAATAGCTTTGCAAAGCGAATGGTTTTTGGACCAGTAGTCCATACCTCTGAATATGTGAAAATAAAATGAGAATAATTAATTATTTATATATAAAGTCGGGCTTATTGTTCAAGAGTATTGATGAAATCCTACTATTAATCTTGAAGAGGTGTGTTCACCTGAAGTGAATTCAGGTACATTATCATACTTGATTAAGTCTTGCACCACTTGAAAGCCTCAATCTATCTATATATGAAGTACATGTTACAATATATTTATATGACTCACTTGATATTTTTATATAAATTCCCCGAAGGATTTAATTTTATCAAGGCATACAATTCAGATTCTCGAAGAGATTACTTAATCAAATAAAAATATTCAAACATGTTAATATTCTTAGTGAATATTTTATAAAAGAGTGTTATAAAAATGATAGTATTTGTCAATTTGAAAATAAATCTCAGTACTCCTGAAGAGTTTTTGAAAGTTGATTTCTTAAAGAAAAGAAATTAAGATGAAATATGTAGCAATGATATATATTTATTTGAGATTACAAGTTGAGTATTTGAAAAATAACACTTTTGTGAATCATGGAGCTTATATAGAAATGTGTTAAAATGGTTATAGATGGACATATCACATTTATTATGCACTTAGATGATTGTAAAGTCAGTCACTAAACGTAGACAAAAAATTGTTTGAGAATTTGAGTAAATAATGAAGAACTAATTGGTCATGAAGTACCCTATTTTAGTTCAATCGAGACACAATAATGTACCTTGCTCACTATTCATGTTATGATATATTATTTGTTATTTTGTTATATTAAAAATGTAGGCTATTTGTGTGATGCTCATAATGAACCTTTAGCAATACATAAAGAAAGTCGAGAATGTGTTTAGTTGAGTTCTATGATTGAAATAGAAGAAACTTGCAATTTGTCTTCTGAAAGAGTGAATGAAACAATCTTTTATGAATATGATACCATGTGCATTGCTTAGTTGAAAGAAGGTGATCTTGAGAAGAATGATGATATAAACAGTCAACAAATTTGTTCATGTGATAATCGTTCAGACCTTTTCACAAAGTCACTCCCAAACATAATTTTTGAGCAATGATACAAAATATTGATCTTCATCGTCTCAGAGATGATTGTTTGATTGAGGGGGAGATATAAATATATTTTGCACTTTCTCCCTTCACCATGGTTTTGTCCCACTGGGTTTTCATTGTAAGGTTTTTAACGAGGCAGATATATCGGATATTGTACTCTTTTTCCTTCACTAAGATTTTTTTTCCATTGAGTTTTTTCTTAGTAAGATTTTAATGAGACATATCTTCGATGGGCATCCAATGGGGAGTGTTATGAATATATCAATTAGTGGATGTCTATCCATTAACCTTCCACATGCTTGTAACTCACACTAGTAAGTGGATTGTAATGTGATTATTCATTTATCTATTTGTGTCCTATAAATAGGACCTATATTGCAATGTAAATATACATTTGTGAAATAATACAATATACTATCTTGTTATCTCTTTATCCCTTTCACTCTATTCTTATGTAATATTCAATATATTGTTATACTTTTTAATTGATTTCATAACAAAATTTAATATATTCAACAATTATTATTGATAGTCGTCTATCCATGAATCACATTATTTATCCCAAACAAATCCTTAAAGTTGAATAAACAGCTACAATCTAATGTTAGGAATCGTAATCTCCACTCAACATCATTTGGTGATAGGATAAAACAACAAATTGTCTTCATCTTCATCCATTTGTCCATTCCCGGGCAACATGATTCATCAATAAAACTTGTCTATTTTTATGACATGGAATATGATTTGTTTGAAGAGTGTCCAATGAATAAGACCAAATTTTATTATAATAAAACAATTATTGACAATCATAGTTCCTGTTCAAATTTAATTTGATATTCTCTTCAACTTTGCATACGTGCTTACCCAAAAATATTTGTAATCAAGACATGAAAACAAAGCAGCGTAGTTTTATATTTGATCACACAATACAATACTTCTTACAAAGCCAATGAATGCAAACAACATATGACAAATTTTTATCAAGTTCAAGGTAAATTGTCTAGAGAACACTTGAACACAATATATATATTTATGGCACACCCTCTTAATAACATAAGCTATAGCTCAAACACTCAATAAGTGCGTATAGCAAACCCGTCCCTTTGGCCTTCATGAGAGTAGTAATACTTGTAAAATACTAGTATATATCTACTAAAACGTTATTGAGCAATGTAACATCGGTGTAATTTGAGCAGTAAGTGCGGATAGCTCAAACACCACAATATGTGCGGATAGCAAACCGATCCCTCACACCTTCTCGAGAGTGATAATACTTGAGGAACTCAGCATGATCAAAAGGCTTAAAGAGCAAAGGGTGCTCCTCATCCACCAGCTCCTCCGGAGCTTTTATAATGTACCCTCCTTTGGGGGTAGAGAACAACCCTGCTGAATATCTTGCCTCATTCCCACTCATCATCACCCGGTGGAATGGCGAATGCAGCCTCCCGTTTGACCATGCCTGCAAAATTTACATGAGAAATGAATTTTTTTAATATAATTCAACAAATGCCATAATAATAAATTTTAACAAAATAGTTTTAAAAATGCATGTGATCACAATCTGGACTGCGACATCCAAGATTTTTATGTCTTCGACAACATTACTACGAATGTTGTTACATCTGTTGTATTTAACTTTATCTAATTGTAGTATTAAGGATCACCATGCGATCACAACAATGATTTAAAACTTTATTAGTTACCAATTGATGATTAGTTATTAATGAGGAATAGTGAATGAAATTTACATGAATAGAATCAGCCAAGCACAACTACAAAACTGCCTGAAGAAGGTTCGTAGCTTATCCATTGTCCATCTTTGGTCATCATCTCTAAACCCTCCACTTGATTTTGGTACAATATGGTCACAAAGTTCTTGTCAGTGTGTGGACTGAGGCCTAGTTTTGTGTCACTTGTTTGAGGGCCTTTGTACTTCATAACCCTGAGACGATAATTGGTTGAGTTCATGTGTTCCTCCATGTACTTTTCAACCCCTAAACTTTCCAAAATCATCTTCCTAATGATCTGATCCAACTCAATTAGCTCCTCGGAGAAGGAATGTATGGTTTCACTGCAAAAGAAAATCAAATTAATACGGGACTAATTAAAGAAATCAGTTCCAATGATAAATAGGATATAAAGTTTACAAAGTTTTATAGCCTAAATCCACTTGATCTAAAATGAAAAAACGGTATTATATGGCCACATCACTTTGAAGAAACTCAAGATATTGGTAAGGACGAGTTTTTCTAGCAATGATTCGTCCTTCCAACTTTCTGTCGCATCAATCTCCCCCAATGATGAAACTTGTTACGGACAAACTTTTTGAAATTTAAAACTTCTCTAAAGACTACCATTAAAGATGCTTGAAGAGACATTTTTGATGTTAGACACTATTTTGAAATATTAACAACTTTATGTTCAATTTGATAGTGCTCTATAAATTTAGGAAACAAATTGATGATTCAATCTAGATATAATACCTAAAATTTGTGTTTCCATCCGGCCACAAGATATTGGTCATGCTTTTTACTTTCTCTAAGATATTTGCATCCTCAATGGCCATGCTCTCATAAAGTGGAACCACTGGATATTGGCCAACATAACCATCATAAGGCTTGTTAGACACATTGAGTAGCTTGGTTTGTAAAGGGAGATCAAAGAGCTCTTCTAGTGAAGCAAATATGGCTTTACGAAGGTCTAAAGGAACTTTATCAAAAATTGCTTCAAAGCAACCGTACTCTACCAGTGCCTTGTAGACTTGGGACTTCACTAACTCCCAATTGGGACTTTTGGCTTCCAAGTTGAGGTTATTGAAGTCAATTAGTGGAAGCTTTGGAGTGGTTTCTGAGCCCATATTTTCACCTGTCCTTCCCTAATTCCCTAATTGATTAAGGGTAATGCTTAGTTTAAGCTAGGATTGATCCTTGTGATTGAGTTATATAATATGTGTGCACTACATTGTAATAGTGACCTTGATAATTGATAATATTAAAATGTTTATTGTACACCGGTGAAAAGACTCTTCCCGCTCTTTTTATTACGCTAACGTTTCAAAATTATAAACAATGTTTTATTTTTATATTTATTTTGAAATTTTAATTTTGATTAAAAGTATAAATATAAATGTTTGTTACTTTCAAATTATAACAAACCAAAACAACCATGTTTATCTATTTCAATATAACACAAAAAAAATTCTTATTTTTTAATGACACCAACAACAATCATTATTATAGAAAAAATTGTTTAAGGGCATGAAAAAACCATACCAAAATCTCTTATTTTCTTTATATATAGTATAGAAAATTTGTTTGAGATAATGAAAAAGTTAGCTCAAAATCTCATATTTTCTTTATGTGTAGTATAGATATACTTGATCTTGTTTGTTACAGTTTTTTAAGGATATATTTTGTGTGGTAACAAAAAAATTATGTTTGTTACACTTTTTTTTAATAAATTATTTGAGTTGTTCGTGATGTTTTTGAGAACAGTTTGTTATATTTTTTTTAATATTTAAATTTACTCTTATCTATTTGTCATATGTGCTATTTGTATTGAAAATTGAGGACTATTTTAGAAGGAGAACAAGCCAGCTCAAAAGAACCTAAAGAGACTATTTTCATTATATATAGTATAGATTAACAACTCTTGTACCCTTGAGTTTTAGTGGGTACAATACCAAACATCAATTTTTTTTAGGGGTAAACATCAATTATATATTATATATATATTTCATATTTAAGTATTTAATTATTTTAAGTGGATTTTAATCTTATGCTACTTTTTTTTTTTAATTAAAGAGGGCCTAAGCCCAAAAAAATGCAAACAAATTGAACACCAGGTAGCAATACCCGTACCATTAGCTAACATGTAAACAAATTTTAGGCTAATTTTACTTTTAGGTATCGGTACTCATATTTTTTCATGAATATCAATAAATTTTCTTTATTCTATTCATTTGTGAAGGACTTCATTTATTTATTTACTTATTATTTTTTATGATTTTTCATAAGTATCCTCATGTAGAAGTAATCTTATTTTAGATGTGTTAGATATGAAATGTGTCTACCTTTCTTAGTGGTGATTTGAGCTTTGATTCATCACGTTGTCAGAGTTTAAATACTCTCTTCTAGAAGTAATCTTTGATTCGTCTCCCTTCCATTTAGACTAAACTCTCATTGATTAAATACTCTCTTTTAAAGCTTGTTGATGGCGTCGCATAGTAAGAGGAATAATTTTAGATTTCACCACAACCAAGCATATCAAGATATTTGTTTTTTTTAAATAAACCAAACATATCAAGATTGCAAACAAAATTGTTGAGGTTTTCGTTTTGACTCTCTTTTGAGCTTCTTTAATTCTCTTAAAATTTGATGTTTATATTAAAAAAAAGCATTCATATGATTATATGAGAACATATACCGTGTAAATATGATCAATCAAAAAGAGTCAAACCTTATGGCGAAACATGATTAGAATCCTCTCATGTTTGCATGAAACATGATAAAACAATGTGATCTAGACCTTTAAAAAATATAGAGATTAGAGATTTGGAATTTGAATAAAATGGAGAAATGTTATTTAACAATGGTTGATATTTTAAGCTCGAGAAAACATCAAATCTTGTACCATAAAAAAAAAAGGACAGTCAAAGGATGAACCATAAAATAAAAAATAAATCAAGGAAAGCGCAACAGTAGAATACTCTTGTCGGATCTTTGATGTCATTCATGCACAAGTTGTGTCCGGACCACAGAAATTAATTAGTTGCCGTACAATTGTTTTCAATAGATAGTGGTGTTAGACAACATAATATTAACTTATGTAATAATTATGCATATACTAATCAATTGTGTCAACTATGCTATCTATATTATGTCCAAATAAAATTAATTATGTCATCTCTTCTTGAACATAACTTAGTGGTACACACATCGCATGTAATATTCAGGAGCTGAGGTGTGAACCTCGGATTCTTTACTTACTTATCTTGTCACTAGCCTAGTTGACAAAAAAAAATTAGTTATCAACCCAAAAAAATATATTTAATTATGTTATTTTCACAAAAAGAAATGTTAATTGAATATTAAAATATAGACACCGTATTACTCAATATGTGTTTTTTTACTTACTAAAACAAATGACACTCATTCATTTAAGCTGGTAGAATACATCATAATAGAACACAAATTTAACAATGCTAAAATCTCTCTAAAAAACATTAAAAACATAAAAGATGAATATGCGAACAAACACTCAACATACATATAATAACGCTTTCAAGCGCTATTAAAGGTGCGCCATATATAGCACTTTCTACAATAAACGCTATATATCATCAATCTGGAAATTTGGTTTATATTTAATGTTTTTAAGGAACCTATGATACAATTTTAGAGTAAAAGGCTATAACAAGTTAGTATTGTAGATACTAGATAGTGTTTTTTGAAAAAGCGCTTATAACCTCCGTGTTACCATTTATAACGCTTTAGTGTTAAAAATGCTATTAAAGGGGTGCTGTTTTTTTTTTCCACATTTTGGTGTAGTGGTAGTACACTGTAAAATACAATGGACCTCCATGGTTCAACGACTTTGGTACAAATATTTGAAAAAAATCACATACAATCTTTCACAGTACTTACAGATAAAAGCGCTATCAGAAAACATTGTTGTATAAACGAAGGTTGTGGTAGTACACTTTAAGGTGGCCATCACATATTTGTTTGTTTGAGGGCCGATCCTAAGACTTTTTGTGCCCTAGGCGAATCAATAAAATTGTGCCATTTCAATTATTCGAATATCTTTCTTCTTGTATTTTTTTTTTGTTGCAAAATATTCATTCATAATCAAAGTTCTCTAAAATTATATTTTCGCTAAGATTATTCAAAGTGAAATAAAAAGAAATATATTTATATAGTAGTAACTATTAAGTAAAAGTAATAATTTTGGTTTCCTAAGAAAATGGTGTTGTGGGTGGCCGCCCCTCCCGCTCATGCCCAAGGCCATCTATGGTTTGTTTGATGGTGAGGATTTGAGTTTTTACTAAAACATGATTATATTGTAGCATGAATGAGTAGATTTCTTTCAACTATATCATCTAACAAATTGGAACCAAACTTGGATTCCCAATTGGTCATGACTTCTCAAGATGAGTCTAGATGTCCTATCAAATTTATGTAGCAAAGATGAACATATATATTTGTATGCACAAAACCATTCAAATGTTTTTACTAATATTGTGTGGAGCAATGTCAAGAGTGTGTACCATAAAAAGAACATTATTAGTTCATACAAGCAAATATATGATGTTTTTTCGAAATGAAAGATTGATCTCTAGTAATTGTGGAAGTAGGAAAGTAGGCTTAGGTAGTGGACATGGTTCAATTCCTCTTCTGAGAGTGGTTCTTTGGTAAATACTCTGGACATCGCTGCTCCTTGTATGATTGGGGGATGAAGCCTTTAATATGTTGGAACCAATACGGAGGAGTAGCTATCAAAGATGGATTCAACCTGTGTGGGGGGTTTGGGTTTAAAAGGGTGTGTTTGGCCTTAAAAGTTATTTTGAATCTAAAGGGTGCGTTTGGCACGTCTCTTTTTGAGCTTAAAAGTTATTTTTTGGCAAAAATTTTTTTGAAAGCTCCAATTTTATGGTGAAGTAGAGCAGGTATATTCCTCAATGATGGCCTTGATGGTATCATCGAGCTAGACAAGAAAAGTAGCATGCACGTTGTGACAGAACATTAAATTGATCTCTCTCAGTTGTGTACAGTTTTCTACTAGATGCTTCACTCCCTTCTCTGTGATACCATTACAATATTTCAATGACAGATTGACAGTGATAAAAATCTGCTTCACCCATTGTTTGTTGTGTTGCTTTTGGGGAAGAAACCAATTCAGAGAGTTTCGATGAATGAATGATATATATATATATATATATATATATATATATATATATATATATATATAATGGCTTGTGGGTGCCGTGGCTGTGAAGTTATCAGGATTTGTGATTTTGAGGGTTTTATTATTTTTTAGGTTTAGGTTTTTTGCGTAAACAAGAAGTAAGTTTAGTAGGTTTTTTCTTTTTTCTTTCTGACGCACGTTAGGTAGATTTAAGGTTTATTTCAAAAAGGTAGATTTAAAGTTTTTGACAGATAATAAAATAAATTATAAAAAATGAAATCCAAACTCTTTTCTTAATGGATACATTATTTTTTTAATTTAAATTTATAAGTCTGGTTCTACTCCATAAAAAAAATTATAAACC
Source organism: Medicago ruthenica (assembly GCA_018208015.1). Taxonomy (NCBI): domain Eukaryota; kingdom Viridiplantae; phylum Streptophyta; class Magnoliopsida; order Fabales; family Fabaceae; genus Medicago; species Medicago ruthenica. The sequence continues at coordinate 4,229,381 of CM031374.1, read as the reverse complement.
AATATATCAGTGGCGGAGCCAGAAATGAATTTATGATGAGACCATTTGAATAGTGTATATCTATTTGTTTTCAAAATAATTCTACATATGAATTGTATTAAAGTTATTAGATTTCACTCCTGTGACATTGGTTCAAGGTTGACATTGTGCAATTTTTTTACGATATTTTTTTAGTTTAGAAAAGGTAAAACCAACATATGAAGAGTCGAACCCACGAAGAAACCATAAAGGCACGTGTCTTTGCCACCAAACTACATCACATTCATGTGAACTTATGTGCAAATACGAATATATATATATATATATATATATATATATATATATATATATATATATATATATATACATATACATATATATATATATACTGAAATATGTCTATATACCTATTAAAAATAAAAAAATTGGGATTTTGGGGAGGCCATGATCTCCCTATGTCCTTACCTGGTTCCGCCCCTGTATATAGTAGTCCTTGAGAGGAGGAAAAAGAAACTCAACTTTTAATCTCCAACAAAATAAATTGTGACACATTATTTCACAAATCAAATCAAGGAATGAATGGTCTTTTAAATAAAACTGCAATTCATTAACAACGGTTCAGTAGAAGACACTTTAGAAGTTTTCGTGAGTCAGTTTGTAGAGACATTGTATAATATATGTTATGGGTTGAGTTTCAAACCCCAAACACCTTCACTTATTAATCTTTAAGATATGAATTTCTAGCAAAACTATTTTTTTTAAAAAAAGCACTTTAACATTATAACACAAAATTGAAAGACACCCTCACGTATTATTTATATGCGGTTAACCAAAGGATAAGTAGAATATGGACATCATCACTATTACAGTTCAACAACGCAAAACAAAATCATATAAAAAATTTGATAAATTGACTAAAGAGTCTCGGTTTATTTTTTCGAGGGGATTAAAAGTTGAGCTTTTTTTCTCATGACTAACCTTGGTTCTATATTTTTACTTAGTGATAGGAATCCTAATTTCCACTCAACATCACTTGGTGATAGGATAAACCAACAATACCATCTTCATTCTTTTGTCCATTCCATGCAAACATGATTCATCAATAATATTGCACATTTAATTAATTGGTAGGTTGTGATGTCTATTTTTATGCATGGAATATGATTTGTTTGAAAAATGACCAATGAATATGACCAAGTTTTATTATTTTAAAGCTATTCTTGACAATCATATCTTGTTTTTGTTCAAATTAATTTGATATTATCTTCAACACTGCATACGTACTTAGACACGAAAATATTTGTTTTTTTAATTAAGACATGAACACAAAGCATAGTAGTTTTATATTTTATCACACAACACAATATTTCATACAAAACCAATCAATGCAAACAACATATAGCTCAAGATAAATTGTCTGGAGAACACTTGAACACACAACATATATATTTATGGTCCACCCTCTTAATAATACTACTCCATAAGCTAGCTCAAACACCACAGTAAGTGCGCATAGCAAATTGATCCCTTTGGCCTTTTTCAGTGTAATAATACTTGAGGAACTCAACATGATCATAAGGCCTAAAGAGCAAAGGGTGTTCCTCATCCACAAGCTCCTCCGGAGCTTTTATAATGTACCCTTCTTTGGGGATAGAGAACAACCCTGTTGAATATCTTGCCTCATTCCCACTCATCATCACCCGATGAAACGGCGAATGCAGCCTTCCGTTTGACCATGCCTGCAAAATTCATATAATTCGATAAAAAAAATAAATTTTAACAATATAGTTTTAAAAATGCATATGTGACTACAATTTGGGCTGTGACATCAAAGACTTTGATATCTCGTGCAACATTATTGCGAATGTGGCTTCATCAGATATATTTAACTGCCAATAATATTTGTATCAAGGATTCTGATGCTATCGCAATCAACATTGAATTAAAACCTTATTAATTAATAATTGATAATTTGTTCTTGATAAGGAATGGTTAATGGAATTTACATGAATAGAGTCACCAATCATAGCTACAAAACTGCCTGAAGAAGGCTTGTAGCTTATCCATTTTCCATCTTTGGTCATCACCTCTAAACCCTCCACTTGATTTTGGTACAATATGGTCACAACATTCTTGTCACTGTGTGTGCTGAGGCCTAATTTTGTGTCACTTGTTTGAGGGCCTTTGTATTTCATAACTCTGAGAAGATAATTGGTTGAGTTCATGTGTTCCTCCATGTACTTTTCAACACCTAAACTCTCCAAAATCATCTTCCTAATAATTTGATCCAACTCTTTTAGCTCCTCAGAAAAGGAATGTATAGTTTTGCTGCAAAATTAAAACAAAATAATATGGGGCTTAAATTAATAAAGAAATATAAGTTCTGATGCAAAAAAGATGTAAAATTTTACCTAAATCGACTTGACCTATAAGGGCTAAGAACAACTCCAATGGTATAATTCATTATAGGCGGTTTATGTGCGGTTCACAATGCCACATCACTTTGAAGTAACATTTTATTTTTTGTGCTAGTGGTGCAATCCATAAAATCTCATTAAGGGTCACTCGAGATATTATTAAGGACAAGTTGATTTAGCAATGAATCGTCTTTTTAACATTTTGTCACATCAATCTCCTCCAATGGTGACACTTGTCAAGGACATACTTTTTAAATTTAAGATTTCTCAAAAGACTATCACTAGAGATGCTCTAATATGATTTGAAGAGACGTTTTCAATTTTAAAAACTATTATAAAATATATAATTTTACTGTCCAAATCTATAATTTTAAGGACCAAATTTGGTGATCTAGTGTAGATATTATGATATGTACGTACCTAAAATTTTGGTTTCCATCTGGCCACAAGTTGTTGGTCATACTGTCTACTTTCTCTAAGATATTTGCATCATCAATGCCCATGCTCTCAAAAAGTGGAACCATAGGATATTGCCCTACATAACCATGATAAGGCTTCTTAGACACATTGAGTAGCTTGGTTTGTAAAGGGAGATCAAAGAGCTCTTCTATTGAAGCAAATATGGCTTTACGAAGGTCTAAAGGAACTTTATCAAAAATTGCTTCAAAGCAACCATATTCAACTAATGCCTTATAGACTTGGGACTTCACTAACTCCCAATTGGGACTTTTGGCTTCCATGTTGAGGCTATTGAAGTCAATTAGTGGAAGCTTTGGAGTGGCTTCTGTAACCATATTTTCAATTTTCCTTCCCTAATTTGATTAATGCTAATGCTTAGCTTAAGCTGGGTTTCAACCTACGTGATTAGTTTTGGTGATTGAGTTATATAATAGATATATGTGCTCTACATATTTAATAGTGATAATTGATAATATTAAAATGTTTTTGTACTTTACAATAACAACTCTCATACCCAGGGCTTTATTGAGTGGAGTATCGCACATAGTTATTTGACGTTATAATTTTAGAGTCTAGATCCATATATTAACATATGTTTTATATTTAAAAAAATTGAAAGAATATCATAATATATGATTGTATAACAATTTCAATCACACTTTATTCATTTTTAGAAACATTTTATAGATTGTTTTAAAATTGAAGAGAAAAACAAGTTATCCCCTCCAAAATCCCCTCTCCCAAATTGACTCTTTAGTTAATATTAGGTTAATTATTTTGGTAGGTAAACAAAGTAGCAAACATCACTAAAACCCATACACACAAGAACGAGATATTGGGTTCGAATATAAATGAATGTGTTTAGTCTAACAATATCAACATTGTTATCTGAACTATTTAAAGGTATCAATGTTTTTTTTTTCTTCCAAAATTATTAGGGTTTTTGTTGTGACTAGTTTATTTAAATCTTTTACAATGTGAACTTTAGAGTTTAAAAATAACATTGATTACACGAGAAAATGTACTGTATAAACATGATTTGAAAAGACTCAAACCTTGTCCAAAACATGATTCGAATCATCTCATCTTGAATAAAACATGAATAAATCATTTGGAGTTTGAAAAAAGGAAATGAAGAAAAGTTGGTTAAGGGTTAAAATTCTAAACTTGAAAAAAAGATAAGAGAAAAACAATCAGACCTTTTTTTTTTGTGAACAGCAATTAGACCTTTCTAGTTACATTTATATTTTTCATTCTAATAAAAAAAAACCTATTTTACTTGAGATGATATCTTCGTTTGACAAAAATTAATACTTCACATATAAATGGGAAGACTAATATTTAGGTGAACACTCTGATACCTATGGAGTTTAATTAATTGAGCGTGTATCATTTATTCAATCATTCAATATCATATCATATTTTATATTAATTTATTTTAAAACAAATTAAAATGTTAAATAAATTTTATCTACGATGTATCAATACCTAACTATGCTCCAAGGTACATAGAAATTTACCTAATGTTTTTCAAGATTAAGAAGTGTCCTTATTTAATTGCCTCTTTCAATGAAGCTGATTTAGCTGCTTACAATGGCCGACCCAACATCTATTAAAGCTTAAGCAAATTTTAAAAATGAGGTTTTTTTTAAGTTAATAATAATATTTTAAATCTCTTCGAATTTTGATGTTTAGGCTTTAGAGTTAAAAAAAAGCCATCGAAGACAAGATAAATTGTTTACTTCATCCGTCTTAAAATGAATATCAATTTAATTTGTGAGTGGTTCTTAAAAAAAGATTAGTTGTGTTAATTTTAATAGTAAAATTAAAATTATTTACTAAACACTCTTACTGATTATAGTTAATTGAGTAATTAAGTGAAATGAAATTCAATAAATATGAGTGTATTAGTGAAAAAAATAACAAATGTTGCATTCATATTTTTTTTTAGGAAAAAGGTTGCATTCATATTATAACGTGACAATTATTTTGAAAGCATAAATGTAAAAATTATGATGAGACGGAAGGAATATTGCATAAGCATTGAAAAGACTCAAAACTTTCTATTAGACCTTTTTAATGATACATTCTAATAAAAATAAATCTTATTTCAGATGATCTCTTCTTTTGATATAAATTAGTACTAATTTACAGATAAATGTGAAGGTTAATCTTTAGAAGTGAGTAAGATTGCAGGTAAGAAAAACTCTACTTTAACACAACTGCACATGTGAGACTGAATTCAAACCTTAAACTCGTAATTCAAACCATCTAATTATTTGATCCCTTGAGATACCAAACTATGGATGAAATATTTGGGAGTATAAGAACTGGACAATCAAAGGATGAACCATAAACTAAAAAATAAAATATATATCTCTGATGTCATTCATGCACAAGTTGTGTCTGGACCACATAAATTTATTAGTTGCCGTACAATTATTTTCAATTTATAATGGTGTAAGACAACATAATATTAACTTATGTATATGTATATTTTTTTTGAAAGGAATAATTATGCTTATATTAATCAATTGTGTCAATTATGCTATATTTTACCAAATAGAATCAATTATGTTACTTTCAAAAAAATAATATATATATTATTAGAAAGACATCATATTTTATGTGTTTACATGCTTTCACTTACTTTAATCTTTTACAACTTACACAGTTTTAAAAATACACACAAAATTTAACAAATTATATGTTTTGGCTGCTTAATCAATGCCCCTGAGACACTGATTATCATTCTCCTTTTAATTAAGCACATGAAAGCAATTGCTTGTGGATGTGTCATGTGTAGTCAAATATATTATTCGTTGTGATTTGTTTTGTTTGGTTATTACTTTCACTAGTACAAAAAACACTTATTGGCATGAGGATTTTAAGTGGGCACCTATCCACCTGACTTAAAAACCTCGACGGAGGGGAAATTTTCTATTTCAATAGATATTAACTTGTTTAACCCAATTTAAAAAATATCTATTAAAATTAAGACAAACACAAAATGCCAAATAACCTGAGTGCCAAACCAAAATTTCACCAAAATTTTCACAAGTATAGTGTGAACCCTTTATCCTGTTCACTCAAACCTTCTCAATCATCGATTCTTTCAATCCCAAAGTTTCTGAAGAAAGAGCTTCTGAATTGAGTTTCTCCAACACTTCTCCACATCCAATCGAGTTTCTCCAAACCCATCGAGATTCTGAATCGAGCTTCTCAATCACCAAGCTTTCAATCACAGATCTTCTCAATCGAGCTTCTTAATCAACGATTCAATTTCACCCAACCTTCTCAATCGAGCTTCACACCACTGATTCTTCACTGTCATCCATCAAGATTCACGTCGTCACTTCTCCTCCACCGTCACACCTTCTCGCCGTCGAGTTCAACGACAAGCTTCACACTGTCGAGTTCACTCTTTCATTATCATCACAGTGGCCTTTTCCTCTTTAGAATATTATAAATAAAATATAACGCAAAAAAAAAAAAATACAACTTTGATGGTTTAAAATATCAGTAAATATTAACTAATTTTTCTCTAGATATTTAATAATGTTAAACATGAATAACATCGCATTTTTTTTTTTACAAGACTAAGCGCAACCCAACATTGTTTGGTCTAAATTTTGATTCTCTAAAAATAGAACTTCACAAATATAAAGCTGTCTTTTACTCTTTTAAAGAAATTGATGGAACCCACTCATGTCTACGGAAAAATTGTAGCACTAAGTTGTGCATATAGAAGAAATTATAACTTCAGTTTTATAAAAAGATACAAAGTTTTTGTGTAACATTTTCTCATTCAATTTTACCCTTAGCTTAAACTTTTTGTATTTCCAGTTTATCTTTTCTTATTAATCAAATAACTTAAGTTTTTGAATTATCGGATAAAATTTTACAACTTCTATTTCTTTATCGATAAAAATGGACAGAAAGTCATGTTAATGCCTGTTTGGTCTTGACAATAAAGTTAATAATATTTTAAAAAGTGTGTATTATATATAAAGATAAATAATATGAGATGAAAGAATAAAAAAAATTCAAGTGTATTTCACACTTGGCCTTTTTGGTATTTATAGAACCGGGTCATTCAATCTTTTAAAAGTGTGTATTATATAAAAATTCAAGTTTTTTCATTTTTTTAAGGCTTAATTCCACTTTTGCCCCCTATCTTTTTTCAATTGTGCGATTTTGCACCGCATACTTTTTTTTTTAGCGATTTTGCACCCTATCATTTACCCCCTTTCTGATTTTGTAGCCCCTCATGTGTTTTTTTTGCTGATGTGTTGAATTTTGCTGACATGTCTTCATTAAATGTTTGCCATGTGTGTAATTTGTATTTTTAAAAAAATCAAAATTGAAATAGGTCAACGGTCACGTGGTGGGGGCATTTTTTATTCATTATTATGGGGGCAATTTTGTCCTTTTAAAAAAAACTAAGGGGCAATTTTGTCCAACATAGTCAGCACCACCACCACAAGCCCACCCACCACCGTCACCCGCCATCCTCAACCTCAAATCTCACTACCACCACCGTCGTCACAATCCCGACCCTTAAATCTCACCACCGACGTCGTTGTCCTCATCTCAAATCTCCCCCCCATCGTCCTCTCCATCCTCCTCCCACCACGTGTATCACCATGGCCCTCCTCCTCGGTCGCTGTTCTCTTCTCCGACGACATCATTTTACCCATCACACCGCCGGATTTGCTCAGATTCGACCTTTCTCACCACCACCACCTTGCGATACTCATCCTCGTTCAGATCCGTCCATCCTCACCACACTCAACGCCGCTCAGATCCGTACTCCGATCCGACGTGGATAGTGAGAGCCTTAGCGAGAGAGCTCTCTGTGAGAGTTGGAAATAAACTGGAATTGGAATTGAAATTGGACTAAAATTGAAACTGATATTGAAAATTAAAAGAGAGAATCATTGTGACCACTTACCTCCACCTTCAATTATTTCAATTTTGATTTTTTTAAAATACAAATTACACACATGGAAACCATTTAATGAAGACATGTCAGCAAAATTCAACACATCAGCAAAAAACACATGAGGGGCTACAAAATCAGAAAGGGGGTAAATGATAGGGTGCAAAATCGCTCAAAAAAAAGTATGGGATGCAAAATCGCACAATTGAAAAAAGATAGGGGGCAAAAGTCCAATTAAGCCTTCTTTTAAACTACTCATTCAATCTTTTAAACTGGAATTATTTGTGTTGAATATACAACTAGAGTCGATTGACGGTTTGAGTGGTGGAAAACAGAAACATTATAGTGGAACTAGGTCAAAGGTTGCTTTTGCGTGGTCACATTTGAAGACTTTTAAAGTTCTTACCTCAATTTCCACGGTGTGGGAAAGACTTAGAATATGGTTTTTCACCAAAACACTGAAGAAATAGCAAAAAAGGAAAAAGGAATAATTACCATCAGAAACAAAACATAAAAAGCTAATGATACATCTGATTAAAAAAAATTCAATAACTGTAAATACATGATATCCTTATGTAACAGATAGTATGACACAAATGGAAATGTGCAAACATTAGAAATCTCTAAACATGGCAAAAAACTATGGTTCCATAAACATGAAAACTTAGTTTTGCATCATTCATTCCTCAACAAAATAATTTTTATTAACTAATTTATTACTGTATTTTCCCATCTAATATTTCATACCTATTCACTTATTTCATTTAATTTTATGTTTTCAACGAACTAACAGCCCACCATGAAAAATTATAGGTTAGTCACTCATCACCAAGGTTGTCAAAATCGGGATTTTGCTTCGGGTCGAAAGGGAATAGCAAAATCGCAAATCGGAAAATCGCAATCAAAATCGAAGGATTTTACTCAAGGACTTTTGTAGAATATATATAGGATAGAAAAATCGCAAATCGCAATCAAAATCGAGGATTCTACCAAAACAGAAATAATATTAAATATATGTTATAAATTGCATATAGTCATAAATGACTCAAAGTTCAAAGTCCACAAAATACATATACATAAACGACTCAAAGCCTAGATACCAAATATTCTTTAGTAGTCATAATAATGCTAAACAAAACCCACTTGGGTTGGCCTAGTGGTGTTAGCTTGAGACCTTGGAGTATGCTCCTCCTCAAGGTCACATGTACGATTCTCCTCTGTGTCTGTTTGGGTGGGCTAATTTAGCTTCATCAATCTCATCATTTCCTCCATCATCAATAGATGAACCGTGATGAGGAAGTGTGGTGTGAAGTGAAAGAATGAAAAAATTTGGCCTTTTTGGTATTTATAGAACCGGGTCATTTGATGAACCGGGTCAAAATTTGACCAGTATAAAAAAATGGACAAAATTCTTCAAAATTGACCCGCATCAAACTTGGCCTTTGTGCGATTTTGCTAGGATTTTGCCTGTTTTGGGATTTTGCTATGGATTTGAGTTGTTGAAGCTAAGTAAAGTCTCAAAATCTTGGATTTTGGGACTTAAGTCGCGATTTTGACAACAATGCTCATCACCAACTTAGTGATAAGACATATATCAACGACAATCAAGAAGACTTTTTTTTTTTCTGAACCATTTAACAATCAAGAAGACTTAACTTTTTTTTTTTTTCAAAGTTGACTCATTGAACAACTTTTTTCAACTCAAGAACCATTTAACAATCAAGAAGATTAAACTGCGTGCAAAATTGGGTTGAATGATCTAATATTCAATAGTTAAGCTTGTTGTAGCTGCACTCTATAAAAGGAGAAAACAGTTACTTTATTGATATACCACTACTTCATAATTCACTATGAGAGCACAAATAATCTATTGGCTTTTCTTTATACCATTCAGCTTCATAAATTCAAGCACTAGTAATTTTTTGGTGAATGGCTACTGTCTTGGCCATCAACGTTCCTTGTTGCTCCAATTGAAGAACAACTTGATGTTCAACCCCGAAAAATCTTCAAAACTAGTTCATTGGAACCAAAGTGAATATGATTGTTGCAAATGGGATGGGGTGACATGCAAAGATGGACATGTTACAGCCCTTGATCTTAGTCATGAGTCTATTTCCGGAGGACTTAATGATTCAAGTGCTATTTTCAGCCTGCAATATCTGCAGAGTCTGAGTTTGGCTTTTAATGACTTTCATTCTGTGATTCCTCAAGACTTGGATAAGCTGCAAAATTTGAGGTATCTGAACTTTTCTGAGGCTGGCTTTGAGGGACAAGTCCCAAAAGAAATTTCTCACCTTACAAGGTTGGTTACTCTTGATTTGTCTTCTTTAATTACTTCACATCAAAACCTAAAACTTGAGAATCCAAATATAGAGATGCTTTTGAAAAACCTCACAGATATCACAGAATTGTATCTAGATGGTGTAGCAATATCTGCCAGCGGAGAAAAATGGGGTCGTGCTTTATCTTCATTGGAGGGTCTTCGTGTTTTGAGCATGTCATCATGCAATCTCTCTGGACCTATTGATTCTTCACTATCCAAGCTTCAATCACTCTATTTTCTAAAATTGAGCCACAATAATTTGTCAAGCATAGTGCCAGATTCCATTGCAAATTTCTCCAATTTAACCATCCTACAACTAAGTAGTTGTGGCTTGAATGGTTTTTTCCCAAAACACATCTTTCAATTACAAGCATTAAAGTTACTTGACATATCAGACAATCAATATCTTCATGGTTCTTTACCAGACTTTCCACCACTTGCATCTCTTCAATACTTGAATCTAAGCCATACAAATTTCTCAGGATCGCTTCCAAATACTATTTCCAATCTGAAGCATTTGTCTACTATTGATCTATCTGACTGCCAATTCAATGGAACACTTCCGAGATCAATGTCAAAACTCACCCAACTTCTTTATCTCGACCTATCTTCCAATAATCTAACAGGTCCACTCCCTTCTTTCAATATGTCCAAAAACCTCACATATATATCCCTTTTTCTCAATCATTTAAGTGGGAATTTACCATCTGATCATTTCGAGGGCCTCATTAATCTTGTAAGCGTCAATTTAGGGTTCAATTCTTTCAACGGAAATGTTCCCTCATCTGTGCTTAAGCTCCCATATTTGCGAGAATTGAAGCTTCCCTATAATCAACTTAATGGTACTTTGGGTGAATTCGACAGTGCATATTCATCTGTATTGGAGATACTTGATTTGACCAGTAATAATTTGCAAGGTCCTATTCCTTTGTCTGTCTTTAACCTTAAAACACTTCGTTTCATTCAACTTTCGTACAACAAGTTTAATGGCACGATACACTTGGACATCATTAGAAGGTTAAGAAATTTAACTATACTAGGGCTCTCACATAACAACCTTTATATTGATGTCAACTTCAAACTTGATCATGACTTATTGCCCTTTCCTAAGATGAGAATTCTAATGTTGGATTCCTGCAAGCTGAGAGAAATCCCTAGTTTCTTGAGAAACCAGTCCACGTTATTAGCTCTTCAAATATCTGAGAACAAGATTGAAGGACTAATACCCAATTGGATTTGGCAACTTGATTCTCTCATTACCTTGAATCTTTCCCATAACTATTTGATAGGTTTGGAAAGAAGTGGTTCAAATTTTAGTTCTAACCTTTTAATAGGTGATTTTAGTTATAACCAACTCCAAGGGCCTATTTCTTTCATTCCCAATTACGCAATATATTTGGACTACTCAAGCAATAGATTAAACTCTTTCATTCCGCCAGACATTGGAAACCACCTCCCTTACATACGTTTGTTGTTTCTTTCAAACAACAATTTTCAGGGACAAATCCATGAATCTTTTTGTAATGCATCTACTCTAAACTTGCTAGATCTTTCCCACAATAACTTTGTTGGGACGATTCCCAAGTGTTTTGCAGCACTGAGTAGTAGTCTCAAGATGTTGAATTTTGGTGGAAACAAGCTCCGAGGTCATATTCCTATGTTTCAGAATTCATGTGCACTAAGGTTTTTGAATCTAAATGACAATCTTTTAGACAGTAGTATACCAAAATCCTTGGTCAATTGCCAAGAACTACAAGTCCTTAACCTTGGAAAGAATGCATTAACCGGAAAATTTCCATGTTTTTTGAGCAAAATTTCCTCCCTAAGAGTCATGGTTTTAAGGTCAAATAAGTTCCATGGATCTATGAAATGCCCTAATAGCTTTGGTGATTGGAAGATGCTTCATATCGCTGATCTAGCCTCCAATAACTTTGGTGGAACGTTATCACCTGCACTCTTAAATAGTTGGAAAGCAATGATGCGTGATGAAGACGAGCTTGGGCCAGAATTCGGCAATTTGTTTTTTGATATTGTTGATATCTTTCATCCTATGCGTTTCAAGGATGTACTACAAAATTTGAACAAAGTTCTTGCTTTGAAAGTGGCTAAACTTGTTGCAAATATGTCTCACTCTATTCTTGACCAGGCATATCTTGATGGTGGTTCGATTTTGGCAAATCTTGTTCGTTATCAGGATTCAATTATTATTGTCAACAAGGGTCAACAGATGAACCTTGTAAAAATTCAAAGTGCCTTCACTTATATGGATATGTCGAACAACTATTTGGAGGGGACAATACCTAAGGAGATAATGCAATTCAAGGCATTGAATGCTCTGAACCTGTCACATAATGCATTCATAGGCCATATACCATCATCAGTAGGGAATTTGAAGAACCTTGAATCTTTGGACTTGTCAAACAACTCCTTAAATGGAAAGATTCCTCAAGATCTTTCAAGTATATCTTTCCTAGCATATATGAACCTCTCGTTCAATCACCTAGTGGGGCGAATTCCTTTGGGTACTCAAATTCAATCATTTGATGTAGATTCCTTCAAAGGGAATGAAGGGTTATGTGGACCTCCACTGACCAACAATTGCGACGATGGTGGAGTGCAAGGGCAGCCGCCACCAGCATCCGAATTATCTCATTCTCATGATGACAGTTCAATTGATTGGAATTTCTTAAGTGTGGAGTTGGGATTTATTTTTGGCTTTGGAATTTTCATCCTCCCCCTTATTTGCTTGATGAAATGGAGGTTGTGGTATTCCAAACATGCAGATGAAATGCTTTACAGGTTCATCCCCCAGCTAGATTTTGTGTATGAACAACATCAAGGGAAGAGGTATAGAACTCTGAGATGGAGGTACTGATTGTGTACAGGCAGTAGTGTCAAAATAAGGATTCACTAGATTGTATCCATTAAAGCCTAGTTATAAAGAAAATAATAAAGACTATTTTGAAATGTTTTTATCTTGGTTTCCCATATGCATCACTCTAAGTTTTGTTGAGTTGTACTTGTAAATCAATTATGTCATTCACACACGTTTATGTGTATTTACTCTTACTAGATTGCGATTCGCATCTATATGCACGCTCTTTCCTTTGAAACCAAGTTTGACGAAAATTAGATTGTTTTCGCATATATTGATCTTGTGCTTCTATAAAATAAAAAATTGAATGATAAATGTTGTTATTTTGTTGTCACTTTAGCACTCTTGGTACTTCTCAAAATAGTTATAATAAACACAAAACTAAATAACTCCAAATCAAAAAATAGAAATTAAAAACAAAAGTTTCTCACATTATTATTGTTGAATCCAAAGGAATCTACAAGCTATGTGATCGATATCTCACCACTACCGTTAGATTGTTAGCTATTTTCAGAAATAATCACTCTGTATTAGAGTGTATGCTAATTTCTCTGCTACCATTTCAGTTCTATATATTCCAGTTATATATGTACTTCAAAAGTTAGTTTAATACAATATGAATTTAGTTTCATCTTTCTCTCTGCATTTTGTCCTTATGAATGAACTTTGGCCACATTATCATTACATATTATTTTTCATGAATTGTGAAACAATGTCAACACAAAGTTAGAAAATGAAATGTGGATTAAAGTTCACTCATAAGGCCTTAAAAAGAACTGCAAACATAATGTTGTCCTGCTTTGCAATCTCATTCATTAATATTTAGTGGTTAGTAGAAGAACTGTACTCTAAGTTTTTCAGAAAGCAAGTTTATTATATTATTTACTTCCAAGATCATTATTATAAAAGCAATGACCAAATCTATAAAACCAGTTTTCCTACTTTAAAACAGTACCTTCACAGATACCAAATAATAATGACGGTTAGCATATATATACCTGTAATTTTTGGGGAACATCGAATTTCTCAGAAATTAAGCAATTTACTCATTCTAAACCTAGCTTGTTGAAATTCAGCTACCCTTTGCATACATTCATCTTGTCGTGTAAATAGTTATTATAATAGATAAAATTAAATAAAAACTAACAAAATGAACAAAACCAAAATAAAAATAAAAATTGAAGTTCATTAATAAGAATCTCACCAACGCAACGAGCAAATAATATCTCGAGTCTCGATGCATCATTTTTGTTTTTCCCTTGTTCACATTGCCTCTTTAATCTGACTATTTTGCTTGTCACATTGTTATCCTTGAAGCCTAAGAAACCTGCCGATTCAGCAATGAATAATCACTATCTGTAGTCGAGTGTGTGCTAATATCCCTTGTTCAGTTTTCCTTCGCAGTTTCACTGATTGATATTAGTTCTTAGTAGTAGAATAAAGCTTAATTTTTCCATGGATTCTTATTTGCCTTTTTAGCATCTTCTTTTGCATCTGGCAGATTAAAGAAAACTTCAAAATAGAGTAGTTTAGCAATGTTAATAACTACAATTAACCCCCCATCACTAGCACTGCATGTGTTCCTTATATTTCTTCGCCAGTTTTTGCTCGTCCTCCTCCATCAACAGTTTACTAATACACACATAGGTCTAATATACACTTGCAAATCATTGGTTAATGACATTTAAGTTATGGTCAATTGGGTGCAGTTGATGATTAATAAGTCACGAGTCATGACCCCTTAATGATTTCATCAACCATTAATTGAATTGCATTAACCATATATTTAAACTGTGTTAACCATCTAATTAATTGTCGGAGTTTATAGATACGTGTTGTTGCTTGATGTGGGCTTTCGAGACAAGGGTTTTGCATCTAGTATGTGATTCAACATCCACACATCTCTCTGCTCTGATCAGTCTCGCCACCTATTTGTGGTTGTGGGTCACTGTGTTTTTTGATGACTAGGTCAAAGAACTCGATTAAGTAGTATGGGCACTCGACCACTGAAGAACTATGAAGCACGGACACCTCTAGGATTAGGCGTGTCGCGGTGTCCGACACGCGTCGGTGTCCGACACTTGTATGACACTCGTACGACACGTGTCGGGCAAGTGTCCTAAATAAGTTGTTTTATTCTTTAATTCGACACTCCTTGGACCGGTGTCCGACACCTATATAACACTTATATGAGGCGTGTCGGACAACTCAAACATATATCTAGATTTTTTCTCTGCTTTCACACACAATAGATTCAAAAGTTAATGATGTGTGAGAAATGTTGATCAACGAGTGGTCATGGACATTAAAGTTGATTGCAACACATTTAAATTTTTCGATAGTAGATGGATAAATAAAGGCCAAATATTATTGTATCTTGTCATAGAATTTTTTTTTAATGAAATAAATTGCTCAAGTTAGATGCATATGTATGTATTTTGATTCTTAATTTAGATCTTTTATAAATAAATTAATATATAGGTAGCGGTGTCGGTGTCCTATGTTTTTTACATTAGCGGTGTCGACGTGTCCGTGTCAGTGTCGTGTCAGGTGTCCGTGTCGGAGTCCGTGCTTCATAGCTGAAGAATCTCTATACCATTTAACTTACTGAACCGAAGGTGTTATAACTAGACAGATTCAATTGGAGAGCAACAGCTCCCCTCGACATTGAAACAAATGACGAAAGCCTTCACGAAGAGCTAGATTTTGTTGAAGAAATCAGATGTGAAGTAGAAGTAAAAGAAGCAGCAATTGATAAGCTGCAGTTTATGATGTTTTTTAGCTTCCAATTTCAATAAAATTTAGTGTGTCTTAATCATGTTTTAGAGTTATTTTACGTTATAGTATTATTTTTGTTTTAAGAATCAAAATAACGAAGAACAATGCATATGGATCAAAAGCAAGGGGAGCAAGAAAGAAAACAAAAGCAAGTGAAAAAGAGGAAAAAGAGTCGGCACGGTCGTGCTAAAAAATGCACTAGGTCGTGTAGAGCCATGTTGTGGTCGTGTTGTGCAAGTGAGAATTAGATTGGTAATTACTTCAACTCCATGTGGATCGATATTTTTACTATTCGATAGAACCGTACATTTGCGAATTTGTATGAGCAATCAAGCATAACATAGTTGTTTGACATGAGAAGAAAGTGTATAAGAGAGAATTCAAGGTAGGTGACCTAGTCTTGAAGAGAAACCAGAAGGATCCCGAACAAGGAAAGTTCGGCCCTAACTGGGAAGGACCTTACGTAATAAACATGAAAATGGGGATGGGACTACTCGAAACACTCATGAAGGTGCCCATTTAAAGAAATTAGAATGTAGAAAAACTCAAAAGGTACTTGATGTAGGAGGGTATCCTTAGTATTATTATTTCAGCCCAATTTTAATAATTTATGTATTTAAACACTTCAGTGGTAGCCAGAGAGATAATTTTTATTCATTCAATAATATTTCAGAGAGTTTTCTCAATTTCTGGTGGATTCAAGAACTTTTTTTTCACAGGTTTGTCGCTTGAAAACTGGTTCTTTTCTCTATCTAGGTTCAGCGCTTGCTATTCTTCGCTTCCGACTGCGTCAGTTAGCATCAGATATGGTTTTTCCTGTTATTTTTGTAACGTTATCAGCCATGGGAGATCAACCGGTGACGAAAGCAGAGTTTGAGGGCATAATCATGGTTTTTACCACGACCATCAATGCTCTAACTGCACAGGCGGCGACATTACCAAGTCAGGTGAATACCAACGCTAACAACAACACCAACAACGACTACGGAAAAAAAATTAGAATAGGGGAGGAGGACCGATTAGGACGTGGTGGAAACAATCAAATTATTGAGGACTAGAGTTCTGAAGAGGAAGAAGTCGTGAATGAAGAAGGAGGTGAACGTGGAAAAGACCCTGATTACCGCATAAAGGATGTTATTCCATTGTTTTACGGAACGATGGGAGTGGAAGAGTTTTGTATTGGCAGATTGATGTTGCTAGATTTTTCATAGTCATGAACGTGCCAGAAAGCAAACACATTAAGATGGTAGTGATTAGGCTGAAGAGAACTGCTGCTGTCTGGTGGGATAAACTTGTTGTTCAGAGGCAAAGGAAAACACCCGTCCTAACTTGGCAAGATTCTGTTTAAGATGTATATTGATTTTGTTTAAGGCAAGAAATCTATGACATAATATACAGCTGAGTTCTTGCGCTTCTCTAAACGTAACGAACTTTGAGAATCAAAAAATCAAAAGGCAGCTCGATATATCAGCGGCTTAAAAGGATCCTTGCAAGAGAAGATGGGTTTACAAACAGTTTGGACCTTGGCTGAAGCATCCAACCTAGCTTTGAAGGAGGAAATGATAGAGGAATCCCCCCAAATAACTAAATAACAACTAAATCTAAATAAATTCATAAAAATCTTAAATAGATATGCAATCACTCAAGACATCATTAGATTATGGGGATAAATCAAAGGTAATAACCAACATTGTTGTGGTTATTAGTGGGCGAGAATCATTTTATGTGTGGGTGAATAATCTATCCATCTTTTTTAGGTGCTAGCCGAGATGAGGAAACTTGCTTCTCTTATTTCTACTTGTATTATTTCCTAGTATGATATCAGTCCCTGAGTCTACTAGATGGGTTTTTTGGCATCCCTCTAGAGGTGAATATTTTGTCCTTAATGTGGATGGTAGTTGTCTTGGTGATCCAAAAAGGGTTTGTTTGTTAGTTTGATTCATAAAGGGGATGTCAGTTTGATCATTGGCTTTAGTGATTTCTTGGGTATCTCTAACAAAGTTTTTGTTGAGCTTGTGGAAATCTATCATAGTCTTAATACTGTTAGGAATCTCGATTACAATCGTATTCATTTTTGTTTTGATTCCCAAACCGTTCTTGATTTGATTTCCAAGAATTACAATACTTTCCATTGCTATGTTGCAGTCATATATAACATTAAAGATTTATTAAAGTTGGATTGGGAAGTTATACTCTCTCATTCTCTTAGGGAAGGTAAGTTTAATAACTAATGATGATAAGTTTACCATTTCAGAGTCTCTACCTCAACTTAATTTGATGCTTTAAGGGTGCCTCACTCTCGAGCTTAGTTTTTTTTTCTTATGTTTTTTTTTCTTGTCTTTGCCAATGCACTGGAAAAAAAAACTCTTTATATAACTAATTAATGATTTTACATACAGGACATATAATGTTTTCTATCATCAAGGCATAATATTACACTCAGGGCATAATTTATTAAACATTGAGCATCAGAATATTTTGAAGACAACACAATGTTTTATATGTGTATAAATATATTTCATGCAAATATAAAATTGTACAATAGCGCAGGAGCACATCATAAATAAGCAAAGATCACCATGGTACTTAATACAAAAGGTACCTAACTAATGGCATCCTTGAGGGTGGACGGAGCGGGCGGCCGTCTAGGATAAAGTCATGGTTCTTTCATCTTTCTCTCTCATAAAACACTTCAAAATAAACTATAACTTTTCCTCAACAAAGTCAGCTAATCGCAACCCTTACCCACTATGTGAAAAGTAGTAAGCCCTTTCCACCAAAAACGTTGCCACTTCATTAAGGATAATTAACCCACAAAGTGTGCTAGGTTTAAAAAGAAATTTGAAATTACAACACGATGCAGATAATGCATACCTTGAAGATAAATCATCTCCCAAAGTCATATGATTGGGTTAAGGGAACATGAGTGACCATTACCAAATTAAAGAAGGTAAACTTTCAATCATGAGTGACCATTACCAAATTAAACTTAACAAAAACAAAAATACTAACTTTGAATCATGAATGACCATATAAAAATAAAACCTGAACATACAAGTATTACCTTTGCATCATGAGTGACCATTACCAAATTAAACTTAACAAAAACAAAAACCTAACTTTGCGTCATTTAAAAATAAAACTAGAACATAAAAAATACTATCTTTGCATCATGAGTGAGCATTTCCAAATAAAACCATAGCTAACCATTTGCATCACCATTTCAAAAAAAAAAAAAAACTACCTTTGCATCATGAGTGACCATTTCCAAATAAAACCATAGCAAAAAAAGACTTCATTTGTATCAAGAATGACCATTAACACACACAAAAAAATAAAACAGAACATAAAAATACCACTTTTCTATAATGAGTGAACATTTTCAAAAACCAGAACATAAAACGATAACCTTTGCATCATGGTTGAAATATGAAATTAAAACCATAATGAAAAGTACTATCTTTGCATCATAAATGATCATCTCCAAATGTTCCTTTTTTGTCCTTCACTACAATCCATTTATCTTTAACCTTGGCAACCAATTTCCAAAAATCATCCTTGTCATTGATGTCACTGATCCATTACAACCGTCTAGCCGTGAGTGTACCTAAAACATAGTTCAGTTAGATATTTTAAGCATGCATATGTTAAAATCAGTTCAATTAGCAAATGGAATGAAAGTAGCAAGGATCTTTTAAGCATTCATATACAAACATAAAAATAACCTTTATATTTTTCAAAAAAAATTTAAACTCTCCTCATTTGAGATGCATGCTCTAAGGATCAAATTCTAAATGACCTGAAATCTTACAAATGCACATTTAGTTAGGCCTAAATCATGAAATTATATCGTGAGTTCAGGCTTCAAACTTTATGAAATTCACAAAACAATAATGAATGCGGAATAGCTAAGTTTAAACACATGCCTCACGATTTCCCGATCAAGATCGGAAGATATATATTTTTAAAATGATTTTACTTTTAATAAAAAGTATAGTTTTAAATTTGGACCATCCAAAATGATGATATCGTGATTGCATGCAATAATATTTTTTTAATGACAAATATTAGTTGTTACTCCATGTGCATAAATTGATCCCATAATAACGTGAAAACAACATTTTTTTTTTGTTACACATGAAAGCAACATATAAGATAAAATATAAAATAGGGAGTTAACATGTATATAAAATGGTGGAAATATCATTCATGTGGGCACAAAAATAATCCCAACAATCTTGACTACAATAAAAATAAAAAATCCCAACAAATGCATACTTACCCTTTTGTGATTTCATTTGGACATTTTTATTACTAAAGTATAATAGAATAATTTAAAATTGATGACCTCAATACAAGATAGTCTCTTTTGTTTTCCTATAAATAGTTGTCTTGCTCTTTCCATTTGTATCAATCAAAATTCAATTGAGACATGGCCTCTGCATGCTCACTAGTATTACTTCTACTTGGAATGATGATGCTTACCATTGTAGTGGGTGGAAGGCAAAATAGGTTTGGAATTACACCTACATTAGATCCAGAAGAAGATTGGCCAGACATTTTTTATGAACCACCTACTATTGTAGTGGGTGGAAAACATAATAGTTTTGGATTTACGCCTATATTAGATCCAGAAGAAGATTGGTCACACAACTAAATAAGACATCATTTGTTAATAATAAATAAAATGTTTACAAGTACAATTGTTTGACATATGAAGTTTTCTCCTTTTTTTTTCATTTATGTTTAAAATTCTCTTTTCTGAAGTGAAGTACAATTTGTCCCTTATTTGAAATACAATAATGTCAAATACTAATGGTTTTACCTATGATTACTACTTTCTTATTGTCTACGAATTAACTATTCATGATATGACAAATTATCAATAATATTTGAGTATTCATTATTTTATACACTCATGCAATATATCACTTTATCTCTATCTCTCTTTCCATTGCATCACCAACATATCTTCATGACATTATATCTATCCCATCACTCTCTATTTCTCTCTCTTGAGTGGATGGGTGTCCATGAAACTTTTACATTTAATAAGCATGGTGAAAAAGATTAATTAGATAAGAGACCAAACGTCACATGTTAAACATTTATATACATAGAAATATTCGAATCAAACATGCGTATCAAGAACCAAAGAGTTCATCTTCATACCATAGTTAGCATGTTGTGAGCGAAACTTTGAGAGAGAACGGTAAGATTAACAATTAAGTAAATATAATTAAAATTATGATAACCCATGTGAAATGATGTAAATATCCATGAACGGATGCAACGAAGTTTCAATATAAATATTTGTAACTTAAGCAAAGTTACTAATTAATGTCAAAAGAATGATGTCTCTTCCATAAAGTTTACATATTATATTGTCATCAATAACGAGTCCTGATAGTCATGAGAAAGAAAGAATGAGAAAAGATAGATTGAGATTCGTTATTTTTGGATAGTCAAGCTACAGTAGTAAATTAGCAATGCAATAGACACCCACTCAAAACTTGTTCATCCGACAAGACTCCAATTATCGCACAAATGTTTTAGTATATGTGGATGACATATTATTAGAGGAAGTAGTGTTAAATTTCTCATTCAGCAACTCATCACCAAGCTATACTCAGACTCATTTTTTTTTTTTTAAGTTGAAATAATTTCATTAAACAGCAACAGCTGAACCAGAAATACAACTAGAGGCCAAGCAAAGGCCAGGAACACTCTCCAATCATGTTTTTGAACCAACAGACTTAGATAAAACAGTAAAGTTGTGAGCAACAGTGCTTAAGTGACGTTTAACATAATAAACTACTACATCAACATGACTCTTAAGTAATTTACAGTCTTGAATAATAGGATCAATGGCCACCACACTCAATTCCGTATTAATGCAATTAACCATAGTTTCAGCATTGGAAGCAATAGCAATACTCTACAGGTTCAGTTCAGCTGTATACTGCAAGCACCATCTAACCCCAAGTGCTTCCGCCGACACTGGATCAATTTCAATGGCTTCTCTTTTCCAAGCTGAAAATTGCACCACACCAGATTGGTTATAAGCAACCATTCCCCCATCCAGTTATACCGCCTGTAAAGCAAGCAACATCAACAAAAAACAATTCAGCAGTCGGGACGTAATGATTTATTTGTTGGTCGGAGAGAGCAGTTCTAGGTCTATTAACATCATATTTCATAAACACCTGCATAGTTTTTTAATGAATAAGAACATAAGCAATGCCCAAACAAACTGCAGAAGAACCTTTACCTAAAACTATTGCACATTAAAAGTTGGACTAATTGCAATGTATAAGGAACATTTACACCGTGTTAAAAAAAAAAGAAACATTTACATTGCACTGTACAACCAAAATTGTCCATTCAAGCTATATATTTATATGCAACAGTGTGTCCAGAAACCATGAATACACAAATGATGAAACTTTTACCAACTACGAGATTATTATGTATAGTTA
Source organism: Medicago ruthenica (assembly GCA_018208015.1). Taxonomy (NCBI): domain Eukaryota; kingdom Viridiplantae; phylum Streptophyta; class Magnoliopsida; order Fabales; family Fabaceae; genus Medicago; species Medicago ruthenica. Next base: position 4,207,129 of record CM031374.1, on the reverse strand, counting down.
TTTCAACCTAAATCTAAGCTTTGTCCAGTTACTCAATTCTTTTTATACTAGAATTTTACCCATCACTTCATCTACATTTCAGAATCAAGTTCCATAATTTCATTAACCTCAACCTAATAAAATGAGACCTTAACCAGGATGTTTTCACAACATGAAGTAAATTAGTCTAAGTATGCCAAATTTTCTTTCTCGTAAACTTCCAATTCGAGTAGTATAGTATCCAAACCAGTTGCATTTAACATTAGCTCACCAAGTATGGGAAGTGGGATATTATGCATAAATTATATGGGTTTAGGCATCAACAGTAAACTGTGAAGCTTATTTAACTAGTATCACTTTCACTAAGATATTAATATTAAATGCTATAGCACAACAAACTGTCCAAATCAATTATGGTTATACATTTTTAACTTACTATAACATAGGCTTAGAACTGGTTTCCTAATATAATATAAGTGCTTGAAGTCCTTATTCTCACGAGGCACAGCTTATTACTCATTCAAACACACGGATAAGACATCTAGACAAGGCACATTCTAGAAGAGTCTAGAAGAGAGGGAATATTAGTTAGTTAGCATTCTCCTTAATTATAAGGGGAACATTCTGATATAAAAGAAAACGGGAGGGAAAGTTTAGAGGCATTGAGAAATATTGTTAGAGTTGGTTAGGAGAGTTTCTCTCTGGTTAGGAGTTCTATACTCTGGTAGGAGTGTTCACACATCTGGTTCATCTTTTCCCTTTCTGTTTTACCACCATTGTCGAGCTCTTGAGCTCATCCATTAACATTCAATTATACAGTTCCTATCACAAATCAAGTTAGTTATTGGAATCTACTTTATCACCAATATCTAGACAAGCTTCAGGAGTTAAGATACTCGAATATAGGTGAAAAACTACATGGCTACGCAGTAAGTGAGTAATAACACATAATATTTGGTTAGAAGGATATCGGTGTAAACAGAAAGGAAACAACAAGAAATAAATAAACAAACATTTACAAATATATGTCTGTCTCCATAATTTCATCAAGAAAGAGAAATAAATCCTTAGGAAAGATAACGAAGGAATATAATTGTAAAGTGCAAACCCAAGACAAATAGAGCAGGTTTCATTGCAAATATATACTAAATATGGAAGGAAATAAGTTTGTAAAAAACGTTACTAAGATAAGAAAAGATTTATTGTAGCTATTGCGCAGTTAATTAGCTTAGGACTAAATACTGAAACTAAATTAGTTTAGGACTAACTACTAATACTATTGGCAGCTAAAATCAGTAGCAAAAGGTAACATTTATTTTAAAAAAGATTAATAAAGCATGGCTATGATAGATATTGCTAACATTTTGAAAATGGAGTTAAGTGTTGCCAAAAGGTAAACATATACTAGTGAACCAAATATTAGTGTCATATCATTCAGAGCATTTTAAAAATGGTCCTGTAAAAAGTGTACTCAAATTAATCATCAAGAGTTTGAGATTTTCACTTGCTTTTACACGAACAGTTTCAGATTTTCACTTGCTTTTACACAAACAGGAGTAGAATTGTAAAACAACACAGTTATTAAGCAATAATAAGTTGCTACTAATGTTTCCAAGAATCCCAAAATAGACATGAAGAAGGCCAATAATATCTTAAGTAGAACAAATACTATAGTGAATGCATGATTCTTAAAAGTGCGGCGATATCCTTTTAAGATGAAAAATAATATAAAGAAACTAGTATCTATCTACCATAATGCAATAATACAGGTATTTACCACAGATTGACACAACGGTATAGAAATAAGATTCAATAGCAGTATGTCATTATCGGGTATAAAAATAAAATAGCTTATTTCCAAAAACATCATGGGTGTACTTGAATTAGTGTACTTAGACCAAGAAGAATAATCAATATATATATTGATTTGCAAAACAGTATTATATGCTTAAAATATAAATAGATAACTGAGTTCTAAACATGGTAATAGGATCAACTGAAACCAAGTACATGCATCAATATGAATTCAAACAAGTACATCGTTGGAGATGAACTTACTTTCAAGAAGTTGATACCAAGCTTTCGACATAATCCTTCATAGAGAACCAACGCATCTTCTTGATAATTCTAGTTTTCTTTGCTTTGTTAGTTCTCCAGTTATAGAGAATTGCACGCTCTTGTAGGTTGTTTGCCAACACCACTGTATCATGATTCTCAGAAAGATGCAATGGCTTTAATTTCAAACGCAAGTGACCAGGTTCAAATGTATAATTCATTCCAAGATTCTGATAGCTAAATTTAAGAATTTGAGTCCAAGACTTTTCATTTCCAAATTCTTCCATTTTCCATATAACAAAATCGGTACCCTCATAATCATGATAAAAACAAAACAAGTTCGTCAACACACAAACATTCGGTATCACACGTGCCACCTTCTCATAACCTGGAGGAGGAAGCAACTGTGTGTATGTCTCAGTACCTAAATCAAGCGAAACAATCACAACTTGATAAACATTATCATTCGAAACAGTAGTCACCCAATTAATAGTAGAACTAAAATGTACACCACCATAAATTCTTGAATCCATAGAAAACAACCTTATAAACGCAACAGGTAAATTTTGAATGTTTCTCCAAACATTATCACCGAAACTAAAAACTCTCACCTCCCCATCAGTACCTTCATAATCCAAGGCCACAACCTTATAAGTGTTAGTAGAATTATCATAACCAAACACAAAACCCCAAAAACACCATTGATAATCGCTATCATACAAAAACCCTAATTTATCAGATATTGTCCTTGTGGCAGGGTTCCATAAACGGAGCCACATAACTGTTTTATCCTCATCGTCGTAGGAATAACCGCGTAAACAGACCAATCCATTGCAAGAACCAACAACCGCGCAACAATTTTTATCGTGATTTAAACGGTAGTAAGGATCTTTAGGAAGGGTGATATGAAGGTTTTCGAGTAAACGATTAACAGGGAAGGGAATGAAAATGCACTTCTTTGTAGATATGTTGAAATAGAAAAGATAAGAGTATGGATTTTGTGAAGATGATGATTGATTAAGATGAATTTTGATGAATGAAGGATCAGAGATTAGGGTTTTCCATGACTTACATACGGATTTCATCTGAATTAGAGATTTGACTGGGAGTCGGGAGAGGATTTCGGTGAGAACCTCGTCGGGGAGGGTTGCTGACGGCGGTGATGGTTTGGAATGAGATCGGAGACGCCGTGAACTCATCGGAGCGGTGCTGATATCAACGTATCAGTAAAATAAGTCCTTCGATTTTGATTTGACAGTTTCTACCCACACTCCAAAAAAACCCTTGATTATATTTCAAAATGACCAATATACCATTCAAATAAAATAAAATAAAAATTATTAAGTTATACTATGTCTAATAGTTGTAAAACGAGTAACATTGTATTTTGAAGATGCATGAAGTTGTCAAATCAATAGAGCTCTAAAAAAATGGGCCGGGCTGGGCCTTAAATAGTCGGGCCAAAAAGCAATCGGGCCTTTTTGGCCCAGGCCATTGAGCTCAATTTAAAACACGGGTCAGGCCGGGCCGACCTATTTAAAATAAATATATAAAAAAATTAATTAAAAAAATATATTTTAGTTTGTGTTTTTTTTTTTAGAAAAAAGCCCACTTATTTTTTAGGCTCACTCCAAGTCCAACACAAAACCCTAATCTATCTTACGCTCTCGCCTAAGCCAAAGCCAGATGTGGTAGAAGTCGAAGAGATACACTTGTACGATGAACCAAGTGCTCAAGGGACTTAGAGCAAGAAATAAATTTTTTAGTCATTTTGAAGTACTCAAAGGGACTCATAACATTTTGAATTGTCAGACTCATTTTGAATTGTCGTTTTGAACCAAGTTCTCACTTCTCATGTATTATAATTTCTTTTGTTAATCTATTTTGAATTGTCAGACTCAAGATATTTTATTATTTAAGGTTGCATTTTGTAAGGTTGGGTGAATGTTTATGCCCTAACTATTTTGTAAGGATAATATTTGATGATGTGCCAGTTATTTTGTGAGTTGTTTGTTTGTGTTATTGATCCTTTTGGTGTATATGTGAAAAAAGAGTAGTTTTTTGTTGTACATTTCATCGCTTAAAAAAGTAAAATATAAAAAATGAAATACGGGTCGGGCCGGCCCATCGGGCCGCTGACCTATGTAAAGGCCGGACTCAATTTTTACAGCCCATATATCCGATGGGCCGGGCTGGCCTAGCCCAATTATACACATTGGCCTACCGAGCTGAGTCGGGCTGGGCCGGGCCAGCCCATTTGACACCTCTACAAATCAACATGTCATTCACATTTGCCTGCAAAACGATAAAATGTAAAGACGCACAACACTCCCTCACTAGATCCTTCTCTCAAGCCAACAACCATCGCCGCCATTTTCAAGCCTCACCACCCGCCCCAAACCAATCCCCTAGATATGTATTCAACATCTAATTATTTAACGACATGTCTTTTTTTTTATATTTGATTATCTTAAACTGAAGTTAAAAATTAAATTAATTTTGTCTATATCTCGTAAAAAAAAATTTTGTCTGCATGCCAACAAAGCTCTAGGTACCGAAGAATGACTTTTTATTTGAGGGGCACCGCGACATCTATTCAATTTTTATATTGAGTTTAACTCATTGTTATAAAGTGAAGGATATTTCTCTTTATAAAAATGAGACTCGAGTTTTTACCATCTTTATAAAAATGAGACTTCAACTTTTACCAATAATAACATCTTCTAACACTAAGGGTAGTGTAGTAAATTTTAAATTATTTTGTTTACTGTCCATCGAATATTGTACATGTCAAAAAGTTGTGGGGTAACTTGAAAATTACTTCTATGGGAATCAAATGAACCATCAATTAAAGTACCATATATAAACCACTTGCATGCCTTTGGATTCACAACCATCACAAATCTAACAAAGTAAACCATCATCATATTTTTTCCGAAAAAATCTTATGATAAAAGTCAAACGTTTTTAATGATCAAGTAATAATGATTGATTAACTGTGTAACTCTTTACACTGACATGACGGTGTATATAAATTAAATTCTTATAACTATCTTTCATTTAAAAAATGCGTAGGCCAATTTCATTTGATTTCAATTACATAACTCCATATTCAAATATGACACTGGGAATCCTAGTTTTGAAGTCACATGGATTCTTCACACATGAATATTGGTATTGGATAGGAGTTGGTGCATTAGTAGCATTTATTTTCCTTTCCAACTTTGTATACACTATGGCTCTCACATACCTTGATTGTGAGTATATCTTGACATTTGGTTATTTATTAAGATTATCATTGTGATGAAAAATGTTACTAATATTACACACGCATACTATATTCAAGAGTTTGAGACAACTCTTGAAGATCTAATGCTATTGGTTATGCAGAAAATTCTAGAAGATCTAGTGCTGTTGCGGAATCTAGCCATGGGAAGAAAAGGGGAATAGTTCTACCTTTTGAACCATATTCTTTTAACCGAACAATGCAAGAGGCTAACTATTGCAGTTGAACTAGTGGCCAATCCATCCATAATTTTTATGGATGAGCCTACATCTGGATTAGACGCTAGAGCTTCCGCAATTGTTATGCGGACTATTAGGAACACGGTTGACACGAGAAGAACAGTTGTTTGTACCATCCATCAACAAGTATTGATATATTTGAATCTTTTGATGAGGTAAGAAATGATATAATGAAATTAACATGTTTATGAAAATTTCTTTGCTCATGTGGACTCAAATCTAATATATGTTACATGTGTTTCTAGTTATTCTTATTGAAGAGTGTGGAGGACAAGAAATATATATTGGACCGTTAGGTCGTTATTCTAAGGGTTAAATAAGTTTTTCGTCCCTAAAAATATATCGAATTTTGATTTAGTCCCTAAAAAATTAAACTGAATGTTTTTGTCCTCACAATTTTTTATTTTGTTTTTGGTCCCTAATGGCCAATTTATGTTAATATGAATGTCAAGATTATGGATTTTTTATGTTCAAAATGTGTTAATGTTATGTCCGTTTATTATGTTCAACTTTTGTATGTTCATATTATGTTAAAAAAATGTCAAGAAGACGTCAAAATTATTTTCGTTAGGGACCAAAAACAATACAAAAAAATTTGTGAGGATGAAAAGACCTTGTTTTATTTTATAAGGACTAAAATCAAAATCTGTTATATTTATAGAGACGAAAAACTTATTTAACCCTTATTCTAATCAATTGTTCAAATATTTTGAGGTAGGATTTGGATGCAACTTAAATGCAATTTTACTTCAACAAGTGAACAACCATAATTCTAGAATCACCATTTACTTATTTTATTATAGGCAAAGTGTTACAAATAAATAAGATAAATAATCTCTAATGTAATTTTGCCTTTATTATATTTCCTATTGTCTAGAGCATTGAAGGAGTTAGTAAAATAAAAGATGGACATATACAATACGACCTCTGTCCCTGATTATAACATTATTTTGAAAATAAATCTGTCCTTAAATGTAACTTCCATTTCAAAATGCAAAAGGAACTTATAATAAGGCTTTAATTGTTCAGGAGAAATAAGCAACTTATAACAGAATTAGGTAAACCTCCTCCTGGTTCAAAGGATCTTCATTTCTCAACCCAATACTCACAATCAATGAAGCACGGACACTCCTTGGATTAGACGTGTTTCGGACACCGACACACACCGACATATATAATTATATTGAATTATGTGATTTTCTCAAATTATTAGCGGTGTCAGTGTGTCAGTGTCCAGTGTCCGTGTCCGTATCCTTGCTTCATAGCTCACAATCATTTTTGGTTCAATGATTGGCTTACTTGTGGAAACAACATTGGTCATATTGGCGTAACACACCATACACTGCTGTTAGGTTTTACTTTGCTACTTTCATAGCATTGCTGTTTGGAACAATGTTTTGGGACCTCGGATGCAAATAGTAAGTGAAAACTTCCAAAATCTATAAATATGACATATTAGTGTTTCAAGCCTTTGAAAAGTTATTACAATAGCTTATTGAATTTGCACTTAATCAAATTATTTATCCAAACACCGTTTAGTTTATATTTCATTTCCACTTGAATTGTGATGCCTTTTATGGATTCCAGCACTAGAGGACTAGACCTGTCTAATGCCATGGGCTCAATTTACACTGCCGTTTTCTTCATTGGGATCCAAAATTCCGCCTCTGTACAACCAGTGGTAGCTGTTGAAAGTACTGTTTTTACCCAATCTGCTTGGTTGATTTAATTGGGTGAACGTGTAAAACTGTTTTACACCGTCCTTCGATAAAAATTCAGGTTTTTTTTACCAAGTTACCTAATAACTAGTAAAACTTAATACATACACAAAGTTGTAAGTGGATGGTAAAAATTAGTATGTGAATACCTACAAATTTACTCATGCGTTAATTCTCGTTGGTTGTTGGATAAATTACCACAATTCGTCAACATAATTTAGGCCTCGCCAAAAATTAATCTCATAACATAAACATTAGTTACAACTAAACGTACACCCCATACATGACATTAAAATGAAACAAAAATTTAGCTAGACAACAGTATAGTACTTTTTTTTTTGACAAAATATAGTATTGTAATGTTATGAACCCAAACAATATGTGGTCCAAACTAAATGACCCTAAAATTGAAACTATGTTCATGTGACCGATAATTAATGAATGTTGCATGTCATATGGCAAAAAGTCAAGAGTGGGAAAAAAAAGTCAAGAGTGGCAGCCGGCACATTTAATTTGCTAACAATAGTACATAATATAGTCTTATGTGCACGTGTCATGCTTTGCCAATATCCCAAAACATTTTAGTATTCACTTAAGGTTACGGTTTAACTCGAGTAATACCTTTTATTTATTTGTATCTCAAGTCTCAACCAATTGTATATTAAGTATTACATGTCTACATGCTACCATAATTTCGTTGAAACTTCAAAATATAGATTTTGTTAAACTTGCAATAGTTCATCGAAGTTATGACAAACTCAACGTCATTATAATTTTGATGTCGCATGCGGTGTTATTTTATCTATGATGTCTATATTTTAATGTTCTAATAAGATAACCATTTTTTTTTTACCATGAGAGAGTATAAAACAGTAAATTTTTCTTTATTAAATTGGAGATGGTGCCACATGGAAAAGAAAAGATTAATTGGTTGGTTGTGTAATCCTACAAATTAGATGAAAGACTGATCTGATTTCAAAAGGGTGGCTAACTGTTACCACCAAATCAATATTTAAACAGTGCTGTGTCGGAAAGCATTAATTTATAGGGCAGCATGCAATGCTATAAGAGTGCACAAAATCTTTTTGTTATATCAATATTTATTTCCTTTTAGAAGTACAAATAATATAAATACTAAAACCTCATGCACAAATCAGTGTCATAAATTTCCACCTGATATCAACATATAAATAACCAAAAGTTTTCCTATCTCAGCTTATTGGAAAGAACAACTCATTGATCATTGTTTTGTTTCACTTCTTGACCTATTTAGTTGCAAAGAAAAACATTGCTACAAGTTCCTGCATTTTTTTCTGCAGTTGCTGCAAATTAATAGCATTGTTTGTGGTGTCTGTTATATCAGTTTGTAACTGCATTTGCATTGAAAAAGAAAAAAGGCTTCAGGGTTTTGGTAGTGGTGTTGAGTTGCACCAATGGAAGGAAGTGATATATACAAAGCAGGTAACAGTTTCCGAATGAGTAGTTCTTCTAATACAGTTTGGAGAAACAGTACAATGGAGGCTTTTTCTAAGTCATCACGGCGCGGAGAAGACGATGAAGAAGCTCTTAAATGGGCTGCACTTGAAAAACTCCCTACTTACAACCGTTTGAGGAAAGGGTTATTGGCGACATCGCGTGGAGTTGCAAATGAGATTGATATATTAAGTGATCTTGGATTTCAAGAAAGACAGAAACTTTTGGATAGGTTGATCAATGTTGCTGAAGAGGGCAATGAGAAGTTTTTGTTGAAGCTCAAGGAAAGAATTGATAGGTAATGTTGTTTTCATTTTTCACTTCAACTAAATAACATAAGAGAATATAATTCCAATATTTTCTTCTCCATTTTCTTTTACAAATTTTGAAAATACTGAAACATTGTTTCTAAAATGTCTTCTGTCTTTTCTCCATCACAATTGTTCGGTACATGAGTTTTTCATCTCCTTGTTAGCGATTTAAAATGAACATAATATTTATAAAATGAAAACATAAAATGTTTTCAGAAAGTAAATGGACCTTTAGTTTTATTTTTTCTTTTCTATTTACTTCTGATTCTTCATAGCTTTTTGTGTTTTTTCTGCATAGTTTTCTGCTTTCGTCATTCAAAAAATGAATAATCTTTCTCTATCTTTGTTGTTGTTTTTAAATTCTTTTAGAGTTGGTATTGAGATTCCAACAATTGAAGTTAGATATGAGCACTTAATTGTTGAGGCAGAAGCTTATGTTGGAGGCAGGGCTTTGCCAACTTTGTTGAACTCAGTTACTAATGCAGTAGAGGTAAATATAATCAGATTCTACTTTCTCAGCTATTGTTGTTGTTTCTTTGTTTTGCAATTAGTCTCATAACCTTTTTTCCTTTGGTATTTCAGAGTATCTTGACTTCTCTCCATATTTTCACAAGCAAAAAGAAACATATGACTATCCTCAAAGATGTAAGTGGTATAGTCAAACCTCGTAGGATGACACTGCTTCTTGGTCCTCCAAGTTCTGGAAAGACCACACTTCTTTTGGCTTTGTCAGGAAAGCTTGATCCCAATCTCAAGGTGAAAAGAAATTTCTCTTAATTTCACTAATATATACCGATCTCTTTTTCTGTTCATGAGGTGTCAGTTCAATAGTAAAAACTTGACCTTATAATTTCAAGGGACAAAGTTCAATACCCCTCGAGTGCAGAATTAATATGACTATCTATGTCATTTTAATAATCAATAATATCCATGTCGTTGTGTTCTCCAGGTATCCGGGAGAGTGACCTATAATGGACATGGAATGGAAGAATTTGTACCTCAAAGAACTGCTGCATATATTAGTCAACATGATGTTCACATTGGAGAAATGACCGTGAGGGAAACCTTAGCTTTCTCAGCAAGGTGTCAAGGTGTTGGATCACGTTATGGTTAGTAATTTTCTACACAAATTCCTTGTCTTTTTTTTCCTATCTAACTTATCCCTCGTATCTAATTGTGAACTTCTTTTTTATGTCACATTTCTATAAAAACCACACATGTGTCCGGAAATATACTTTCGGACGGAAAAAAACTCTTCAAAAGTATACTTCCAGGTAGCATAAAAACTGTTTTTTTCCGAAAGTATATCCTTCTAACTTAGCGTCTTAAAAATCTCAAAAAGTATAACAAGTAATTTTATGTGATCCACAGACTTGTTGTCTGAGATGTCTAGAAGAGAAAAGGAAGCAAAGATTAAGCCAGACCCAGATATTGATGTCTTTATGAAGGTAAGAAGAAACTATTATTAATATTTATTGCAACAAAAAAAATTAATGAAATTAATTCTAAGGAAATAAATATTAATCAATGTAAATTTGATTGACTTTGGATATACTAGGCAGTTGCAACTGGAGGCCAACAGGAAAGTGTGGTAACAGACTATGTACTAAAGGTATTAGTATAGCCAAAATGAGATTCTCTTATTCTTTACAAGTTCTTTAAGATTGTCTATGAAGTAAAGTCATAAGGTATTTAGAGTCTGTTTGTATTGAATTATTTTAATTTATTTACTGACATAATTATTTAATGACAGCTTATGACATGTCTATAAGTTGTTTTCATCTTACTTCCGTAAGCTTCCCAGGATAGCTTATGACAAAAGCAAAATAACAGTTTACCTTTATTTCATCTTTTGTTATAGAAATAACTTTTACATAAACACTTAAGTGTTATAAGCGCTCAAATACACTGTTTATCCAACAATGACCTTATTTACTTGAACATTCTACAGCTTTTGGGGTTGGATGTATGTGCTGATACTATGGTGGGGAATGAAATGTTGCGTGGTATCTCCGGAGGACAAAGAAAGCGAGTTACCACAGGAGAGATGTTGGTCGGACCAGCAAATGCATTATTCATGGATGAAATATCTACTGGCTTGGACAGTTCCACAACTTTCCAAATTGTGAAATCTCTTAGGCAATATGTTCATATTCTTAATGGAACTGCAGTTATCTCATTGCTTCAGCCAGCACCAGAGACTTATGAACTTTTTGATGACATTATTCTTATATCCGATGGTCAAATTGTCTATCAAGGACCGCGTGAACATGTTCTTGACTTTTTTGAATCAGTTGGTTTCAAATGTCCTGAGAGGAAAGGTGTAGCTGACTTTCTTCAAGAAGTAAGTCAAAGTTTATATCTAAGTTTATATCTTTGTGTCTATTATTTGAGTTTTGATGACTTATTTGAGCTTATATACTGGTATAAACACTTGTGAAACTGTTTGAGAGAGCTCATGACATGTCCATAGGTTGTATTCAACTTATTTTTATAAACTCTCTATGATAGCTTGTGAAAACAGCTTATAGTTTATATGGAAAAAAAATGACTATATTTATTTTCGTTATAGAAATGCTTTTTACCAAGATTGTCAAACCATCGAGTTAATTCTAAGTCACAAAAACAAGTTAACTCACCAAACCAATATAGAATCGGGAGTTAGTGGTAAAATCGATAGTTTACTGATTTTATCAAAATTTATTTCAACTCGTACGAGTTTACTAAAAAGTAGAGTTTAAATATGTAGGCTCCACGAGTTTACCTAGACTCTCAACTTTGACAACCTTAATTTGTACACAAGTATTTTTATGATAAACACTTAATTAAGATGTTCATCCAAACAGGGTCTTAATCTATTTCTCCTTGCAGGTAACTTCCAAGAAGGATCAAGAGCAATATTGGCTACACAGAGAAAAACCATACAGGTTTGTAACTGTTACTCAATTTGCTGAGGCATTTCAATCATTCCATGTTGGGAGGAAAATTGGAGATGAGCTTGCAATTCCATTTGACAAATCTAAGAGTCATCCAGCAGCATTAACCACTAAAAAGTATGGTGTTAACAAGAAAGAACTGTTAAAGGCTAACTTCTCAAGAGAGTATTTGCTTATGAAAAGAAATTCCTTTGTTTACATCTTCAAGATATGTCAGGTAAATTCTAGTTCTAGTTGCTTTACATGCATAAATATTTTTTTCATTTTCAATACTATATTTAATTGTATGAATATTTTGCATACATGCTTTTAACTTTTTTTTAATATTCTTCCTATGTTTTTAGCTTACCCTCATGGCAACAGTGACCATGACACTATTTTTAAGAACTGAGATGCATCGCAATTCCTTGAATGATGGAGGTGTCTATGCTGGTGCTATATTTTTCTCAGTAGTTATGCTTATGTTTAATGGATTGGCTGAACTTTCAATGACCATTGCAAAGCTTCCTAGTTTTTACAAGCAAAGAGACCTTCTATTTTATCCTTCTTGGGCATATTCTATACCTGCATGGATCCTAAAGATTCCTATTACATTTCTGGAAGTTGCTGTTTGGGTTTTTCTAACCTATTACGTAATAGGATTCGATCCGAATGTTAGGAGGTAAAGAACCTTCCTTATCTATTTGCAACATGTCTATACTACTAGTTCTAGATTTTAATGCACATTGCGTCGAGATTCTTGATATTTTGGAGAATCACAGTGAAATGCAGTTTACCTGGCTTCAAAACGAAGTAATGTTGAGGTTGTATAAATGCAGTAATGTTTACGTCGCGGATCTTATTTTAAAACCTATTGTCCCCCTTGAAGATAGTGTTACTAATGATATGAGGTATTGTTACTTTTGCAGATTACTAAAGCAGTATATTCTGCTGTTACTGATAAACCAAATGGCTTCTGGACTATTTCGAGCTATTGCTGCACTTGGTAGAAACATGATTGTGGCCAACACATTTGGGTCCTTTGCACTTCTCGCACTTCTTACATTAGGCGGCTTCATTATGTCCAGAAGTGAGTTCATACAACAAAAGTTACAGGCTTGTTTCATTTTAGAGTTTAATTCTAAGACACTGTGAGTGTAAACAAAATGACACAATCAGACAATCACAACCAATCATATATAAGATAGTTATGATAAAAGTCGAACATTTCTAATGATTTGACGATTATAATTGATTGGAACTATAAAAATTCTTTACACTAACTGTTCATTATAAATTAAGTCCTCCATTTTATCATATAATTGAACTAGATATTAATATTTCTTTCAATTTCATTGGCAATGATATTATGATACAGAGGATATCAAAAGATGGTGGATTTGGGGTTACTGGATTTCACCTTTAATGTATGGACAAAATGCTATAATGGTGAATGAATTCCTTGGAGATAGTTGGAACCATGTAATTTCTTAAACTAGCAACTTTTGAATTTTTTTACTTATAGTAGAAACTTGTAGGCCTAATTCATTCGCTCTTCGACTGTAGTTTACACCAAATTCAAATAAAACACTAGGAATTCAAGTTTTGGAGTCTCGTGGATTCTTCACCGATGCATATTGGTATTGGATTGGGATTGGAGCATTAACAGGATTTATGTTTCTTTTCAACATATTATTCACTATGGCTCTCACTCACCTTAATCGTGAGTACCTTCATTTTTGGCATTTAAGCTTCTTATGGTTATGCAAGTATGTCATTGACTAACATGCATGATCTTTACAGCATTTGACAAGCCACAAGCAAAAATAAATAAAGAATCAGAAGACAACACAACAAATGGCACTCTCCAAGAAGTTGAATTACCGCGTATAGGTGATCAATCTTTTTCATACCATTCATGAAAACTCAATATAAACATGCTATTTTTATGTGTTTGAACTAGTTGACTAAAGATTATCTGGGTGTACAACAAATGATTGTTAGGTTAGGAGCTGATGTGCCAACCTGACCGGGATCTCAGTTTTCTATAATGATGCTTTTGCATGCCTCATTTTTTCTGAGGATAAAAAAACTTGTGATTCATAATGCCTTTAGAATCTTAACAAATTTCCAATTGTTACACAGCTAGTTTAGGAGAATATGGTGTGAGCTCCAGCAACAGAAAGAAAAGGGGAATGATTCTTCCTTTTGAACCACATTCTATAACCTTTGACCAAGTTGTATATTCTGTTGACATGCCACAGGTAAGTCATTTTCAAAGTAAGTTATAATTGAAGATTTCATTTTCAAACAATGTTTTCAGTTAACTTTGAACCTTAACTCTTGAAATTCTAAATGACAGGAAATGAAGGTTCAAGGTGTAGTAGAGGATAGATTAGTACTTTTGAAGGGTGTTAGTGGTGCATTTAGGCCTGGTGTTCTCACAGCCTTAATGGGAGTTAGTGGAGCTGGTAAAACTACTTTAATGGATGTTTTGGCTGGTAGGAAAACCGGTGGTTATATCGACGGGACCATAAAAATTTCAGGCTACGTTAAAAGACAAGAAACGTTTGCTCGAATCTCTGGTTATTGTGAGCAGAACGATATCCATTCTCCTCATGTTACTGTCTACGAGTCATTGGTATACTCCGCATGGCTTCGTTTACCAGCAGAAGTTGATTCCAATACCAGAAAGGTTAATATTTAAATCTCAAGACACTTTGTATTTTTTCTGTTTTTTATTAGATTCATTGATTTAGATATTCATTCATTGCGATATCTGGAAAATGGTTTTAGATGTTCATTGAGGAAGTCATGGAACTAGTGGAGCTCAATACATTGAGAAACTCTTTGGTTGGTTTGCCTGGTGTGAATGGTCTTTCAACCGAACAACGCAAGAGGCTAACTATTGCAGTTGAATTAGTGGCCAACCCATCGATAATTTTCATGGATGAGCCTACATCTGGATTAGATGCTAGAGCTGCTGCAATTGTTATGCGAACAGTTAGGAACACGGTTGACACAGGAAGAACAGTTGTTTGTACCATCCATCAACCAAGTATTGACATATTTGAAGCTTTTGACGAGGTAAGAAATGATTTTAATAAAAAAAATCGTGTTTTATGATTCTTCCTTTTCTGTACTTGAACTGATCTTCTATATATGATTTTTTTAGTTACTCCTAATGAAGCGCGGAGGACAAGAAACATATGTTGGGCCATTGGGTCGTCATTCTAGTCAATTGATCAAGTATTTTGAGGTTGGATGAAAATTGCATTCAATATTGTTTAGTCTAAAATATTAAAGTTGATAACCATAATTCTTGCTGGTAGCTAATATGCTAATATTCTCTGTTGTTTTAGAGCATTGAAGGGGTTAGTAAGATTAAAGATGGCTATAATCCAGCAACTTGGATGTTGGAAGTTACAAGTTCAGCACAAGAACATACTTTAGGTGTTGATTTTCATGATATATACAAAAATTCTGAGTTGTACAGGCAAGCTAATTTAAGAACTATAGTATAAATAATAATATTGTAACAATATATACTTACACTGATATAAACTATTATTTAGGAGAAACAAGCAACTTATAGAAGAATTAGGCAAACCTGCTCCTGGTTTTAAGGATCTTCATTTCTCCGCCCAATACTCACAATCATTTTGGATCCAATGCTTGGCTTGCTTATGGAAACAACATTGGTCATACTGGCGCAATCCGCCATACACTGCTGTGAGGTTTTTCTTCACTACTTTCATAGCATTGATGTTTGGAACAATGTTCTGGAACCTTGGTAGGAAATAGTAAGTGAGACTTCATTATCTGAAAAATAAGAAATATTAGAGTTAGTCTGATTTTCTTTCCAACTTGAATTCTAACCTCTTTTGTCGATTTCCAGCTCAAATAGACAAGACCTTTTTAATGCCCTCGGTTCGATGTATACTGCTGTTCTCTTCCTTGGGGTTCAGAATTCATCGTCTGTACAACCAGTGGTAGCCGTTGAAAGATCTGTCTTCTATAGAGAAAGAGCTGCTGGAATGTATTCTGCCTTACCCTATGCATTTGCACAGGTAATAAAATCACCATTTTCTTTACAAAATAAGTATATGTAAACATATTTATACAAGTATTTATATACATGAGATGTTATCTAAATAGGAATGTGACCTATAATGATCCTTGTTAGTACTAAGAACACACAAGATTTGATCACAGAGTTCGGTCAATTGTGCCTACGTCTCCGGTGGCATGGTTGGTGATTTTCTATCATTCAAGCTTAGGGTTAAAAATTACAACTTGTGTTTAAATTCTACGGAGTAGTTTACAAGATTACCCCTACGCCGTACCTGTGGGTGCTGGGGGCGATTGACTTTTCCATTTATCAGCAAACTATGAGCTATACAAAACAATCCTAAAGGATAATAAGAAATATAAGTTCTAATCAATATCCCAAAAGTACTATGGTTTGCATAATTACTCATGTTAATAGAACTCACTCTCTTTTGTCACAGGTTATAATAGAGCTACCTTATATTTTTGTCCAAGCTACATCATATGGTGTCATAGTTTATGCGATGATTGGATTTGAGTGGACTCTAGAGAAATTCTTTTGGTATATCTTTTTCATGTACTTTACATTATGCTACTTCACCTTCTATGGAATGATGGCTGTAGCAGTTACTCCAAATCACCATGTTGCTTCAATTGTGGCTTCAGCATTTTACGCAATTTGGAATCTCTTTTCAGGATTTATCGTTCCACGACCTGTAAGTGCCACCAACCTTTTAACACATTGAGCAAAACGTATGTACAGATTCAATGAATGTATTTATGTTGATGCATAATGTTATATTTTCTATATCTTTAAAACTTTTTTGACAACAGAGGATTCCTGTGTGGTGGAGGTGGTACTATTGGGCATGTCCTGTGGCATGGACTTTATATGGATTGGTTGCATCACAATTTGGAGATATAAACAACATTATGGAATCAGAAAATAAGTCAGTTCAAGAGTTCATAAGAAGTTATTTTGATTTCAAGCATGACTTCATAGGTGTTTGTGCAGTTGTGGTTGTTGGCACTGCAGTGCTATTTGCATGTATTTTTGCTGTCTCAATCAAGCTCTTCAATTTTCAAAGACGTTAGATAGGACTCTTTCAGTCATCTTGATGGATTTGTTCTATCTTAACTTCTTTCAAAATTTGTTTTTGTATTCAAATTATACTTGTATCTATAACAATGCAGTATTTTGCTAGAAAACTTGGTACCCTTCTAGTTCCAATTAGTAAACTTGAACTTGACCTATCATTGGACATTTTTAAAGTTTGATTTCAAAAACTTCTTAAACTACTACTTTGTGTTAAGGGCTATGAAACACCGACACATGCATGGACAATGGACACGACACTGACACAAGCACTGGTAATAATTTTAGAAAATGATATAATTAAACGTAACGACATATATATGCCAGTGTTGGAGATTGGCCCATGCCTGCCATACACTGGACATGCCTTCAGTCCGAAGTGTTGATGCTACATAGGTTAAGGCCTCTTAATAAGTTAGTTTGCCAGTATCTAAGGCTTTTAAATAGGTCAATACAATAAACTTTCTTAATAGGATGAATAAGATTTGAGGGCCTACTTCTAAATAGGCCAACAATTCAATGAGCTAGACATTTTAAATAAGACAACATAAATCTATAATTTCAAGACAACTGAGTACACAATTTCACTATAATAACAAATATTTAACAAGCCTCAAGTTATCCAAATATATACCATGATTAAAATTAAATATGTTTCATGCCTCATGTTATCTAGAAGAAATTCAACAATACATTAGTCCCAAAATGCAAAATTAATAGGGCTCAAACCTCAAACTTTCCTAAACAGTGCTAGCATCAAATATAAAAATAGCAGTAGCACTGAGTGCAGTAATAATGTCAAAACAAGCTGACCTCTTGGGGATGGATGTTGATGTTAGTCAAAAGCAAGCATGTTTTTATATCGTTTTCTCAAGGACTAGTGCGATACCATAAACCGTTCAACACCGATTATCATTTTAAGTTAGGGTTTAATCAATTGTTTGCTATAAAACTATTCGACTATAAAGCGGTAATAAAATGGAGAGTAATAGGGCGTAAAAGCGTTGGGATCAGAGTTCGTCAATCAAGTATTGAATATATTCTAATGATCATAAATATGGATTCTAACTTTTTTTCCTTTTTAACGATATTATCACGTATCACTCGACAACATCATTCATGTCTAAATGACGTTGTGAGATCGATCGTATCGTTTAATCGACGATTTCTTAAACGATCTGATAGCATTACGTTCCGACACTTTGTATGATTATCAAAACACAATCCTATGTCTAGAATTCTTATTTTGATAGAAGATTATTCTAACCCTAGATTCAAAAGTATTTTTCAATAACATTTAAATCAAACATAAGAATGACAAACAAGAATAAACTCAATATTACATAAATTGTTAGAATCATATATTTGAAAGATCAAAAGATTACATCTAAGCTTGATTAAGTACATCTAATCCCAACAAAGGAGATTTAGTTGATCATTGTCATGACAACAATACAAAAGTGGAAAGAAAGATGAAGATCCATTGCTAAAACTTGATTTCTCAATGATTCTTAGTTAATCTACACTTGATCACTTTTGTTCTATGAAAAACAGCTCTTTTAGCCCTATTCTCTTTCTAAAAATATAACATTCTATCTAATTTCAGCTTTTTAAACCTATTTATAGGTGTACTGATATTATTGACTTCGCTCTGCGAAGTCATACTTTGCTTTGCGAAGTCCTTTCTTTTCCACTTAGTTTCTGCCACCTCAGCAATCATCCATTCCTAAACCGCCCCACTTCGCACTGCGACGTAATACTTTGCTCTGTGAAGTAGCTCGCTCAGACTTCGCAGAGCAAAGTCTTGAAACTTTTGGGTCTGGAACTTACTGACTTGACTTCGCCTTGACATCGCCTTGTCTTCGCTCTACGAAGTACTTTGCCCTGTTTGCGCTTGGACTTCGCAGAGCAAAGTCCTGTTTGGTTGATCTTCAGAACTTACTGACTTGACTTCGCCTGGACTTTGCCTTGACTTCGCAGAGCGAAGTCTTTGATATGATTTTCTTTCATTTTTGACCTTTAAGTCCAAAGAAATTGCATATACCTACAAAAATGGTTGGGATTAGGTCTAAGAAGCATGAAATGATATTTATCCTTTCTTTCTGAGCTTTTACCTAGATGACTTGCAAAACAAGTAACCAAAGTGCCTAAATTATATATGCATTTTAACTAATTTCTGGCACTTATCAGATGTTCACCAGTTTAGGGTCATAAAGGGTATTAGAAATGCCAAAGTGAGTTTTCATAGACAAGAAAATATGTTTTGTGAAATATGAGTTGCAAAGTGATTCATTAGAATAGTCTAAAATATTTTCCACTCACAAATGACATATCAACAAAACAAATAACAAACTAATAGTATAAACATGTTAATAGGTCACATTAAGAAGGAGTGACTAAACCCTCAATTAGGGAAATAAAAACTATAAAGTAAAGTTATCATCTAATAAATTCCTGTAACAATACCTCTCCCCTTCAGAACATCCTTGTCTTCAAGGATGAACATTCTCAAGCACCATGCTTATGGGGTAGAGTGTGCCATTTGACCAAAATTTTAAGAGCAAAGACATTTCCTATGTTGATCATCTTCCTGTGTAAAATAGCTACAAAGATCACTTTGGTGAAAAGTAGACATCAACAGAAATAGGGGTTATGAAAAGCTTTAGGTCAAACACATGGGACAAGTTCTGAATCTCTGAATTGGGAGGAGATGTAGTGGATTTGAACATTGATGCCCATTGGAGATGAAATGCTTCATTACAAACTTTTCAAATCATTGTATACTATACAAGGAAGCCCTTGTAATTTGGAGATGTGATTAAAAAATTATGTTGAGCATGCTGATACCAACACCGTTGAGGTGATCAAACATTCCATTTGAGATCCCAAACTACAAAAAGAGAAAATCATGGTTGCAAGAGGTGAGCATTCTTCTTCGGTACTCATTCATATTGAGACAAGAGCAATCACACAACTGAGTGAGATGGAAACCAGACCTTTATCAAAAAAAACCTTAAAGCATTGTGTTTATGGGTTTTTCTCACTCTTGTATGCAAGTGTGAGTTATATGTACCACATCGGATGAAAAAGTGAATGTTGAATACTTTATGAGCGAGAGGACCCATAAACCCAATGCCTAAAGGTTTTGGGTTGAAGTGTGGTGTCTTTTGTTGGAAAAAATAGGTCTTAATAAAAACAGAATTCATAAAACATGTTCAATCATTATGAATCAATGGTGGAAGCAATCAAAACATTGAACCTGATTATGATCGGATCTACGACATGTTTGATTTATCACGGATATTAAGAATTAAGGTAGGAATACCTGAATGAAGCTTTCATGGCAGCCCTCTCATCAACAAGGATAACCAAAGAGAGAAGATGATCTGAAACAAACAATAGAGTTAGCGGCGACTGATTTGGTTCTTCCTCAACCGGTACCTTTATGCCTCAAGTTCTCTTCAGATGGGGAGAAGAGAGAGTTTTGCCGTGTACGGTGTATTGGGGACCATAGCCTCTTTTATATTGGATGACCATTAGGGTTTCCCATTATTCCGTTAATGGGTCATCCGGACATCCACCCATATTGAGTCCATATCAATTAATTAATTAATTATCTAAATAGAAATCTAATTAGCCTTATTACTTAAATTGATCACTAATCAATTCAGGCTTTAAATTGATAAATAGCTAATATAATTATTATTACGATATTTGCCCACATAATGATATCAGAATATAATTAAATAATAAAATATTTCAACAATCTCCCACTTGGACTACATATCTTAATAATTATACCATATTTTTTTAGGCGCGCGTCTGAATGCTATTGATCGTTAGATTTCAACTTTACAATCTGGTCCACCTCATACATTAATGATGAGACCACCGCGGTTGTCGTCACTGACGTATAATGTGACGGAACCCCGACGACCACCATATCAATGCACTTGATGACATAGATCGATATGGATGAGTGGCATGGAAATTTCATGTGATGTGATCTCTAAATCATGTCTATTTCCAACTGGTCCAACTGAAAACTTTAGTGAGATCAAACTGAAGTTTGCAAATTTAATATTTGCACAAACTGATACAGAAATGGTTATAATAAACATAACCTCATGAACTTTATTTCTGCAGAAAATCATAACATAAAATATGTATCGATATCAAAACAGAAGTATAGAACATAGAATAAAAGAGACTCCCACTAATCTAAGACATCCTTAATGACAACAACCATATGAAAGACCTTAGGTGTCATGTCTTTGATTAGTGGGTCACCTAGCATAAAGTTTGTCTCTAATGTTCTATTCAATTCAACAATAATCTATAAGGTAATGAACTCTATAAAATTTGTTGTTGAATAACTTTATGACTGAATTATGTCACTATATATAACTTAAGTGGTCTTTCAATACCTTTAACAATATGCAACCAAGTGACATAAATACTTACAGTCATATTTCCTGAGTTAAGATGTGTATTACATACACACATCCAAAAGTCAGAGTCTAACACACTAATGATCTCCAAATTGTCAGATCCCTGATGAGTATAAGCTCTTTTGTTCTCTTTAAAAAATCTGTATGGTTGCCTATTCAACAATTCAAGCACTGAATTGCTCAAATATCTGCCAAACAATCTGGTTATATACGCTATTTCCAAATGCGTATAAATAAGATCATACATAAGAATCCTATAGACAAAACATGGGAAAAAACTCAATTTTCTGAATATAAATTTTCTATTGGGCAATATTTGAGACTAAAAAGTCTTTCTTGGTGATCGAGGTCATCCATAATTTAATATTTTTTAATGTCAATTTATTTTCAACTTTACTTATATAACTCTTTTGTGATATCCGAATAATACCTTGAGAAGAATCTCTAAGTATTGAAATGCCTAATACAAAAGAGGTGTCCCCAGGATCTTTCATCACTAACTTTTGTTAGAGATTTCCTTGGTTTCACATTACTAACATATATCATAGTTGACTAAATAAAATAAAATTGACACATTGAAATAGGAATATAAATTTACTCCCACTGAGCTTACTAAATCCACAACTCTACTTAATATTATCTCAAAACCAAATGAGACAATTACTTTATGAGAATTTGTGGTAACACTAAAGAGACAAATTTCTTAACTTATAAGTGGATTTCACGACTTTGCAAACCATCTACTTTGTATCAATTGACACAAAAGCTTTATTCCGTTGCACCATATTATATCATTAATGTCACCATTAAGAAACACTATATTGAAATCCATCTTATGCAGCTCCAAAATTATAATAAACAAACTAGTATCATGACTGTCTTAATAGAGTCTTTCAAATAAAATAAATAGAATTTCTCTTTTCAGTCAATTCTTTATGATACTAGAAGCCCTAGTTCTTGAGGGTGTTGAGTTTGATCTATATGAATTAATTTCATAACTTGATTGAGAGGAAGAACAATAATGTCCTTATGAGGTTCCAAATATACTATACTAATGGTAACAATATGAATTAGTTTAGAACCAATTCTTCCTCATTCAATTTTATTCTATTTCCATATCTCTCCCCCAAACTCAATATCCTCAAGAAAACTTAACAATTTATGTCTCAAACATTTCCTTAAGTTGTGGGACGAAAAGCTTATAGTTTTCAAACCCTTAAACAATTATAGAATGTCACAAGTCATAACTGAATTGACTCTAATAATTAAACTTAAAAGACACATTGAATCATCATTTGAAAATAAAACTCAAAATATCTTGATTTAGTCAAAGAGAAATTAAAACAAAAATTAATTCAAATAATGATTCACCAAATTGTCTTTTAAATACAAAAATAAGCTAGTAACGACAATCTAAAATTAGTTTAAAAATGAATAAAACAATCTTTATCGACTTTGTCCATTCTAAATTGATATATCTTTCAACATCATTGGACATAAGTCAGTCAAGATTACCTTTCTTTATTTGCCCTTATCTTTTGAGGTATTTTCCGAATGAGCACTATTTTATTTTCCCTTGCTTCAGCTTTTCTTTATTTGCACACTTTATGAATTGATCCTTTAAAGGATCATTTCTAACTTTAACAGTTATAAACTTAATTGTGCAAAGAGAATACTAAATGCTGAATTTTAGAACAAGTCATATGATAGTCGAAATTACTGAATTTTCGAACAAGTCATCTGATAGTCGAAATTATAATGTCTCAGCAAGATTAAATATTTACATAATGTGCTCAATATTTTCTTTGCCTAATAATCTTAATGAAATACCACTCTCCAATGAGAGATTGTCTTTCTCTATATTGCTTTAAAAGCACCTTAGTTTAAGCAAAGAAAATATGACAAAAATTGTCAACTTAAATAACACTGATAAGATTTCTGATCTTTTAACTTTATGATCACATAAGACCTATAAGATTTGGTGTATACTCACTTGTCAAACTTGATTCTCACATTAGGTACTGAATTTGCAAGAGAATGCGAGTTTCACCACCCTTATATAAGGTCTAGATCCAAGAACAATGTTAATATTATTCTTTAATTCCTAAAAGTTAAAACTTTTAAGAGTTAAAAATTTAACTCAAATTAACAGATACAAAACTGTATTAGCTTAAAGAGAACAAGAGAAGCAAAAACACTCACAAAAATACCTAGTGCACCATTAATATCAAGTCTTTAAACAATAATATCAATTGCTAGTGGTATTTTAAAACAATGATCAAACAATGACAATTTACTTTGACAAAGAATAAATTCTTATAATTGTCATATGTTTACCATTATATTTGTGTGAATGTAAACTCTTACATATATAAATAAGTTTACACTCGTACAACATTATCACATATGTCAGTAAAATATTATAGAAACGTGCTTCTTTATTTGTAAATAAAAGACCTTAACAAGATACCAAGCGCACCATTAAAACACAATCTTTGGATTGCTAAGAATTAATTGCAAGCGGTACTCTCAATGTAATGATCAAACATTGGTGATAAGTGTTGAAGCACAAAAGTAAGTATTTTCAATTATCGTCTCCTCAGGGATTAGGTGCGTTACTTCGAACCGTTCAACAATCGGTATTGTTTTGAGTTAAGGGTTTCGTAACTTGTGTTCATAAACTAATGGAATTTAATTGCGGAAATAAAATGACAAGTAATAGGGTATCAAAGCGTTGAGATAGGAGTTCATCAATCTTGCAAAGAATATAATCTATAAATCATGCATATGAATTTAGCGTTTTAGTGAAAATATCACGTATCGCTCAACAATGTCATTGTTAAGTGCCAGAAAGTGGTTAAATTGAGCATTTAATTAAGGCACTTATGTTACTTATTTCACAAGTTACCATAGGATAAGCTCTTAATTTATCATTAAATATCAAACTTGTGATCCTATGCCTTACCCCATGTTATTATTGCAGGAATTCCATGCTTGAACCTGAGCTTAGCAAAGATAATGAAGTTTTGATCAAGCCATCGCTAGAAGCGCACGCTTCCTCGCTACAAGCGAGGATAGGCAGGGAATTTGGAGACTTCATCGCTTCAAGCGCCAGATGCCACGCTTCAAGCGAGCCTAGGCAGGGAAATTGGAGAGTCCATCGCTACAAGCGATGGACCGGTCGCTTCAAGCGACCAAGGGCGGTTTAAGGTTCCATGCTGACGTGGAGCTCTCCCATTGGCCAACAAACTTCATCGCTACAAGCGACCAGCTCATCGCTTGTAGCGAGCGTGCAAAAATTCAGTTTTATAAAAGCATTTTCAGCTCTATTTTCAAGGACAACTGGATCATTGACTACTTCCATTTTAGGGATTGCTTTTAATTCAGTTTAGTAATAGTTTAGGACTTAGTTTTAGGGCTAGAAGCTATGATCTTCAAGGAGCAAAAGGATTGAATTGTGGAATCAACCAAAGGCTTTGGGAAATCAAGACTTGGGTTATGATCTTCATCTTTTCTCTTAACTTTTGTATAGTTGTCATGAAAATGAACAACTAACTTCCCTTTGTTGGGATTGGAGGTATTGTTTCTAGCTTTGATGTAATATATGATTATGTGAATATATGATTTTAGCAAATTATGTGTTTATGAAGTTATTCTTGCTTTTCACTCTCATGCTTGATTCAATTGATATTGACAAATACTTTTGAATCTATGTTTAAGAATAATCTTCTATCAAAATAAGAAAATCTAGAAATGGATTTGGGTTTTGATAATCGCACTAAGTTTCGGATCGTAATGCTTTCGGATCGTTTGATTGATTGGGAAATCGTCGATTAAACGATACGATCGATCTCACGATGTCATTTGGGAAATCAATGACGTTGTCGAGCGATACGTGATATTTTCGCTAAAACGCTAACTTCATATGCATGATTTATATATTATATTCTTTGCAAGATTGATGAACTCTAATTCCAACGCTTTGATACCCTATTACTTGTCATTTTAATTCTGGTTTTAAATATCATTAGTTTTATGCAACCAATCGTACAAACCCCTAACTCAAAACAATACCGATTGTTGAACGGTTCGAAGTAACGCACCTAATCCCTGAGGAGACGATAATTGAAAATACTTACTTTTGTGCTTCAACAAAATGGCGCCGTTGCCGGGGATTAGTGTTTTGTTATTTTGAGCATCGCAATGATTGATAGTGTTTTGAGCTTTTGTAAATATCTTGTTAATATTATTGTACATTATCAACTGTTTGTGCGTTAACCCTCTTTGCAAAGCAAAGAAAATTTTCTTGTTAGCTACACTTGTTTCAGATTCTCAACATTGGAAGAAATCATGGCTGATCATCATGACTATTTCAACTTCTATAATCCATACGAGGATGAATCCTATCAACAATTTCAACAATATCCGTCTGAAGACGAACAAATGGCAAGAACGGAAAACACTTTGAATTTGTTCATGCAACAATCCATGATCAACATGCAAAATACCAACCATAGATTGAGGGCTTTATCATGCCAATTGGATATTTTG
This sequence comes from Medicago ruthenica, assembly GCA_018208015.1. NCBI lineage: Eukaryota > Viridiplantae > Streptophyta > Magnoliopsida > Fabales > Fabaceae > Medicago > Medicago ruthenica. Next base: position 4,181,005 of record CM031374.1, on the reverse strand, counting down.
CAAGTTCAAGTCAATTTCCTATCAAGAGTCATGGATGTTCAGACCAACAATCAATCCGTTTTGGAATTCGGAGAGATTGTTGAAGACGATATTGATGAGAGTGAGGAAGAGACGTTATTTGAAGGATGTGGTATAAGGACATTAATGGAAGAATTAGAGATACCACACAAGGATGAACTTCCTCAAGAAAGGTCAAATTCTGAAGAGGCCAGCATTGTTGATAGTAAGGAAGAGATGGATAGTGAGAAGATGGAACAGTTTCTTAACAAGGAAGAAACTTCTAAGGAAGAGGGGATGAAAGTGAGCAAGGCAGAACTTGAACGTGTACAAGATTGCTTTTGTTCCTTGCTCAGCTTATTCTGGATAGGGAGGTTATGGACTCCACATCAGCTATACTGCAAGTTCATGGAATTCCTCCCGCAGCAAAGGAGTACAAAAGCTGATGTGCTTTCCGTCTCGTATTGGCCACCCTAACGAATCAGGCGTCGAGCTAAAGACGTTAACCAAGCGCTTGTTGGGAGGCAACCCAACTGTGTAGGTTTATTGTTTTTAATTAGTATTTTAGCTTTGAATATCCATTCATGCATGTAGGGATAGTGTCAAGGGCTGAAAATTTAAAATTTCTGTTTACTGTCATGGTCGCTACAGCGATGGAGCTCATCGCTATAGCGACGAGCTTCAGACTCTGTCGCTGTAGCGATGCATCTTTCGCTTGTAGCGATGGAACCAAATTCTGACAGTACAGTTTCCAAAGCCACTTTGAACCCTTATGTACTTTGGATAATCTTATTTTGGTTATTATGTTTAATATATTATGCTTAATTTCAAATTTTGTTATTTACTTTTGAATTATCCCAACACATTGGAAAGAAAGATGACAAAGATTCAAAAGCCAGTGCTTGAGCTTAGAATCAGTTGAGTGATAATGATAGTAAGTTGTGATAAAGCACGCAAGTAAGGTACTCGTTTCTTGTTTTTCTAGGTATATTCTTGAATGTGAATAAGTTCTTTACACACAAGTTTAATTTATTCAATTTTACGCAAGCACTTGTTTAGTTTTGAACCAATATAGAACTAGCCAAAATGTGAGGAATCCTCAACCTTTGTATATATATGCAGGAGACCAACATATCATGTTTAACTCAGTTATTTTATGTTAAATCTGTTGTTGTTTTAATTTGTATAAAAGCATTGAAATGATCAAGGCAATTTTTTGAAATTGAGTGAAATACTTGACCAAATAAACCTACCCTGTGAGAAGTGTGAGTATCTGTTAACCCCTCTGAGCCTATTGAATCAGAATTGTTAACTGTGAACTGTCAATTTTAATAAGCTCAATTGCTTATTTAAATTGCCGGAGTTTGTAAAAAAATTCAGTTCATGGTTAACTCTTTATTGAATTCTGATAGTTGTTTTCTTTTGAACCATTATCCATCGTTTTTATTGACCTTTGCCATAATGATAAAGGAACATTCGATTAGGGTGTCATTGAACTAAGTTGGGGAGAAAGGGAGGTTATGTTATGTCAATGTAATGGTGAATGTTGATAATTGATCTTGACAACAAGAAAAAAGAAAAGAAAAGAAAAAAAAAAAAAAAGCAAACCAAGAAAAAGAAAAGGGAAAAATGAAAAGGTTTGCAATAATTCAAAGAAAAAGTTGTCAAGATCAATCAAGAAAAGAAAAATAAGTAGTTCACCAAGAGTTGTATTGGAAAAAGGAGGAAGTTTGTAAATAGATTGAATGTTCCTCTTGCTTGGCCATTTGAATTCAAATATCCCACATATGACAATTCTTTTGTAACCTAGCCCAATTACAACCCTTAAAGACCTTTTGATCAATGCCTTTTATGCTTTTAGAAATGATAATTAGATGGACACATAATTTAATTGGAATGTTATCATGTTTGTTGGATGAGTGTTCATACCCTCACAATAGATTTCAATGTGTTCATATACTTTATATAGAAGTGTGTTAGGTTTGGTTCAATTTTAAACATGTTGCTTGTTAAGAATTGTGTGATTAGATGTTTTGTGTTTAGAACTAGTTCACATTCATAGTATGTATCTCGTTTAATGAGAAAGTTAACCTTAGCTTGCGCAATCACGTTTTAATCATTCATCTGACACTTATTTGCTTCAAACTTTTGATTCTTTTGCATTCTTGCTCAAAACTTTGGTAAAGCTTGTTTCCTTATTTGTTGTGTCCTTTGTTTGAGGACAAACAAAGATTTAAGTTGGGGAGTGTGTTAAGTGCCAGAAAGTGGTTAAATTGAGCATTTAATTAAGGCACTTATGTTACTTATTTCACAAGTTACCATAGGATAAGCTCTTAATTTATCATTAAATATCAAATTTGTGATCCTATGCCTTACCCCATGTTATTATTGCAGGAATTCCATGCTTGAACCTGAGCTTAGCAAAGATAATGAAGTTTTGATCAAGCCATCGCTAGAAGCGCACGCTTCCTCGCTACAAGCGAGGATAGGCAGGGAATTTGGAGACTTCATCGCTTCAAGCGCCAGATGCCACGCTTCAAGCGAGCCTAGGCAGGGAAATTGGAGAGTCCATCGCTACAAGCGATGGACCGGTCGCTTCAAGCGACCAAGGGCGGTTTAAGGTTCCATGCTGACGTGGAGCTCTCCCATTGGCCAACAAACTTCATCGCTACAAGCGACCAGCTCATCGCTTGTAGCGAGCGTGCAAAAATTCAGTTTTATAAAAGCATTTTCAGCTCTATTTTCAAGGACAACTGGATCATTGACTACTTCCATTTTAGGGATTGCTTTTAATTCAGTTTAGTAATAGTTTAGGACTTAGTTTTAGGGCTAGAAGCTATGATCTTCAAGGAGCAAAAGGATTGAATTGTGGAATCAACCAAAGGCTTTGGGAAATCAAGACTTGGGTTATGATCTTCATCTTTTCTCTTAACTTTTGTATAGTTGTCATGAAAATGAACAACTAACTTCCCTTTGTTGGGATTGGAGGTATTGTTTCTAGCTTTGATGTAATATATGATTATGTGAATATATGATTTTAGCAAATTATGTGTTTATGAAGTTATTCTTGCTTTTCACTCTCATGCTTGATTCAATTGATATTGACAAATACTTTTGAATCTATGTTTAAGAATAATCTTCTATCAAAATAAGAAAATCTAGAAATGGATTTGGGTTTTGATAATCGCACTAAGTTTCGGATCGTAATGCTTTCGGATCGTTTGATTGATTGGGAAATCGTCGATTAAACGATACGATCGATCTCACGATGTCATTTGGGAAATCAATGACGTTGTCGAGCGATACGTGATATTTTCGCTAAAACGCTAACTTCATATGCATGATTTATATATTATATTCTTTGCAAGATTGATGAACTCTAATTCCAACGCTTTGATACCCTATTACTTGTCATTTTAATTCTGGTTTTAAATATCATTAGTTTTATGCAACCAATCGTACAAACCCCTAACTCAAAACAATACCGATTGTTGAACGGTTCGAAGTAACGCACCTAATCCCTGAGGAGACGATAATTGAAAATACTTACTTTTGTGCTTCAACAGTCATTGATTTCCCAAATGACGTCGTGAGATCGATCGTATCGTTTAATCGATGATTTCTAATCAATCAAACGATCCGAAAGCATTACGATCCGAAACTTTGTGCGATTATCAAAACCCAAATCCATTTCTAGATTTTCTTATTTTGATAGAAGATTATTCTTAACCTTAGATTCAAAAGTATTTGTCAATATCAATTGAATCAAGCATTAGAGTGAAAAGCAAGAATAGCTTCATAAACACATAATTTGCTAAAATCATATATTCACATAATCATGTATTACAACAAAGCTAGAAAGATTACCTCAAATCCCAACAAAGGGATGTTAGTTGTTCATTTTCATGACAACTATACAAAAGTTAAAAGAAAAGATGAAGATCATAACCCAAGTCTTGATTTCCCAAAGCCTTTGGTTGATTTCCACAATTCAATCCTTTTGCTCCTTGAAGATCAAAGCTTCTAGCCCTAAAACTAAGTCCTAAACTATTACTAAACTGAATTAAAAGCAATCCCTAAAAATGGAAATAGGGAATGATCCAGTCGTCCTTGAAAACAGAGCTGAAAATGCTTTATAAAACTGAAATTTTGCACGCTCGCTACAAGCGATGAGCTGGTCGCTTGTAGCGATGAAGTTTGTTGGCCAATGGGAGAGCTCCACGTCAGCATGGAACCTTAAACCGCCCTTGGTCGCTTGAAGCGACCGGTCCATCGCTTGTAGCGATGGACTCTCCAATTTCCCTGCCTAGGCTCGCTTGAAGCGTGGCATCTGGCGCTTGAAGCGATGAAGTCTCCAAATTCCCTGCCTATCCTCGCTTGTAGCGAGGAAGCGTGCGCTTCTAGCGATGGCTTGATCAAAACTTCATTATCTTTGCTAAGCTCAGGTTCAAGCATGGAATTCCTGCAATAATAACATGGGGTAAGACATAGGATCACAAGTTTGATATTTAATGATAAATTAAGAGCTTATCCTATGGTAACTTGTGAAATAAGTAACATAAGTGCCTTAATTAAATGCTCAATTTAACCACTTTCTGGCACTTAACAATAAGTCCAGTCAAATAATAGTCACCTTCAGGTATCCTATTATTTACATGGAAAATTACTTTATAATCACCACACATTTATTATCACAAGCATGCAACTATCCGGCCAAGTTGTGCCTTCCTTAGGGCCGACGACAACTCGCATGAATAATTACATACTACGTCTTTTGTAAGTTCAATTGAATCAAATTTACGCAATAGAGGTTACTTTTGGCAACATGTTATTTCAACCAACTCAACCAAAATTACTAGACATTTTAATAAATAAATTTAAATGGGAAAGGTCTTAAAATTACAAGGCACTACTGACATAATGTAGGCCGAATTAGTCCATTATGTCGCTAAGTAACCATAAGGCCATTCAACAACCCTTAAGTGTGAGAACAAATTCACAAGAATTCAAAAGAAGATGCAAGTCAAAATTCACACCAATGTGCGTATGACAATACATTTACAGATATCGCATAAAAACAACAACAGAAATAACATGAAATATGTCCAAAATGCATGATTGGATGAAAAGAAAAATAATGTTATTGTAGAATCGTAATAACAATAAAATCAAACATCACTATCATGCTATAAACCAAATATTCAATTTTAAATCAGAAGAAAATTGAATCTTACATGCCAAAAATATTCATGCTACAATTGATTCATGTATATAAACTGAATGATTCTTTAAACAAAATAAAACATAACTATAGCATAAATGTTTTCCTAAATAAAGGAAACAAACTTTATATGTCTATAAATAAACAAACAAAACTAGAATTATTATTTTCCAAACTTTAAAGAATCGAATTCTTACTTTTTCTACTAAAATTTTTTTCATAATATTTTGAGATTCATTATTAAAAGGCAACATATATATCACAAATATATTTTAGCTTTTTATTTGCCTACTTCTCAAAATAAACTTTATGTACAAAATCTTTGTGAATCAAAACTAATTTCAAATAGAAATTAAGCTGCAAGATATGATAATGATATTTGAAAATTATATTAACCAAAAGATTTGATTTAAATCAAATTACCAAAATCAAAATAAAATTCAAATCATTATTAAATCTCTCTAGTGCACAAATACATATATGTGCAGCAAATTCAATATGGATCCACATAAGGAAATAAAGTGTCATTGCAACCCTACTAAAACAAACCAAAGTGTGCTAATGAGCTACAAAACAGGATTCAAATAATTCATTAGCTATAAATATGCATCCTTATATATAAAAATAGCTGAAACTTTAAAGACGAACTCAAAAATTTAATCAGCCGTAATTTTATAGCAAACAAAAGGATTCGCTCGCTGAAACTGAAAACTTTCAATATGATTTATCCAAATTCACATGAAATGAATATAACATGAAAGCCAAGACACATTATGATCCATAAAAGTTGCCGAAAGTAACCAAAAATCCCACACAGCTAAAAAAAATTGAATCCATATAATTAAGCAAATAACAACAATAAACCAAAAACCGAAAACAAATATCGCTGAAATTGAATCATCAACGTATGGAGGAACCAACTGGAACACGCATATAGGCATATAAAAGAATGATTAAAATAAACGTAATCATCCAAAAATTGTACCCACAAGATATGATTTGCTTTTTACGGTTACTCTCAAAACAAAAAAAACAAAAAAAAAATGTTTCACGTTTTATGCCGTAACGAGGCAAACACAAAAAATCCCCAATTAACAAAATTTAGGGTTGGTACGATGGAAGACCAAAGAAGAAAAAAAATTGTGTTTTCAAACAATCCTAATAAACCAAACATGTAGACCTGCTCTGATACCACTTGTTGGAAAAAAATAGGTCTTAATAAAAACAAAATTCATAAAACATGTTCAATCATTATGAATCAATAGCGGAAGCAATCAAAACATTGAACCTGATTATGATTGGATCTACGACATGTTTGATTTATCACGGATATTAAGAATTAAGGTATTAATAATACCTGAATGAAGCTTTCATGGCAGTCCTCTCATCAACAAGGATAACCAAAGAGATGAGATGATCTGAAACAAATAATAGAGTTAGGAGCGGCTGATTTGGTTCTTCCTCAACCGGTACCTTTATGCCTCAAGTTCTAGAGTTTTGCCGTGTACGGTGTATTGGGGACCATAACCTCTTTTATATTGGATGACCATTAGGGTTTCCCATTATTCCGTTAATGGGTCATCCGGACATCCACCCATATTGAGTCCATATTAATTAATTAATTAATTATCTAAATAGAAATCTAATTAGCCTTATTACTTAAATTGATCACTAATCAATTAAGGCTCTAAATTGATAAGTAGCTAATATAATTATTATTACGATATTTGCCCATATAATGATATCGAAATATAATTAAATAATAAAATATTCCAACATCTTTCTCACATATATGATTGTTCATGGCCTGATGTGATGCAATGTGAAACTTTTAACCTCGGCAATTGCCACAACATTTAGTAGGTGATACATTGAATAGAAAATTGGGTTTGAACTGAAGCTGAATATAATATTTTTGAGGAAAATCACTGTCCACATCCTTAACCTCTCATCATATAATTGGCTAAAAACAACCGCATGCCGCTGGCGGCGGTACCCTTTTCCTTACTTCCTAGCTAAACGCTTTTTTCTTAAATTTTGAGTTGTTATTATTATTGTTTCTACTTTCTTTCTAACGAAAATGTAATTGGTGGAACAATTCTTGTATAAGCTATATATATTTACCGGACAAATTTTGGACTACCAGAACTTGAGGGTTGACACGCAAAAAAAAAAACTATGGAATGGGTGATGTGTGTATGAGGATGTCACTCAGACACCCAAACGAGGAAGCTCCATTGTAGATGTTCTACGTCTATACTTTGGTTTTTACAAAAAAATATTTTAGTATATCGAGGTTTTACAAAGGTTGAAAGAATAAAGATAGTTTTGTTAATTAAGAAAAGAAAAGTCCTCCCTTCCCTTCCCCTTTAAAATCTTTCATCCAAACATAACCTAGATTCCGGTTGTTTCAAGTCATGGAAAATAATACCTGAATCCATATTTTGATTCTTATTTCCGTGTATTTAAAAAAAATATATTTATAAGATATTTTATAATAATATGTATAAAATATCATGTGAATCCACTTTCCAACCCTCACAATGTTAGTCAGTTAAGGCAGCCTTTAATTATATCTAAGAATGGTTGTTCTCAACCTTGTAATGAACACAGATATACTCATTCCTTATTTTCTAGAATGTGAATCCTAGACTTGAAAAAACAAACACCAAATAAAGGTGAAATTACAGATATGATTCTTTTGTGCCTGAGAAAAAGGGTTCTACCACTACTAATACCAAACTTGGATACTCTACAGCGATGCAGCGGCTTGTAGAACCGCCGGATCAAGAGAAAGAGATAACTCCCTAGATGTAATGATTCTATATGTCAATGACCGTAGATGATCAGTACCTACTAATTCCATCAATGACCCTAAACTGGTGAACATCAACCAGAGGTCACCTTTTTTGGCAGGTTTGCCATTTATGTGATCTGATAGTATTTTTGTGGTTTTGATTTTGATATTATCACTGTACTGCTACTGCTATTTTTATATTTAATGTTAGAACTGTATAGGACAATTTGAGGCCTGAGCTCTGTTAAATTTGTGTTATGATACTACTGTATTGTTGAATTGTTAGATAACTTGAGGCATGACAACTATTTAACTTGAGGCTTGTTAGATATATGTTATTATTGTAACTTTGTACTCAATAGTCTTGAAACTAAAGATTTATTATCTTATTTAAAATGTCTAGCACATTACCATGTTGGCTTATATATGTACAAAAGTCAAAACTTGATGACATGATTGTGAGTTTATAAAATAAGTTCCAAATTTGAACTAAGGGAACTATGTTTTCTAGCAAAATGCTGCATGAATATAGATACAAGTACCATTTAAGTACAAAAGAAAAATGGAAAAAATCCACCAAAGTTGCCTGATAGAGTCTAATCTACCGTCTTTGGAAGTTGAAGACCTTGATTGAGACAGCAAAAATACATGCAAATAACGCTGCAGTCCCAACAACCACAACCGCACAAACTTCAATGAAGTCATGCTTCATACCAAAATAACTTCTTATGAATTCTTGAACTGACTCATTTTCTGATTCCATAATGCTGGTTATATCTCCAAATTGTGATGCAATCAATCCATATAGTGTCCAAGCCACTGGACATGCCCAATAGTACCATCTCCACCACACAGGAATCATCTGCCGAAAGAAAGTTTTAAAGAAATAAAAAATTATTACATTATGCATCAATATAAATAAAATCTTTCATTGAATCTGTACATAGATATTGCTCAATGTGTTTAAAGGTCAGTGGCACTTACAGGTCGCGGAACGATAAATCCTGAAAAAAGATTCCAAATTGCGTAAAATGCAGCAGCCACGATTGAAGCGACATGGTGATTTGGAGTAATTGCTACAGCCATCATACCATAGAAGGTGAAGTAGCATAATGTACAGTACATAAAAAATATGTACCATAAGAACTTCGCTAGAGTCCACTCAAATCCAATCATGGCATAAACTATGACACCATATGATGCAGCTTGGACGAAAACATAAGGTAGCTCTATTAAAACCTGTGAGAAGAGAAAGTGAGTTCTATAATCATGAGCAATTATGCAAACCATATATAGTACTGTTGATATATTGATATTGATTATAATGTGATTTATTAATATCCATTAGGATTGTTGGATATGACTCACAGTTTACGTGTGATTTACTGATAAGTGGGCAAGTCGCTCGCCCACCACACCCCCAGGTATGGTGTAGGGGTAATCGTGTAAACTAGACCGTATTATTTAAACACAAGTTGTAATCTGTAACTCTAAGCTTGAATAGTAGAAAATCATTGCATCCACATTGGAGTCAAAGACGTAGGGGCAATTGACCGAACTCCGTGATCAAATCTTGTGCGTTCTGTTAGCATTTTTTTAATTGTTTTCTATTGAACTAGGAATGCTGTTCTAACAAGGATCATGATAGGATCACATTCTTATTTAGATTACATCTCTCATGTATATAAATATTTTAACAAATACTTATTTCATAAAATTTTGATTTATTACCTGTGCGAATGCATAAGGTAAGGCAGAATACATCCCAGCAGCTCTTTCTCTATAGAACACAGATCTTTCAACTGCTACCACTGGTTGTACAGCTGATGAATTCTGGACCCCAAGGAAGAGAACAGCAGTATACATCGAACCTAAGGCGTTAAATAGATCTTGTCTACTTGAGCTGGAAATCAACAAAAGAGGTTAGAACTCGAGTTGGAAAGAAAAACTGACTAACTCTAATAGTTTAGTTCTATTTTTCAGATAATGAAAGTTCACTTACTATTTCCTTCCAAGGTCCCAGAATATTGTTCCAAACATCAAGCCTATGAAAACAGTGAAGAAAAACCTCACAGCAGTGTATGGCGGGTTGCGCCAATATGACCAATGTTGTTTCCATAAGCAAGCCAAACATTGAACTAAAAATGATTGTGAGTATTGGGTTGAGAAATGAAGATCATTTGAACCAGGAGCAGGTTTGCCTAATTCTTCTATAAGTTGCTTGTTTCTCCTGAACAATAGTTTATAACAGTGAGGTCTTTTTCCAATATGATCATTGTTGGTACTATAATTATTAATCCATATTTTCAAATAAATTTGCTTACCTGTACAACTCAGAATTTTTGTATGCATGATGAAAATCAATTCCTAAATTAACTTCTTGTGCTGAACTTGAAACTTCCAACATCCAAGTTGCTGGATTATAGCCATCTTTGATTTTACTAACCCCTCCAATGCTCTAAACAACAGCAAATATTAGAAGATGAGCTTCCAAGTAGAATTATATTTATCCACTTTAATTATTATTTTTTTGTCTAAAAGTAATATTAAATATAAGTTGCATCCAACCTCAAAATACTTGATCAATTGACTAGAATGACGACCCAGTGGTCCAACATAAATTTCTTCTCCTCCGCGTTTCATGAGGAATAACTGGAATATATAATGTATGTTATTTCGAGTCCAAAAGAGGAAGAATAAGAAAACACAATTTTTACCAACAAATCATTTCTTACCTCGTCAAAAGCTTCGAATATGTCAATACTTGGTTGATGAATGGTGCAAACAACGGTTCTTCCTGTGTCAACCGTGTTCCTAACGGTTCGCATAACAATTGCAGCAGCTCTAGCATCTAATCCAGATGTAGGCTCATCCATGAAAATTATGGATGGATTGGCCACCAATTCAACTGCAATAGTTAACCTCTTGCGTTGTTCAGTTGAAAGACCATTCACACCAGGCAAACCAACCAAAGAGTTTCTCAATGGATTGAGCTCCACTAGTTCCATGACTTCCTCAATGAACATCTATAACCATTTATCAGATCCAAAAGTATGAACAAACAGTATACGATCCAAATGCCAAATATCTCAATTAATGAATATCTCAATCAATTAAATAGTAAAAACAGAAAAATCAGTGTCCTGAGCTTTAAATACTAACCTTTCTGGTATTTGAATCAACGCCTGCTGGTAAACGAAGCCAGGCCGAGTAGACCAATGACTCATAGACAGTAACATGAGGAGAATGGATATCATTCTGCTCACAATAACCAGAGATTCGAGCAAACGTTTCTTGTCTTTTAGGGTAGCCAGAAATTTTTATGCTCCCGTCAATATAACCACCAGTTTTCCTACCAGCCAAAACATCCATTAAAGTAGTTTTACCAGCTCCACTAACTCCCATTAAGGCTGTGAGAACACCAGGCCTAAATGCACCACTAACACCCTTCAAAAGTACTAATCTATCCTCTATTACCCCTTGAACCTTCATTTCCTGCCAATTAGAATCTCAAGAGTTAAGGTCCAAAGTTAACTAAAAACATTGTTTGAAAACCAAATCTTAAATTGTAACAAACTTTTATAAACACACCTGTGGCATGTCAACAGAATATACAACATCGTCAAAGGCTATAGAATGTGGTTCAAAAGGAAGAACCATTCCTCTTCTCTCTCTTTGGCTAGGGTCCGCACCATTATAAGATCCTCCTGAACTTGCTGCATAACAATTGCAAATATGTTAAGATACTAAAGCCATTATGAATCACTATTTTAATTTATTTTTAGAAAAAATGAGGCATGAAAGAACATCATTATAGAAAACTGAGATCCCAGCCCTAACAATCATCAAGACTACACCCAAATAATATTAAATAAAATCAAAATGCATTATAAATCACTAATGAACTAGTTCAAACACATAAAAGTAGGATGTTTATATTGAGTTTTCACGAATGGTATGAAAAAGATAGATCACCTATACGCGGTAATTCAACTTCTTGGGTAGTGCCATTTGTTGTGCTGTCTTCTGATTCTTCATTTATTGTTGCTTGTGGCTTGTCAAATGCTGTAAAAATCATGCATGTTCGTTAATGAAATATTTGCATTACCATAAGAAACTTAAGTAACAATAAATGAAGGTACTCACGATTAAGGTAAGTGAGAGCCACAGTGAATAATATGTTGTAAAGAAACATAAATCCTATCAATGCTCCAATCCCTATCCAATACCAATGTGCATCTGTGAAGAATCCACGAGACTCCAAAACTTGAATTCCTAGTGTTTTACTTGAATTTGGTGTAAACTACAATCGAAAAGCCAATGAATTAGGCCTGCAAGTTTCTACTATAGGTAAAATAATTCAAAAGTCACAAGTTTAAGAAATTACATGGTTCCAACTATCTCCAAGGAATTCATTCACCATTATAGCATTTTGTCCATACATCAAAGGTGAAATCCAGTAACCCCAAATCCACCAGCTTTTGATATCCTCTGTATCATAATATAATTTCCAATGAAATTGAAAGAAACATTAATATAAAGTTCCACTGTATGATAAAATGGATTTAATTTGTAATGCACAGTTAATGTAAAGAATATTTACACTGTCAATCAATTATAATCGTACGATTTATTGAAAACGTTCGACTTTAATTATAATTATCGTATATATGATTGGTTGTGACTGTTTGATTGTGTGAAAAAATTTACACTGACAATGTAACTAATTAAACTCTAAACTGAAACAAGCTTGTAACTTCGGTTATTTGAACTCACTTCTGGACATAACGAAGCCACCTAATGTAAGAAGTGTGAGAAGTGCAAAGGACCCAAATGTGTTGGCCACAATCATGTTTCTACCAAGTGCTGCAATAGCTCGAAATAGTCCAGAAGCCATTTGGTTTATCAGTAATAGCAGAAGATACTGCTTTAGTAACCTGCATAAATAACAATACCTCACACCATAAGTAACACTATAAGAAAAGGGGAAAATAAGTTTTTTTAAAAAAACATCAGTGACGCAACATAGTACCGAGAGTCTGTCGTTGCACCTCTCAAAAGTTAAATGTTAAAATTTACACCCATGGATCTCTAAAATACCAAGGATGATGATGCAATTGTGTTTTAAAATATAGAGCTAGTAGTATAGACATGTTGCAAATAGATAAGGAAAGGTTCTTTACCTCCCAACATTCGGATCAAATCCTATTACGTAATAGGTGAGAAAAACCCAAGCAGCAACTTCCAGAAAGGTAACAGGAATCTTGAGGATCCATGTAGGTATAGCATATGCCCATGAAGGAAAAAACAGAAGGTCTCTTTGCTTGTAGAAACTAGGAAGCTTTGCGATGGTCATTGAAAGTTCGGCCATTCCATTAAACATAATCATAACTACTGCGAAAAATAAAGCACCAGAATAGACACCTCCATCATTCAAGGAATCGCGGTGCATCTCAGTTCTTAAAAATAGTGTCATTGCAATTGTTGCCATGAGGAGAAGCTAAAAAACATAGGAAGAATAATCAAAAGTTAAAATCATGTCTGCAAAATAGTCAGACAATCAAAATATTTATTCATGTAAAGAAACTAGAAATTTACCTGACATATCTTGAAGATGTAAACAAAGGAATTTCTTTTCATAAGCAAAAACTCTCTTGAGAAGTTAGCCTTTAACAGTTCTTTCTTGTTAACACCATACTTTTTAGTGGTTAATGCTGCTGGATGACTCTTAGATTTGTCAAATGGAATTGCAAGCTCATCTCCAGTTTTCCTCCCAACATGGTATGATTGAAATGCCTCAGCAAATTGAGTAACAGTTACAAACCTGTATGGTTTTTCTCTGTCTACCCAATACTGCTCTTGATCCTTCTTTGAAGTTACCTGCAAGAAGAAATAGATTAAGGTCATGTTTCGATAAACATCTTAATTAAGCGCTTATCGTATAAGCATTTATGTATAAATTATTTCTAAAATAAAGTCAAACTGTTTTCATATAAGTGGTAATCTATTTTCATAAGCTACCATGGAGAGTTTACAAAAATAGGCTGAAAACAACTTATAGACATATGATAAGCTGTTCAAATAAGCCAAACCAAATGGACCTTATATATCTTCATATAGCCTTCACTAAAAACTTGGAAGAATGTACTCAAGATATAAACTTTGACTTACTTCTTGAAGAAAGTCAGCTGCACCTTTCCTCTCAGGACATTTGAAACCAACAGATTCAAAAAATTCAAGAACATGTTCTCGAGGTCCTTGGTAGACAATTTCACCATCAGATATAAGAATAATGTCATCAAAAAGTTCATAAGTCTCTGGTGCTGGCTGGAGCAAAGAGATAACTGCAGTTCCATTAAGAATGTGAACATATTGTTGAAGAGATCTCACAATTTGGAAAGTTGTGGAACTGTCCAAGCCAGTAGATATTTCATCCATGAATAAAGCATTTGCTGGTCCTACCAACATCTCTCCTGTGGTAACTCGCTTTCTTTGTCCTCCGGAGATACCACGTAACATTTCATTCCCCACCATAGTATCAGCACATACATCCAACCCTAACAGCTGTATGATTTTAAAGTAAATTAGATCCTACATGAACAACTTAATTAAGCACTTATAGCATAAGCACTTATTGTATAACTAGTGCTCATGTATACGCTATTTCAAAAACAACAGATAAAATAAAGTCAAACAGTTATTATATAAGCAATAAACTGTTTCCGTGAGCTATCATGGAGAGGTTATGAAATAAGCTGAAAACAGCTGATTTTACAAGCTCTCCCAAACAGTTGCTACACTTTCCTGTTGCCTATGACTGTATTGCATATATAATCTTACAAAACTTATAAAGAATGAGAGAATCTCAATTTGGCAATACCTTTAGTACATAATCAGTTGCTACACTTTCCTGTTGGCCTCCAGTTGCCATTGCCTGTATATCCAAAGTCAATAGAATGTATTAATATTTATTGCCTTAGAATTAATTTCATTAATTTGTTTTGTTGCAATAAATGTTGATAATTGATTCTTCTCACCTTCATGAAGACATCAACATCTGGGTCTGGCTTAATATTTGCTTCCTTTTCTCTTCTAGACAGCTCAGCCAACAAGTCTATGGATCACAAAAAACATTACTTGTTATACTTCTGAAAAAAAACATGGCTTTTGTGCTGTTCAAACAAAAACACTTTTTTTTTCTGTCCGGAAGTAAACTTCCGAACATATGTGTGGTTTTTCAGAAACGAGTGATAGTCAGATAGCAAAAAAGGCACAAACTCTGTAGAAAAGTACTAACCATAACGTGATCCGACACCTTGGCACCTTGCTGAGAAAGCCAAAGTTTCCCTCACAGTCATTTCTCCAATATGAACATCATGCTGACTAATATATGCAGCAGTTCTTTGAGGTACAAATTCATCCATTCCATGTCCATTATAAGTCACTCTCCCAGATATCTGGAGGACACAATGACATCGAAGTTATTATTTATGAAAGTGAGACAAATGGTCATTTTAATATTGTACTCGAGGGGATTTGAACTCTCTCCCTTGAGATTATAAGGTCAAGTTTTTACTACTGAACTGAAACCTCGTGAACAGCGAAAGAGAACACTATATATTAATGAAATTAAGAGAAATTTCTTTTCACCTTGAGATTGGGATCAAGCTTTCCTGACAAGGCCAAAAGAAGTGTGGTCTTTCCAGAACTTGGAGGACCAAGTAGAAGTGTCATCCTACGAGGTTTGACTATTCCACTTACATCTTTAAGGATAGTCATTTGTTTCTTTTTGCTTGTGAGAATATGGAGAGAAATCAAGATACTCTGAAAGACCAAAGAAAAAAAAGTTATGAGACTAATTGCGAAATAAAGAAACACAATAACAACTGAGAAAGTATAATCTGGTTGTATTTACCTCCACTGTATTAGTAATTGAGTTCAACAAAGTTGGCAAAGCCCTGCCTCCCACATAAGCTTCTGCCTCAACATTTAGGTGTTCATATCTAACTTCAATTGTTGGAATCTCAATCCCAACTCTAAAAGAAGAAAAAAATATCACCAGAAAAATATCAGCTTTTAAGTGGCGAAAACCGAAAAACAATGAAGAAAAAACACTAAAAAGTTATGAAGAATACATTTTTAGAAACAATGAAAATAATGTTTCAGTATTTTCAAAAATTATTATAAATGCTAGATCTAATTTCAAAATTTTCAAAAATATAGGATCTATATTCTCTTATATTTTTCAGTTGAAGTAAAAATGAAAACAACATTACCTATCAATTCTTTCCTTGAGCTTCAACAAAAACTTCTCATTTCCCTCTTCAGCAACATTAATCAACCTATCCAACAGTTTCTGTTTCTCTTGAAATCCAAGATCTGTTATATCAACCTCATTGGCAACTCCACGCGATGTCGCCAACAATCCTTTCCTCAAACGGTTATAAGTAGGGAGTTTTTCAAGTGCAGCCCATTTAAGAGCTTCTTCGTCATCATCTTCTTCGCGTCGCGAAGACTTTGAAAAAGCCTCCATTGTACTGTTTCTCCAACCTGTAGTAGAAGAACTTCTCATACTAAACCGGAGACTGTTACTTGCACTATATATATCACTTCCTTCCATTGCTGCAACTCAACAGCACCACTATTAAAAGTTAACACCAAAACACAGAAACTTTTTCTTTCTTTTTCAAAGCTAATGCAGTTACAAACTGATGTGATAGACACCAGAAAATATGCTATTTGCAGCAACTGCAGAAAAAAAATGAAGGAATTTCAAGAAGTGTTTTTCTTTGTAACTAAAAAAGTGAAGAAGATGAAATAAAACAATGATCAATGAGTTGTTCTTTCCAATAATCTTGAGATAGGAAAACTTGATTATTTATATATTGATATAAGGTGGCAATTTATGACTGTATGATTTGTGCATGTGTTTTTTTAGTATGTATTATTTGTACTGCTTTCACTAAATGAAACTAAAAGGAAATAAATATTGATAAAAATTATATATAATTTGTGAACTCTTAGTCATCACATGTTAGAAGAATATGGCTGATTATTGTATACACATTGAAAGCTGCAAGAATAATATAAAAATTGCATTCTGACAAAGCACTGTTTAAATATTGTTTTGGTGTAACTAACAGTTGGCCTCTCTATTGAAAATTTGAAATGATTGTCTTCATCTAATTTGTTTTAAACAACCAACCCTATCTTTTCTTGTGGCTATTAAAGAATTTGCCTCTTTCTTAATATTAATATTCCCTTGATTTATGCACTCATCTTAAAAAAAATATTTAGGTTCTTTTTTTTTGGTACAAGATATTTAGGTTCTTTAATATATTCAAAAGAGGTAATTAGTATTATTTTGATATATTTAAATTGGCAAGTAACTTGAGGCAAATGAATGTTAAAGAAATACTTAATTTTCTTTTTATTTGAAACTTAAGGTTTTCAATAGAAAGGATCATGGTAATATATCGACTTTAGTTGAGAAGTAACTAAAATCTAACTATTGATTTATTTTATCATTGACCAAATTATGGTACTTTTGGTCAATTCGATTTAAGAATATGGACTTTTAGAAAGAAAAAAAAAATTAAAACATGACATTGAGAAGGTGAATGACTCTATTTTAAAATGAGTGTCACTTTTTCTCATTTTGCACATTAACAAATAACTCTAAATTTTTTTAAAAAAACAAATAACTCTAAATAGAAGAAAGAGAATAATAATTTAATCAAATTATCCTAATAACTATTGATGAATTTGTCACTATCATAAATATAATTTGAAATCCCTTCAAAAAATAATATAAAGTGAAATATGTTTTAAGGAAAAAGTATATATTATTAATTAGATACAATTGAGAAAATAATTAATATTACATTGAAAACAAAAAATTATGATTTATTTTGAAACAATTTTATTTCAGAAAGTGATATTCATTGTGAATAGGAGGTAGTAGTATTTTAAAAAAAAAAAAAATTGTGTTATTGACATGAGAGATGCAATTGACACGTGCAATTAAACATAGAATATGTATTGTGAGCAAAATAAATGTGCTGGGTGCCAATCTTTGACTATTGCCAGATCACATGCAAATATTATTAGTATTCTGTAGCATACCTTTTGAAAAAAATAATCTATAGTATGAACTACGTTACAATTTCATGACAGTACTATATTCTTGTCCAGCTTAAACTTAATGGAAAAGGCACATTGAATTAATTGACATGCCATTATTTTTATATTAATTTCTGAATAAATTAATGCTTCACTAAAGTCATATAGAGACATATACATTTATAGACAGAAGCTTCAATTTAACTCTAAATGTGAAACTAAATTTCCAAGTCAAATACTAAATCAACATGAGGGACACAAATATAATCTGTTAAAAATGTTTGAATATATAAAATATCCTTAAAGTATAAGGGCTGAAAGAGTCTAATTTATCTATGTTGGAAGTTAAAGACTTTAATTGATACAAAGTAAAAGCGAAGATTATTGCAATTCCAAAAACCACAGCTGCAGAAACACCTACAAAATCATGTTTGATACCAAAATAAATTCTTATATATTCTTGAACTGACACATTTTCCAATTCCAATATGTCTGTTATATTTCCAAATTGTGATGCAAATAATCCATATAAGCTCCAAGCCACAGGATTTGCCCAATAGTACCACCTCCACCACACTGGCATTCTCTGTTATCAAAAATATCTTCATAAGTTCTTCCACTTAATCCATTCATAGATACTATTTCAGTCACCAAATATAAATCCTTTTAAAAAAAAAAGTTTATCATTAAATATAAGCCCCATTTCAAATAGATACAATTTTTTTCCTTATACGACTCTATGTCTTTAGTTATAAGACTCTTTTGAGACATTTGTTTGTCTCTAAATATTAGTACATTTGAAAATTTCCAAATATATTTATTATTCTTTTTTTACTCCTTATTAATACTACTAATTTGTTTTGAAATATAAAAAGTCGACATTGAATGTATTTATACACAAATAAAAATTTAGTAAAAGTCGTACACAAATTATACACATTAATTACTCTAATAACTTTTCGTAATATATATGTGATGAGTTTCAAAGGATCTTATAAATATGTGACACACATCAAGTTGGATTACCACGGGTGGAGGGAACTTATGAGAAACGAGAAAAAAAAAAAAGACAGTAGGAGTACTAAGTTTCTTGGAATCTGAGAAAATACATGTATATAATACAAAAGTGTATTTTAAGAACCTGTATACTTAAAATAGACACAATTAATACTAAATAATTTTCTCAATATGTGAAAAATTACAAACGGATCTTATAGGAAGGGACATGAAAAACATGTGGTATATATTATTTATTATATTGTAAGGTTGAAAATGCTTACAGGTCTTGGAATGATAATCCAGAAAAGAGATTCCAACATCCATAAAATGCAGCTGCCAAAACTGCAGCAATATGGTATTCTGGAGTAGCTGCCACTGTCAACATACCATAGAAGGTGAAGTAGCAAAATGTGAAGAACATGAAAAACATGTACCAAAAGAATTTTTGTACAGTCCACTCAAATCCAATCATGGCATAAACTATTACACCATATGATAATGCTTGTGCCAAAATATAAGGTAGCTCTATTAAAACCTGTGACAAAAGAGTAAGTTATGTTAACATGAGTATGTAAATAAACCATAGTGCAAATACATCTATTTTGTGTGTGAAATAATGATTTTGTTACCTGTGCAAGTGCATAGGGTAAGGCAGAATACATTCCAGCAGCTCTTTCTCTATAAAAAACAGTACTTTCAACAGCTACCACTGGTTGTACAGAGGCAGAATTTTGGATCCCAATGAAGAAAACGGCAGTGTAAATTGAGCCCATGGCATTAGACAGGTCTAGTCCTCTTCTGCTGGAATCCATAAAAGGCTGACAATTCAAGTGGAAATGAAATATAAACTAAACGGTGTTTGGATAAATAATTTGATTAAGTGCAAATTCAATAAGCTATTGTAATAACTTTTCAAAGGCTTGAAACACTAATATGTCATATTTATAGATTTTGGAAGTTTTCACTTACTATTTGCATCCGAGGTCCCAAAACATTGTTCCAAACAGCAATGCTATGAAAGTAGCAAAGTAAAACCTAACAGCAGTGTACGCCGGGTTGCGCCAATATGACCAACGTTGTTTCCACAAGCAAGCCAAGCATTGAACTAAAAATGATTGTGAGTATTGGTCGGGAATAAAGATCCTTGGAACCAAGAGCAGGTTTGCCCAATTCTGCTATAAGTTGCTTATTTCTCCTGAACAATAGTGTATAACAGTTAAAGCCTTTCTGAATATGATTACTGCAGGTACTACATGTAACAAATTCATATCCTGATCCATATATTACTCTTATCCCTTACTATAAGCTCTTTTTTACCTTTATACATATATTAAGGAATGCACCTAGTGTATTTAATGTGTTCATTTTGTGTACAGATATTCGTAAAATATATTTTTATATATCTAGTAATATGCCATAGAACTTACTTTTATGGACAAAGGTAGTATTGTATATTATGTCTTACCTATATAGCTCAGAATTTTTGTATATCTCATGAAAATCAACATCTAATGAAACTTCTTGTGCTGGACTCGTCAGAGTCGTCAACATCCTTGTCGCTGGGTTATATCCATCTTTTACTTTACTTACTCCTTCAATACTCTAGACAATAGAAAATATAAGAAAATAAGTAAATGGTGATTCAAGAATTATGGTTGTTCACTTGTTGAAATAAAATTGAATTTAAGTTGCATCCAAATCCTACCTCAAAGTACTTGATCAATTGATTAGAATAACGACCTAATGACCCAGCATATATATCTTGTCCTCCACTCTTCAACAAGAATAACTAGAATCAC
Source organism: Medicago ruthenica (assembly GCA_018208015.1). Classification (NCBI taxonomy): domain Eukaryota; kingdom Viridiplantae; phylum Streptophyta; class Magnoliopsida; order Fabales; family Fabaceae; genus Medicago; species Medicago ruthenica. The sequence continues at coordinate 4,160,070 of CM031374.1, read as the reverse complement.
ATGTAACATATATTAGATTTGAGTCCACATGAGCAAAGAAATTTTCATAAACACGTTCATTTCATTATATCATTTCTTACCTCATCAAAAGATTCAAATATATCAATACTTGGTTGATGGATGGTACAAACAACTGTTCTTCCTGTGTCAACTGTGTTCGTAACGGTTCGCATAACAATTGCAGCAACTTTAGCATCTAATCCAGATGTAGGCTCATCCATGAAAATTAGGGATGGATTGACCACTAATTCAACTGCAATAGTTAACCTCTTGCGCTGTTCGGTTGAAAGACCGCTCACACCAGGCAAACCAACTAGTGAGTTCCTCAGCGGATTCAGCTCGACTAGTTCCATAACTTCCTCAATGAACATCTAGAAGTATTTGTTAGATTCAAAAGTAAGAATAACAAGTCTAAGTTCGAAAGCTAAGTTATGTCAAGATATTATACGATATTTCATATCCTCTAAAAAGGACCTTAAAAAGGTATGTAAAAGTGAGAATCATAAGGTGTCTTGAGCAATAAGTAACAACCTTTTTGGTTTTGAAATCAACTTCTGCTGGTAAACAAAGCCATGCCGAATATAGTACCGACTCGTAGACAGTAACCTGAGGGGAGTGGATATCATTCTGCTCACAATAGCCAGAGATTCGGGCAAATGTTTCTTGCTTTTTAGGGTAGCCAGAAATTTTTATGCTCCCATCAATACAACCACTAGTTTTCCTACCAGCCAAAACATCCATCAAAGTAGTTTTACCAGCTCCGCTAACACCCATCAAAGCTGTGAGAACACCAGGTCTAAATGCACCACTAACTCCCTTCAAAAGCACTAGCCTATCCTCCATTACACCTTGATCTTTCATTTCCTGCCAGTTGAAATTCCAAAAACAGAAAATAAAAGTTTGAACACTTTTTTAGTCGGTATACTACTGCATGCAACGCGCATATACAATTACTGTGCATTATTTAAAATCTGTGATCATACAAGTACTAATGCAAGGGTTAAACTCAAAACACTATCATATTTTTGAAAGACAGTCCACAGCCGCAACTATAGTCTCGATGTCAAGGTTTTGTGCTTCTGCATCCTAATTATGATTTTGATCGCATCAACTACATTTGACCATGAAATTTTCCACAATGTCAACAATTGCGACGTGATCACAATGCAACTATCACTGCAATTCAAAACCTTGATTATCTAAACCAAATGCTAATTAATAACTTCGAAAATGACTTACTTGTGGCATGTCAACAGAGTATACAATTTCGTCAAATGTGATAGAATATGGTTCAAAAGGTAGAACCATTCCCCTTTTCTTCCCACGGCTAGAATCAGCAACAGCAGTAGATCTTCTAGAATTTTCTGCACAACCAACACAGTTAAAAAAATTACTATTAGGTTAGTAAGCCCAAAAGTCACTAAAAAATGTAAAATAACGATGGAAAAAATAAAAATGGTCACCAAATTTGGCGTCTCTAATATTTAGCGATAGAATTAGAGATAGATTTTTCTTTCTCCGTCTCTAAATTTTTGTCGCTGCTTAAATAAGATATAAACAAGATATATCACCTAATTGTGGTAATTCAATTTCGTGATCTCTATCATTTGGTGTATTATTGCCTCCTGATTCTTCTTTTATTGTTGCTTGCGGCTTGTCAAATGCTTAAAAAAATGTATCTATATATTAGTATCATTTTGCATCATAATGAGAATCTTAATAAATAACCAACTGTAAAGATACTCACAATCAAGGTAAGTGAGAGCAATAGTGTATAAAAAGATGGTAAGTAAAATAAATCCTATCAATGTACCAACTCCTATCATGATGTAGGCAAACTGGCAGCTCGTATCGAAGATGAAGTGGTGCGTAAGAAAGAATCACTCGGAATAGTGTAGATTTGGCATCCGGTGTCGGAATGACTTGAAATATACCTTTTCGGAAAGCCCCAGACCTCACGAGCAAAACACATTGCTTCGCCATGACGTAGGGGTGAATTTAGTCATTCGAGGTCGTATGGAAGCCCAAAACCGCATTTTAATATTTCAGTATATTTGTTATTTTTGTTTTATTTCAGTTTGTTATTTTTCGGTCCATTAGGGTTTGTTATGCAGCCTAAGAGGCACTTTTTGATTGAATAAAATTATCAAGAATTTTCTCAATTCTGGTGGATTCCGGAAACCCTTATTTGATAGGTTTGTCGCTTGCAACTTGTCTGTTTATCTTTTAGGTTTAACGCTTGATAATCCTTGCTTCCGTTCTGCGTCATATCCAATACCACTATGCATGTGTGAAGAATCCACGTGACTTCAAAGATAGAACTCCCAGTGTCATGTTTGAATATGGAGTTATCTGTAATTGAAAAGAAAATGAAATTAGGCCTACACATTTTTGAAATGAAAGATAATTATAATGTCATAAATTTAAGAAATTACTTTGTTCCAACTGTTTCCAAGGAATTCATTCACCGTTATAACATTTTGTGCATACATTAAAGGTGAAATCCAGTAACCCCAAATCCACCAGCGCTTAATATCATCTGATTCATTGTCAATGAAATGATAAATCATCAACTAATATAAATTTTCATTATATGATAAGTGCAACAAGTATGTGAATCGTAACACTATTAATTTCAAGGTTAAATATATTTTTGGTCTCTATACAATGATACTACTTTTTGGAGACTACTATGCCAAACCGTTGTTTCATTTTGTAGTATACAAAAAAGTGTTATATCTTCAGAGACCAAAAGCATATTTAAGCCTTAATTTCAACTGGGGCCAACTCAAGCGTGAGACGATTCAAAAACTTTACATTTTAGGTCCATTGAGAATGAGGTTTAATTTCTACTTGAGTGTCAACTCACCTTTTGCAAGAATGAATCCACCCAATGTGAAAATTATAAGAAGTGTATAGAAGCCAGTTATGTAAGCAATAATCATATTCCTACAAAATGCTGCAATAGCTCGGAACAATCCCGAAGCTGTCTGGTTTATCAGTATTAGCAGAAGATACATCTTAAGAAATCTGCATAAGTTAATATTCATCAATCACACCATAAATAACACTATACAATCAAGCATAATATACACATTAATTGTTGCAAAACAGATAATAGAAGCTTATTTACCTCCAAATATTTGGATCAAATCCAATTACATAGTAAGTGAGGAACACCCAAATAGAAGCATCTACAAGTGTAACAGGGGCTCTTACAATCCAGGAGGGAATAGCATAAGCCCATGAAGGATAAAATAAGTGGTCTCTTTGCTTAAAGAATGTAGGAAGCTTCACAATTGTCATTGTCAGCTCAGTAGTTCCATTAAACATGAGCATTATCAATGAGAAAAATAAAGCACCAAGATAAATTTGTCCATCAATCACTGTTTCTTTGTGCATCTTGGTTCGCAGAAAAAGTGTCATAGTAATTGTTGCCATTATAGAAACCTAAATATCATAATAGAGAGAGAAGAAAATGAAAAAGTTGAATGATGCATGCATGTTAAATAAAAAGTAGATATTATAGAAATAAAGCTAGAACTCACTTGAACCATCTTAAAGAGGTAAATGAATGAATTTCTTTTCATAAGCAAAAACTCTCTTGAGAAGTTAGCCTTTAATAGTTCCTTCTTGTTAACACCATACTTTTTAGTTGTTAATGCTGCTGGGTGATTATTAGACTTGTCGAATGGAATTTCAAGCTCTTCTTTGATTCTCTTACCAACATGGAATGACATAAATGCCTCTGCAAATTGAGTACTGTTACAAACCTATATGGTTCATCTCTGTACATCCAATATTGCTCTTGATCCTTTCTTGAAGTTACCTGCAACAAGAGACGTATTATATACAAGCTCAGTTTCATAAGCTATCCAGGAGTGCTTATGGAAATAAGCGGAAAATAGATTATGGACATGTCATAAGTTGTTTCCATAAGTTCTGCCAAACATTCATACAAGTGTTTATGTCGGTAGATAAGCTCAAATGAATCGATCCAAATAGGCCCTTAGTAGCTAAATGCTCATAAGCACTTCTGAAGAGGTTTATGAATTTTGACTTCTTGAAGGAAATCAGCAACACCTTTTCTCTCAGGACATTTGAAACCAACAGATTCAAAAAATTCAAGAACATGTTCACGAGGTCCTTGGTAAACAATTTCACCATCAGATAAAAGAATAATGTCCTCAAAAAGTTCATAAGTCTCAGGTGCTGGCTGAAGCAATGAGATAAGTGCAGTTCCATGAAGAATATGAACATATTGCCTAAGAGATTTCACTATTTGATAAGCTGTGGAACTATCTAAGCCAGTTGATATTTCATCCATGAATAAAACTTTTGATGGTCCAACCAACATCTCTCCTGTGGTAAGCCTTTTTCTTTATCCACCGGAGATACCGCATCACATTTCATCTCCTACTATAGTATCAGCACATATATCCAACCCCAATATCTGCAATAGAAAAATTAGAGACGAAAAAAAAAATGAAACATATTTCTAATTTAGTACGAAAGTGTTAGAAACGTCAAAATTGAAGACTAATTTCATTTTTTCGGTCTGTCTCTAATTTTTCGTATTTAATACATCTTTTCTAGTTAAGAGAACTTTATAATAGTATTATTACCTTCAGCATATAATCTGTAATCAGACTTTTCTCTTGGCCTTCAGTTGAAGTTGCCTAGTAATATCAAAATTCATTGACATGAATACATAATGTTACATCAAATGCTTTGGAAATATATAGCTTCATTTAGTTCAGTAAAGATTAATAATATGTTGTAGTTTCTTTCTCACCTTCATGTAGACATCAATATCAGGGTCTGGTATGATCTTTGCTTCTTTTTCTCTTCTACACAACTCAGATAGCAAATCTATGCATCACAGAAGAAATTGAACAAGTTATGTTAAATTAATCCCCAAATTAAATAGGTATTGAGGAGGGTCAAGTCAGAGATCGTCGTAACACATTAGGTATCATACGGACCCTCTACAACATGACGGATAAGGGGTTGCGTGATGGTGACTCAGTCGAATACTTCTGTGATCTCATAAGGAGGATGTAAGATGAGATGCGTTCGGCCGTTACGTATCAAATATCCAGAAGGAATAGGGAGGAGATGATGATGATGATGCATTAGATTTATGTTTACTCTTTTTTTTTTTTTATCTTTGGTTGTAAATAACTGAATGATTTTGGCTTTAATTGCTTTCTTTTGTTAGATGTAAAATTAATGACATTATAGTATGGATGAATGATTTCAATTTTATTTTGTTTCTTTTATAAATGATTTGAATGAATGAATGTATTTAAGAATGAAAGATTGAATGTATGTATGTCGTATGAATGAATGTATAAGAATGAAAATGTAAATAAAATAAATAAAAAATAAAAAACAGGATCTATGGTGTTCTGCCTTTGTTCTATGCTACCAGAGGGTAGCGGCAGTTAACTGCCGCTGGAGCAAACGACAATACTACCGTTGGAGATGAACTACAATTAATTTCGGGATGTTATGGAGCAATTTTGAAAGTAAGAAGAGCAAAAAAAAAAAAAAAAAACAGAGAGAGAGAGAGTGAGAATCAAGTGTGAAAATAAAAAGTGCAATATATTCTAGATGGATGTAGAATAAAGTTTCTTAAATATGTTACTAAAAAAAAATCTTAAATATGGTACACTTGTGAGGCACCGTAAGTGGTAAGATGTGTAGTGACCAACCTTTGACCTTTTATCTCAAAAAGTCTAGTACGGTAACAAGCAAGGTAAGAGTTGCTAGAGCAGTAGTGGAGAACTGAAAGCATAAAAAAAATAATGGAGAAAAACAAAATCAAAAGTGGACACTAAAACCACAATTTACTTGTTTATTCTGTATATAAAAGTAAACCTCTCATACACAATTATAATACATTCCCCCAAAAAACTCATGCCTACTTTTTGTGCATGTAATGATGTAAGTATACAATACACCAGCTTTTGTCAGTAACACAAATTAGTGTCTACATTCATTCTTCATCAACTTGTTCTTTCTTATTTTCACCACCACCATTGATACCTGGAACTAGTTCAGTTTCAAAGGACTTAGAATCCAACCTTTCATATCTAAAAGTAGGAAGAAGCTTATACTGCCCAAATGTCAGAACCTGACTCAGCTTGTCATAGCCCAATCTTTGTTGAATATAGACCAAAATTGCAAGAATAATTGCAGTCACAGGAATGGCAATGTCACCAAATTTCGAGTAAAAATCCAAACTTGGGTTGATAAATTCTGAGTCCTCGGAAAAGTAAGGATTCGGAACCGGGGCTCGAATGTAATCATATATATGAGGAAGAAGTCTTACTACAGTGATTCCAATGAAATACAGTTTCCTGAGTGGTTTGCAATGGATTTGCCACATTAAGTTTCCAATGATTTGGGGAAACAAGAAAAAGTCTTGGACAAGACCTGCATATTCTTCCAATTCCGTCGCCCAATCCGGCAACGAATGAGAATTCTCTTTAGCATACATATATTTCTCTGTTCTAAGATTCTTCTGACTGGTTTTTGTGGCATGAATTACTAGAACAATTATGTAACCAATGAGATGTAAGGTGAAGGTACAAAGAAGTACTTTTTTATCACTGGGGACACAATGCGGCTCAGAAGAGGTACGCGTTTGCAATCTGATCCGCGACTTCCACACTTTCTGAAAAAGCCGCAGGGTTAGCAGCAACGATACAATCAACAAAAGTTTCACAGTGTAATCAATGATATGGAGCCACTCACTGTTCTCCAAAGTACCAGATGACGACACATCATAAGATTCGGAAACCATTCTCTTGAAAAGAGCTTCTGCATCTGTGACTAGAGGAATGCTATAACCAAGAGATTGAACACCTAGCACAACAAGAGATATATATGGAAGAGAATCCACATTGTGCTTTATGTAAAAAAGTTGGCTTAAAATGCAACCAACTGCCAATGTAAGTGTTAAGATCCGGAGAATCCCTTCGACGCCTCTGTGTGAGAGGACATCCTCGCGTTGCTTTCTGTATATGATTGGAAAAGTTTGGAGCTTTACTGTATCGAACCGAAGAGTATCATCGTCGGTCCTTTGACTTTCTATAGAAATTGTGGCAGTGGGGTTGACTAGCCACCGAGTTGTCGTCGGAGGATAGGAAACGACCACCTCAATTAAACAGTCCATTCCAGACTCAAGATCATAGCTCTGATATAAGACATTCCACGATGCTCGCACGTCTCTGCAACCAATAAGATACATCTTTCCAACATGTGGATCATAAAGACCCTCAAGAAAAAGTGTGGAAAAATTACCATAACCTTTCCCACTAAGACTCAGTTGTGCAGATACATTTAAAAGAAGCTGTTTTTCAGTATATTCTGCAGCATTTGCATGATATGGTGTTTCTTGTTGTTCCTCAGTTGAACCATTTTGAGCGTACCAATAACGCCCAAACATGGGTCCAACGGAGAGAATCTCCATCTGAATATCAACTCTCGGGGTCTGCACACGAGGCATAGGATCGGGAAAACCTGAGACATGAAAAGTGAGATCTTCTGAAAGAAGGGAGAGACTGTCTTGAAATGTCTCATCTTCAAGTTTAGGGAAAGTTAGCAACGATTTCTTAATGACGGTTGTAAAAGTGAACGGCTCGTTTTTTTCAAGGACAGGGCCAGCAAGATTAATTTTTGAGTAACTGTAATTCGGATGAGTGAACGTGAAATAATTCCAGAGTTCTGTAGGTAACACAAGCTGTTCAAATGATAGAGGAAAAAAGGCACTATTGTTATTAATAGGAGACAAAGTTCCCAAAATAATGCTATGTTGTTTTATGGAGAAAGTGGTAGGTATATACAAACAAATCCGAGTATTACAGTTACTCCCTTTGGCATCGACAAGTCCAAGGCAACCAACCATGCAAAGCTGTCCACTAGAAGATTTCCAGATCCCTTCGGTAGCAAGTGACATGTTGTTGACACCGGATCTCTTTGCTGCATTGTATCGATTCTCAGATGGAGAAACCGCTCTAAAAACTGCAGACACCTTAGTGGAACCAATATTACTATTACCAGCTGCTTGCTCACAGATAACATCCTGCATATAAAGTTTAACATCTTGAAAGCCTCCGTGTGTCGATTTGATTCCCTCATCCGAAACAAACGGACCTAATCTACTGCAGAAATCATCTGTACCATTGCATCTCCAGTTTGGCACAACAGATAAAGGTTTATCTCTAGTAACTTCTTCAAGGATTTCACAAAACCTTGGCCCTTTGTAGACACTAATGACATTATCTGTCATGTTATCTTTATATGGATATGGATCACATGCTTTGGATAAAATATGTTGAGAGTCAAATGTGAACTTGGCTGAGCTACCCAACTGCGATGATATGTGAACCACGTCAAAGTATTTAGGATTCGAATCACGGTTCAAACTTCTTAACTCTCCAGTTATCATCCTATTCATCAAAGTGAATGTCAATGGATATCGAAGAACCAACAGAATTTGATCATCTTCTGACATAGGTACATCACCGGGATTTTTCATCCACTCCCATGGATTCGCAGGATTGGTTTCTCGAGTTGGAAGCATAGTGTTCCCTAGCAAACACAACACCCTCTCCCCACCGTTTCTCTTCGATTCAGTGTAAACCCCTTGAAAGGGAATTGAAAGCTGAGAATGTCCAGGCCATAACCGAAAATCAAGATTCCCGTTATCATACACATTGTCCATAAAATTACCATCTCTAGTAATTCCCATCACCATGAAACCATTAATAGGGATCGACTTCTTCAACCGATGAGCATGATCAACATCTGTTACCCTAAAAGACACCAATTTCATCGGACTACCACGCCGATCTCCGGACAAACCCCCCGGCAAATTCTCATTCCTATCATCAAATGGCATAATGGGAAACTTACCATCCTCCTGAATCCAATCTCCATTAACAAAAGAAAGCTCTCCTTTCATACCAACAACACCACCATAATCAAACCTCAAATCAGATGCAGCAGATAACACAAACCCACATTGTTTCTGTACTTCATCAATTCTATCATACTTATAGCCCACATGAGATTTCCTATCAAATCTATACATTTCCTCAGGAAATTGTGAACTAGATACAACAATGACCAATAATTCACAAAGAAAACAAAGAGCTGTAGGTAAAAATGTCAACTTCATGATTCCAACAAATTCAAGAAAGTCAAAAACTTTTCTTGAGAATTTGACTTAACTAAGAGACCCAATTGGTTATTTTGTCAAATTTGAATGAGAAAATTGAGTTTGCTTGCATCAAATCAGAAAAAGCATATTTTTAAAGAAGAAACAAAAGCTTATCAAACCTGAATGAGACACAGATCAAAGTAGCATTTTTGGAAGTGAGTGCTTATTGAAGATGTTGAACAAGTTTGTGGGATTTTGAAGAGAGAATTGATAATGATTTGGGAAAGACAGAAAGTGAAGTGAAATTGAAGAAAGAAACTGTCCTGGTTGGTCGTCCAGATCCAAAATATTTACTCATTGAAATAAAAAATAATAAAATATGTGCTAGAGCCCTTAAAAAATGAGCTGGAGTGTGAAAAATAATAGTAAAACTATAAGTTCAACTGCGGAAGAATCAGTTCTTGATGAATCATAAAGTTTGTTCTAACTTTTCTCAGTTTTCTAAGCTAAATTTATCTAAACACACATTTTAATGGGGTAGAAATAGGGTGTCCGTGGTTCAAACCTCGATTCCTATATGTAATATGCAATATCTCTGTCAACTGAGTTGAGCTCACGGAATTGTGTCATATTTATTATCTAGGTAATTGGAGAGATTAATCATTTGAGTTATTTTTTTATGACAAAAATTGATCACTTGAGTTATATTATAGGGGTAATAGTATTAATGATTCCTTTTTATGAGAGAAATCATCGGTGTCAAATGGGGATATAAATTTTATAGAAATATTTTGTTACGATTCAAAATAGCATATGAGAAAATACATTTTACATAATATAATTAGTTGAAACAAATAGACGCACGGTTCTACTTAAAAACTAAAAAGACATGTCATTAGTGAGTGTGATGTGTGCATAAATAGAGAAATGATGATAATAATGAGTACGAAGAAAATTGATAAAGTCAATACTCTCTCCCTTTTACACTCTCTTGTAGAGTAATGGAAGTCTTGGACTTAGTCTTTTTTATCTTTCTCTTGATGTTTTTATGTACTAAAAATATCAACTTCAATTGAATTCTCATCTATCAATTCTACCTTTAATTCCATATTTAATTTGCAATTATCCATATCTATCAGATCGTTAATTGAGGGAACCCTTACATATTTGGGGAAAAATGTATATAATAATTTGAAATAAAAAATTTATATTTAGAGATAATTCTAAAAAGGTTGATAATTAGGAACAAAGTAGTAATCTTTTCCTTTATTTACTGATAGGTTAATATCAAAGTGGTCCCTTTGGTGGTGGGAGGAGTTTTACACTTTTGCCTTTGCTTAGCTTTTGGAATTGATATGATATGCACTTATGCAGTGGGTAAACTATGCTATAATGAGTTGGAAAACACAACTAGTAAATTAATAATCATCTCACCTTCTCAAGAAAGTTAGGTGTCAACGATTCATTCATATTCATAACTTAAATTAAAACTTAAAAGTCTCTTCATATTTCAATTTAAACCTTCCTTTTGATCAAAGAAAAAATTTAAAATTCAGTATTTTGTTCATAAAAGTTTAGTACTATTCAGTAGAGAACCTCAATAAAGAACCAGTGTCTTGACTGAGGCATTCTTGATCAAGATTATGCTTAACACTCACTCATTGAATTAAATTGAGTATGCTTTTGTGGGCTATAATGATTTGCTACAATCTGAATGAAATTTCCTTAATAAGTGCCTGCTTATGAATCATAACAGATTCCTTATTAAGCATGTACTACATCCAAACACATGATTTGAGTCCGCAGTATAGGAGGAGGATCCTACAAAACCATGTTCCCCATTGCACCAGCACTTCTTGGAAAAGTCTCATACACAAAAGGATGAACTTTTATCTATAAATAAATATACACACATGTTGTACACCCTAAATTGAACATTACAACAATACAAATATAGCCAAGATTATTTGACAGGAGGATGGTGTAAAAGATATATATATGTACAAATTTTTCTTCTTCCAATGATCACAGCTTTTGTTGATCATTTTCAAGACCATCGCCAATTGACACGGATCTAGACTCTCTGCAGTCAAGAATTCCCCGTATTTAATCAACATCTTGGTCTGGAACTCACCAAATCGAATTTAAAAATAAAGCTTACTTGAACCGACTACGTGAATGCAGAAATCATTGATTCTGATGAATCCATTTGGCACTCCATCCGAACCACAACCCAAATCCAAATGAGAATCAAACCAAAATGTCTAGGCAATTAAGGGAGTTTCCTCATCCTTAGAGGATTTGGTCTTGTTAGAATTGGACAACAACCCAAATCCATCACCACAATCAAGCTCCCTCAATTTCAACAAAAAGTAAAGAACAATCCCAACAAAAAACCCTAAAGCAGCACTAGACCCAGTCAAAGAAACAGCAGCACAAACAAACATAACAAAAGACTCTTGTTTACTATTCATATCTTTAGAAGCCATAGCCAATTCAATCCCAGCAAACAAAAGCAACACCCCTAATATGCCAATAGGAAACTGACCCAAAATTCTCCCAAAAGAGTTCCCAAAAACCAAAGCAATCAACAATTTACCAACCCCAAGAAAAACAACTGAAGCACCACTCCTACCTCCAAACCTATACTGACCAGCCAATCCACCAGCTCCATGGCAACAAGGCATAGCACCAAACCAACAACCAACAAAATTCATCACACCAACACTCACTGAAACCTTCATAGCAGAAGCTTCTCTGTCCGGAAATAAATCTCCGGACAGTTTACAAACCGCAATAACAGAATTCAAAATCGATAACGGAATTTGTGGAATGGCAGCTCTAACAAATCCAACCTTAAAATCATCCCATGTAATTCTCAAAACCTTAATCTTCGACGGCCCAAATTTCAAATCATGAAAAATCGAAGGATCACGAATAAAACACAATAACAATCCAAACAAAAACACAATTAAAGCCGAAGGAATCATCGATAGAATCTTCAACCTTCGATTAATTTTATTTCTCCGAACAACAACAGAGTCTATTTCTTCTTCACTAGATTCTTCTCCATGTTGTTGCCGTTCTGAATTATGTTTGTCCTCACCAGCACCCGTGGTGAGGACAAGAAACAGAACGGCAACGAGAGCTATAGCCAGTCCGTCCAAACTAAACCAAGGACGGACTGGACCAGTTTTAGGTGAAGTAGAAGCTAAATCTTGTTGATAGCGAATATATTTGATAGCTGAGAAGGCGAACTGAAGTCCCTGAGAGAGCTGAACACCGCGAACAACCGGAAGAGGAAGGTAACGATAAAGAAACGACATTAAACCGGTGGTGCCGAGGAAGAGGAGGACAGCAGCAACGGATAAACCAGCTGCAGATATTTGAGGAATAGTGAGAGGTGGTGATTCTGAGATGGCAACTGCTGCAATGGATTTCATGGGCTGGACTGGCATAGGCAGACCGAAGAAGAGGCCGGTGATGATGTTGTAGAGAGAAGTGAAGATGAGTGTGGTTGTGAGGTCAAGGTTGTTGACTAGTGATAAGGCTAGGACGATGGGGATGTATGTGCCTAAGTCTCCGACGGCACCGGAGAGTTCGGAGCAGAGGGAGGTTTTTAGTTTGAGGGTTGGTGGGAGATGGAAGAAGGTGCGGCGGAAGAGGGGTGGTGGTTGGTCGTTGGAGATGTTGTCGTGTGCCATGATGGTCGTTACTAAGGAACACAAACAATGGAGTGGACAATACACATTTTTTGTCAATATATATTAACTCCACTTTTTTTTGTTACAATATACTCCTATTAACTTCATTTAAATATATATATATATATATATATATATATATATATATATATATATATATATATATATATAAGATCATTTTAAAGTAGGATTAGTAAAACTTTTTTACACCATTTATAAGATAAGAAATTATTCTTATCTTTAAGTATAAAATTTGAGGTTGTTAAAAAAAATATAAAATTTGAGTTTAATTTATATGATAGTTTGTGTAAAGAGTTTTATATGATCGATATATCTCATTCCCAACCGATTATTTGTGTTGACTTTATGAGAATTATAAATGGCAAGTTTTTTATGAAAATATGTATATTCAATGCTTTTTTTTTTAAAGAATGTATATTCAATGCATTGAAAATTGAATTATTTAACATTTTTCCACAAAAAATTATTTAACATTTTGAACAAAAAATTTTTTAATTTAGAATTATTAAAGAGTGTTTAAGGGCATTCGTTAACAAGAGCGTTAAAGTAAACGTCAAACATTTTAATTGTGATTACTATTAAATCATCATACTATTTTTAAAATTCAAAATGTATATATATTCTTATTTTTTAAAATATATTTGTTGTCATACCAAGATTGTTAAATGGAACATTTTTTGGATTTACTCAAGATCGAATTTCAGAACTTCAACAAACTCAAAAATAATTTGATTTAATTTGGCATCTAACTTTTTTGTTTTGTTTTGTCATGTTATCGCTACAAAGTTGTCATCATCGTTTAACGATGACTAACCTCTCAAATAAATTTGTAGGAATACAAATTTAGATCCATCCTTTTCAATTAGATTTTTTCGATACACAAAAGTTAGATATCAAAACCTGAACATCTGTTTAACAAACTTGTATCTCTTAGCACTGATACCAATTTATTGATGATACAAATTTCACATATTAATTACACTTACAACATTTTTTTCATATCCATATAAATAATGTCAGAGTTTTATAAGAAAGAAAGGGAATGAAAAATATCTTCAAACGTTTGACAAATAATTGTGTTTGGTGGCCTACACGCTATACCAAAATCGCCAATGAGGACGCATTTTAAAAGTAGGGTTAAATATATTTTGATGCTTATAAATATATCAACTTTTCGTTTTAGTTTTTTTAAAAAAAAATCTTTAACTTTTAGTCCCTAAAAAGTTTTCAATCACAACTTTTAGTCTTTTTTTAAGTCAATTCATTTGTAGACTTCATATTTTTTAATGAAATTTCACATGGATGTTTAAAATATTATAAAAATCTTTAAAAAAAACTAGATTATTTTAACAAAACTGATTTATGTCTAATTTTTTAATCAATTTTAACGAGATTATTTTGACAAAATTGATATAGTTTTTTTTGTTATCCAACCGGTTCTCATGTAAAAAGAGTCTGGTAATCTGGAGTTCAGCTGGAAGATAAGTAAAGTCTGATTAAAAATTGTTGCGGATAGACTTTTAGCAAGTGTACTAAAAATGCATCGAAGTAACAAAATTTATAAGTTCGTCTCCACAGGGATTGTTTCAATCTCAACTCGACAATTTAGTTTTAATAAGGATTTAACAACTATGGGGTATGTTGAGCATATATTTGAGTAATAGAAAATAAAAATAAAAATAAATTGTTTCGGAAAATAACAGAGAAAAATGATCAGGTCTTTCGAATCAATTAATTCTCGTTGTTGGTAAATTGCACCTAGTCTCTACAATTATTCTCCTAGTCTCGCGACAAATTAACAAAATAGTTTTGATCAATCCCTTGACTTAGAACTCTCTTCTCAAATTACAACACCCTAATTCGTGAGTCTGTAACCGTTGAAGGTTTTATATGAGCGTTAATTTCTATGTGATAACCTAACAATCATCTATCCCTAGATTTACCCGTTAGATTAACCGGAATTATTATGTCCAATTCAATAGCTTGTGTCAATAGTCAATTGATATTTGAAATCATTTTATATATGATCAGTATAGAAAAAACATTAAAAACAAATAATTCTAAATAAGACTAGGATTGTAATTGCATTGAAAAGAGTTTAGACAATCACATGATTTAAACAGTTCAAATTAAAATCATCTAAGACCTAATCAAAGAAAATTAACTAAACATAATAAAAGGAATAAACAACATAGTAAAGACAATAAATCGATAGAGTTCCGTCGTTGCCGGCTTTGCTCTTCAATTTAATTCAGATAGCTAATGTTGAATTTCTATTTCATCAGTCTTTTCCCCTTGTGCGGCGTGCACTTCCAAAACCTGATTCTTTCTCCTCTGCCAAAACGTGAATGACTTTTCTCCCTGTTCGGCTAGCTTCTTCTATATCCCTTGCATTAAGCTGCCAAAATCTTCTTTTTCTCGGGTCAACATCAATTGGTTGGGTCAAAGCCCAATATTTTCTTTATTCCCAAAGCACCTTTTGCTAATATGCCAATCTATGTTTTTCATTTCTGTACGCCAGCAAGCATTTTCCAATAGTAGGCCACTTGTTTCTTGTCTTTTTTTATTGGACCAACATATGTCATCAAATCATTATTTGTTTTGAGTAATAACAGCTAATTCACTGTTTGATTCAATAAATAAAAAAAACGACAATTTATTTAAAGTGATTCTATTAAATACTAAACTAATAAAAATAGACTAAAAACTTAACTAAAAGTGACTTTAAAAAAGTGTATGACTGACTGTCATCACAACCCCAAACTTGAATTGTTACTCGTCCTCAAGGAACAAACTTGTTAAATGAAAAATGACAATAAAATAACAGTTTACCAACCAATGATATTTTGAAATATTCAACTCCTGACTGGTGTAATGATGTACCAGATGCCTTGCTTAAACCTCCTTATCCACAACTCCTCGCACAAATTTGAAAAGGGTTCCCACAGTCGACATGCAGGTCTGCCATATTACCATAGGCTTGAAACATTTCTAAACTGTCAATCAAAATCACTGTCAAGTACACACTTTTAAGAACTTTTTGGGTTATAACGGGGCTTAGGTATATGTGTGATATTTTTGGGAAAGTAGTGTTAAACAAACAATGGAGTTAAGCTCATTCTACTTTGTAAACAGTGAGGAAAAAAATCAAATCCAAATCCCCCTCAAATTATCAACAATTGAATGCTAGAGAACTCTTTTTATTTAATTTTTTTTCTAAGACGTATAATCAAATTTAGTCTCATATAGTTTTCCTTTTTTTTTCCTACACAATTTGAGTGCTCTTTTTTTTTTTCATTTTTCAAGAGACATTTTTCATCTCTTAGTTCTCTAGTACCCTACCCCAAACTTAGAATGTTGCTGGTTCCAACAGCAACCCCAAACTTAAACATTTCACACAACCTACATAGCTTAACTCCAAAACAAATTCGGGTCATTCACACTTAAGGTCTTCTAGGTTTGTAATGTGGTTAGTCACTGAACAATGGGATCTAATCTTAAAGGCTCAATTTGGCTTCACAAAGGATAATTATAAACATAAAATTCAAGGTGAGTTCAAAAAGGCTCTAGGTAACAAGCACTTTGCCTTAATGTGTACAAAACAAGACCAATCAACAAATAGAGAAACATCGCAAGTTCTAGAAATGACAGTTACATGGAACACTCATATATGTAAAATTGAAAAATAAAATTTGGCTATGAACCTTACAAGTTGAGTTTTCTGGGAGTTGTGGCTACCTAACTTTCTCATTGCCGAACACTTCCCGTTGAAATTCCATGCAAGCATCGCCCCCCTTTTGAACTTTGGAAATATCATTGGTATAAGCATCTGTTATGAGACTGTAAAATTTCAAGAAACAAGAAAATTCATTGATAATAAACAAGCAAGCAACAAAAGTTTTTGAAAATGACTCAATCTAACAACTGACACGATGGACATCTAACAAAGACAAGTAATTGAAAAAAAAAACTGATGTGGACTTTGATTTTTTTTTCTTTCTTTTTTTTTGTCCATCTTTTCACTTTTTTTTTCTTTTTTATTTTTTCCTTTTATTTTACTGAATAGAAATACCTGCAAAATAAACAAAATTAGAAAAACGATGGGTTGCCTCCCATCAAGCGCTTCTTTAACGTCATTAGTTTGACGCCTTACCAACTGTTAGGGCGGCATGTATGACAAAAAGAACACATCATTCTTCTTCTTCCTCTTGTTTGGTAGGAATTCCATGAATTTGGTACAAAGAAGTAGATGTTTCCATGCTCCCACCAGTAGACTTCTAGAAATTGAAACCTTCCACCTTAGAGAAGAATGAGTCTCTTTTTGCAAATGAATGTTTTCTTTCATCCCTGTTGATTGAGTCTCCAAATCGACGCTCCTCACCCGTGGCTTTTCTTCCATGTTGATACTTTTATTTTTTAAATGTTCTGCTTGCAACATGATGGCATGTCGCTTCATCTCAACCACAACCAACTTCTTTTCACACTCATCTGCTTTCTCAACAAGATCACCACACTGAATCTCAAATTTATCAAATGAAACTCGATTGGACCTCAAGAATTCATCTAACATATTTTCAAGTTCAGAGTTATAATCAAAATTGATCACTTGCTGCCATTCTTTCTCTATACAATGCTCCTTACAATAGTCACTATGACGATTCTTACCACAAAAATCACATTTCACCTTTAACCTTATATCCAAATCTTTTATGCGGAGAGATAGCTTAAATCTTTCATACCGAAGGATAATTATCTCTTCAGTATCTATCAGTAGTCTTCTACCCCACATTGCTACAAAACTCAGATAAACTTTTTAGTAGCAAAGCACAATGATAAAGACTCAAAGAACACAATGTTTTTTTTTTATTTTTTTTATAATAGAAAATAAAATAATTAAAATAAAACAAAATAAAATATATCCTAACTAAAATAAATTGCCTTGTCAAAATTAATCAACAATCCCCGGCAACGGCGCCAAAAACTTGATAGACTTTTAGCAAGTGTACTAAAAATGCATCGAAGTAATAAAATTTATAAGTTCGTCTCCACAGGGATTGTTTCAATCTCAACTCAACAATTTAGTTTTAATAAGGATTTAACAACTATGGGGTATGTTGAACATATATTTGAGTAATAGAAAATAAAAATAAAAATAAATTGTTTTGGAAAATAACAGAGAAAAAGTGATTAGGTCTTTCGAATCAATTAATTCTCGCTGTTTGGTAAATTGCACCTAGTCTCTACAATTATTCTCCTAGTCTCACGACAAATTAACAAAATAGTTTTGATCAATCCCTTGACTCAGAACTCTCTTCTCAAATTACAACACCCTAATTCCTTAGGTGAGTCTGTAACCGTTGAAGGTTTTATATGAGCGTTAATTTTTATGTGATAACCTAACAATCATCTATCCCTAGATTGACCCGTTAGATTAACCGGAGTTATTAAGTCCAATTCAATAGCTAGTGTCAATAGTCAATTGATATTTGAAATCATTTTATATATGATCAGTATAGAAAAAGCATTAAAAACAAATAATTCTGAATAAGACTAGGATTGTAATTGCATTGAAAAGAGTTTAGACAATCACATGATTTAAACAGCTCAAATTAAAATTATCTAAGACCTAATCAAAGAAAATTAACTAAACATAATAGAAGGAATAAACAACATAATAAAAACAATAAACTGATCGAGTTCAAATAGCTAGTGTTGAATTTTCATTTCATCAGTCTTTTCCCCTTGTGCGGCGTGCACTTCCAAAACCTGATTCTTTCTCCTCTGCCAAAACGTGAATGACTTTTCTCCCTGTTCGGCTAGCTTCTTCTATATCCCTTGCATTAAGCTGCCAAAATCTTCTTTTTCTCGGGTCAACATCAATTGGTTGGGTCAAAGCCCAATATTTTCTTTATTCCCAAAGCACCTTTTGCTAATATGCCAATCTATGTTTTTCATTTCTGTACGCCAGCAAGCATTTTCCAATAGTAGGCCACTTGTTTCTTGTCTTGTTTTATTGGACCAACATATGTCATCAAATCATTATTTGTTTTGAGTAATAACAACTAATTCACTGTTTGATTCAATAAATAAAAAAACGACAATTTATTTAAAGTGACTCTATTAAATACTAAACTAATAAAAATAGACTAAAAACTTAACTAAAAGTGACTTTAAAAAAGTGTATGACTGACTGTCATCAGTTGCACTGAAGAATCGAACTCATGTAATCTCCTAAACAATTCGTCTTTGATAAAACTCATTAATCATTTAATCTCAATTATTTAGTTAAATTCATAGATTTGTTTACTCAATCGCAAACATTTTTTTATTTATTCCATTGTGTTTAAAATATTAAACATTCGATAGCTGAATTTTAATGATCAAATGAGTTTAGCTTGCCTTCCACTCCACTATCCCACAGGATAATCCTATAAATAATTCATTTATAGATATGTGATATAATAATAAACCTTTCTTAATCTTGACCAAAAAAATAAACCTTTCTTAATGAAATGATTTATTAATAGATATTTACATTTTAATAGACATTTACTTATAATATAATAATACTACATACATTTACTTGTGAAATTTCCTAAATTTAGTCTATATTTTACAAAAAAGATACATTAAATGATCCTTTCAAAATAATTTTTTATAACCCTCTGGTGCATAATGAAAAAAGAAATAGTAATTTGAAGTTCGATTCAAATGTAAGTAAAATTAATAAAAAATTGATTCACCCAAAAATTGAATTTATATTCTTTGAAACAATTCGTCATTACCCTTATGTAAAATTAATTAACCATTTAAGTTCAACAACATTTTCGTAATAATAAGATATAGATGATGTGCAGTTTAAGAAATATGATACCTAAGGATTATTTTCTAATCATAGTACATATTTTTCTCTAACTCGAAGTAGCTTACATCATGCAAGTCCCCAACCCAATATTCAAAAAATCGCACCAGCAAATTCTTTGAAGTAAATAAATATAGCAAGGTGACAAGTAATGGCGTGGCATGTGACCCTAATCAATAAATAAATGAAAGTGACTTGGATTATTGTACTATATATGAATGAATTCATTAATATTAACATATTATAATATTTGTGATCTTGATGGAGAAGCTATTGAGGACCTTTTGTGTCGTTATACACTCGCACTCAGATTTGGATTCCATAGTGGCTCATTGTTATGTATAATAACGGAATCTAGATATTTTTTCTGCACAGCCATGTGCATTGAGGGTCCAAAACCAAATAATCTTTAAATTATAAGGGTGATCTCCAAAAAAAAATTTATAGGGGGTAAACCAAATTTCATCTATATGACAGGGGATAAAAGCCTATTAACCCTAAAATTTTTTCCTTGTAGGAGTGTGATTTATAAGGAAGAGATAAAATTGAACCATGCTGTTGAAATATAGGTAGTTATACTCATTTTAGAGTTAGTTAGGGTACTAGTTTATCCACTATATAAGTCACAAGTTGACTCATTTGTAACTGTTTTTTCATTTTTGTATCATTTTCACTATCATTAATACAATAACTTTTGTAAGTTTTTTCTCTCTATTTTCATGGATGCCATGTTCAGAGCTTATCTGGTATCCACCTTGAAGGATTTTCCGTTGCATTTTCTTGAGAAAATTCATTTTTCTCATCAATTTTACTTTCCTTTTCTCGTTTTCTTTCACATTCATTTTTTTTCCCAATCAATTTCCTCTGCGTCATTTTCCTTGATATCTCGGGTTCTATTGTTCGTTATGTTAATCGGTCTTTCATCCTTCAATCTCCAAATTCGGTTACGATTTCTTGATCGGAATCCACATTCTGATTCAATTTCATAATCGATTTGAGTCTGTTTTAATCGCAATTCGTTCTCGTAATTTTCCCCCAAATCATAGGGTTTCACAATTTCTTGTTCTTTTCATACACTAATTCATCTTCTTTCTCTTTGTTTTCGGATTCTATTTCATGTTTGATTAGAATTTCTTATCTGAATTCTTGATCGATCACAATTTCCAGTCTATGAATCTTTCAACTTCTTGATTGAGTCTATTTCTGTTGTTGCGATAAAGATTATGTTCGCAATTCGGTTCGATTTTGTTCTCACATTTTTCCCCAATTTCTAGGGTTTCATAGTTCTCCAATCCATTCTGTTTGACGTTTCTTTGTTATTTTCTGTGTATGTGAATTCGTCTTTCATTTGATACTACAATTCGGTTTACTATTCTTATGGCATGATGATCTGAACTTGTTGCCATTGATGATTCATAGTTAGTTGCTTCTGGTTCAGTTTGTTTTTATTATTATGATTTTTCTACTATGATTGATGTTGCTGGTTCTGGTGAGAACACCTCCATTTCTCCTTCCTTTTGCTTCAATTGGACATGGATTTATGTTCAGGTTATAGAGGGACAGAAAATGAGTTTTATCGCAGTATAGAGGATGAACTTTGTGGAGGTACAGAGAATGGTTTTGTGTGCTGAATTCCTGGTAGTACAATTCTCTGGTATGATATACTTCTTTTGAATGATTATGCATTGGATTTGTTTTGGAGCTGGTTCTGTATTGAAAATGTTGGAACTGTGCATTTGAAGTTTATGAAGCATCTCATGTTACTCCTACTTCCACCAAGGAGGAGCTATGTTGGGAACGTCTTTTTTGTGAATCCAACCTCTTCATTCTTTTTGGTGATTTCAATTGAGTATGAAGTATATGTTTATCGTTGTTCATAATTCCTTCCATAAGGTTTTTGTACCTTATCCATTTTGGATTCTAAAGGTTCTTGGTTTTGGAATTGATGAGTTTTTGGAAGTTGTTAAGGTTCTGCCATCTCCTATTCTTGGAAGAATTAGTGCAGCTGCATATATTTGTTTTTGATTTGGTAATTCTCAAGTTGAATGGGTGACTTGATTTGGAAGCATTGATCTGTTTCTTGGTAATTTTGTTGTGTTGAAGTTTTAGAAGGTGGCATGTATGACTTGTTGTTGAAGACACAGAAATTGGATATTAGTATGATAGCAGTGTTAAGCCCATTGTTTGGTGATTCTTTGGCTTTGTTATTGTTGGATATGCCCTGTCTTATGCAGGTTGCATTTGCTTGATTCCTTTATTGACTAGCTGGTTTATTGATGTGCTATCCATCTTAAGCACAATCTGAGTATTGCTACTTCACTTTATAGTCTCAACCATGCTCCTTTGCTCATTTTTTTTTATATGAATTGTTGAGTCCTCTGATGTGTTAAGTACCCTTTAGCACAACTTGAGTATTGTGCTTCACCTTGTAGCCGTCAAGACCTTCTTACATTCATTTTTATTCTCCTTGGCTTCTACCTATGGTAGTTAAGCATTTTGCCCTTTGTTGGCCTTATTGATGTTAGCTTATGTTAAGTGGTTAAGCCTTGAGTTGTGGCTTCTGCTTAATGGTTAAGCATTTCTCTATATGGTTTTCTTTTAATGGTTTTCTGACAGAATTTGGACATTGTTTGGATCTGATTTTGTGGCGCTTTTCTTACCCTTATACTGTGTTGGAGGAATTATATGGACAAGGTTTTTCTACTGATGTTGGCCTATGTAGTTTGTGAATGGTTTACTGGGCATGCATACCAGGTTGTGAGTTTATGAGTGGTATTCCTCTGCTTTGAAATGGTTGCTGACAGTTTGAGTTTTATTTTCGCTTTTGGATGATGAGGAGATGTTCTAAGAAGCTTGAAGGGACCCAAAGTTGGTCAAAGACTTCTAGGTTCGCACATCAACTTGTCATATACTTCTGTTTTTTTTTTTTTTTTTTTTCTGTTTGGTGTTAGCTTTGTAATTCAAACTCAAGTCAAGAGTTCTCTTACCTTGAGTTTGAGGGAGGCTGTTGAAATATAGGTAGTTATACTCATTTTAGAGTTAGTTAGGGTACTAGTTTATCCACTATATAAGTCACAAGTTGACTCATTTGTAACTGCTTTTTCATTTTTGTATCATTTTCACTATCATTAATACAATAACTTTGTAAGCTTTTTCTCTTTATTTTCATGGATGCCATGTTTCTCAACACAGGCTGCAAGTCTGCAACTAATGCACTGATGGCTAGACTCGAAGCGCAGCCGTTTGTGATGTTGCAGATAAAAAGGTTCAGAAGATGTGTGAACAAAGAGATAAATTGGAGAAAGATATAAGACATGAATGGGAGCAAGGAAGAAAGAGATCAAGAACATCTTTGCACAAAGAGTTCAGACTGCTTTTTGTGGAAGAAAAGAAGGCATCTAAAGCTGGCTTATTTAAAAAAACAAAGAGAAACAGCTTTATCTAGTTCAAGACAAGACTTTTGGACAAAGAGAGAAGATAGAATAGAAGATGAAGCTGGAAGTGTTATTTGGAAAGGACATGAAAAATCACGCTAAAGAGGTTCCCTGCATAAGATGAAGGAAATGGTACAACAAGTTTTGAAGGGGTTGAAAGGAAAGAACAACATAAAAAGGAAAAGAGGCTTGTTTTCAAGTACTTTAATTCTATCAAATAGTGGTACAGATAGTTGGGGAAATTTCTATTTCTGCAGTAGTTTATTCATTCATCAATAAATAACCTAATTGCAACATACATAACAAACTTTTATATTTTTATTTCACTGTAAATCGTGTTATACATAGGGCTGATCAATATTTCATAAGCCCATTAATCACTATTGTACAACATTTTAAAGTTGTAACATTTAACAATCCTAATTTTTCAATATGATGCTACATATCCTACATTTTTCCTTTAATCAAGCTAAAGCTAATAACCTTCATCCATGCAAGAGCATATACCTCCCTTGAAATGGTGAAACCGCTCCGCATCTCGTACAGAAATCTCACGACGCACCTCCTTTGAGATAAACTTGACAGTGTTGTGACAACTTTTACACATATACAGATTCTTAGTTACCCAAATAGGCATCCCAGGTGCTGAATTAATAAGTCCAAATCCAATGGCAAATCTCTCACTGTGTCCACAAAATATATCAGCCTTAGAAGCTTCCATTATGTCCATATGACTACTTTCTGACCCTTGAATACCAGCTTCCTTCATTTTCTCATAAAATCTCTCCAAAAGTACATTTATTTCCTTAATTTGAGGGTGAAAATTATCACCACTAAGAAAAGCATGCACCGTGCCCTTGTTTTCCACCCAGCTGCATCCTGGATCTACAATTATCCCGTTCTGTCTCATCATTTTTCTGACTTCTGCAACTTTGTCCCATATATTGTTGTCAGCGTAAAGATTCGACAGAAGAATGTAATATCCAACACTTGTTGTATCGTCGTGAAAGATATTTTTAGCAGCGAGTTCTCCAAGTTCAACACGACGGTGGATTCTACATGCATTTAACAAGGCTCCCCAAACTGCTGGGTCTGGTTTCATTGGTATTTTCTGTATGAATTCGTAAGCATCCGCCAATTTCCCAGCACGGCCCAATAAATCAACCACGCAAGCGTAGTGTTTCAGATTAGGTTTAATGGAGTACTTGTACTTCATGCTGTCATAATATTCTAAACCTTCTGCTACCATACCGGATCTGCTGCAAGCACATAATATGGAGATAAATGTAACTTCATTGGGAACAACATTTGACTCTAGCATTCTTCGAAAAAGCTCGGTAGCAAGTGTTCCTTTCCCGCGCTCAGCGTAACCTGTTAACAAAATGTTCCATGTGGAAACATCTTGATCAATTGAGAAAAATTGTTTCCATGCATATTCCATTCTTCCACACCTTACATACATGTCCAAGATTGCATTAGGCATAAAACCATCATGACTTACTCCAGTTCTCAATGCATATGCATGGATCTCTTTTCCACATGTCAGAGCTCCTATTCTAGCACATGCGGATAGGACACAAACTAAAGTAACCGAGTTCGGCTTTTGTCTGCGCATCATCTTCTTAAAGAAAAACAAAGCGTCATAACATCGTTTGTTGATTCTTAGGCCAAGGATGATAGATGTCCAAGATATAATATTCTTGTCGCGAATAGAGTAGAAAACTTCTAAAGCTTTGTCAATGCATTTACACTTAGCATACATGTCAATGAGCTTGTTTGCAACTATAGCATAAAAAAGTAGCCCTGTCTTCTTGGCCTTTTCATGAAGGTTCATCCCCATATCTAAATCGCATAAACAAGAACAGGCAGAAAGCACAACCCCGATGGTGATTTCATCTGGAATGATACCTTCCGCTTCCATCATTTTATAGGTCTCAAGAGCCTTCTGATGCATCAAGTTATTCTCATAACCCGATATCATTGCAGTCCACGTCACCACATCTCTACATTCTGTTTGAGAGAAAACTTTTTCAGCTTCCTCAACAAGTCCAACAGACGAGTACATCTGAATCAACGAATTATAAACCGAAGGGTCTCTGAAGAACTTGGTTCTCATAACATAACCGTGAATCTCCCTCCCTAATCTCTCATCACCTATAAGCTCACAAGCAGTAATCACACTTGTCATGGTCATCAAATCCGGTTCAACAGGATGTTCAATCATCCTGCAAAATAATTTCAACCCCTCCAAACACTCACCATTCTCAAAACACCCAGCAATCATCGCATTCCACGAAATCCTATCTTTTTTAGGCATCTTATCAAAAACCAACCTAGCAGTATCAACATCCCCACATTTCGCATACATAGTTATCAACGCATTAACAACATCAACATCAGACTCAAACCCAAATCTCAAAACATGAACATGAATCTCTCTCCCCTTAACCAAATCAGGAACACCACCACAAGTCCTCAAAACACAAGGAAAAGTATAAACATCAGGCCTAACACCAACCCACAACATCCTATCATAAAGATTCAACGCCTCATCAAAAAAACCACCTTTAGCATAACCACCAACCAAAACATTCCAAGAAAACAAATTCCTCTCAGGCATTCTACCAAACACATACCAAGCATCAACCAAATTCCCAAACCTAACAAACATACTCAAAAGTGCATTTCCTAGCTTAAGACTCAAATGGGTCATCATTGTTGACTTTGTAATATAAGACCAAACCCTAGAACCTTCTTTTCTAGCTCTCTTCCACTCACACAAACGCACCAAAGCAATATAAGAATCGTCTTCAACTGAAATTTTCAGCTCATGCATAGTATCTAAGTAGCTCATAGCACTATCTAAATTCCCAATAAGGCATAATTGACAAATTTCAGAATTTGGGTTGTTGCTACTAATGGAAGAAGTGATTGTGGTGGTGAATGAATTTGAGACCCTAAAATGTTTAAGGGTGTGAAAATTTTGATGTGTAGAAGTGAAAGTTATGAACTTTGAGGTGATGAAAGTGGTTGGGATAATGGGGTGGTGAAGTCTTTGAGGTGTATGGAGTTGAGAGGGTTTTGCAAAAGAAGCCATTGGAGCATGTGTGAGGGTTTAACGGTGAATTGAGACAATGAAGTATAAAAAATCTATGTTTCTAAATTTGCCAACCATAACAATAGGCTTATCCATAACTTCTTTGGTACATGTCGGTCGCTTTGGATTTCGGAGAGTCACAAGAGTTTTGTTTTTGATTTTTTTTAAGAAAATATTTTTGATGTATTAGTTATGTATATTCGTAGGCTATTTTTTGAATGTATATACTACGTCCCCTTTTTTACCAAACAAGCCCAATTATTTATTTATTTCTACCAATACTCTTTATAAAATGAACTTTATTGGCTCCTAAAAAAAATGAACTTTATTGGATAAAACAGGGAATGATAAAATTATAAATAAAATAATTTCAATCAAGGGTAAAATTAGAAGAAAATGGTGTTTTTTTTGTGGTGACAAAATTATAAATTAAATAGTTTGAATGAAAGATAAAATTAGAAGAAAAAAGTCACACAAAAAAACCGGTATCTTCTTTATCTAAATCTACATATAAAAAGATACCATATTTTTGTGTATTCATTTTTTTCTTTAGTTTTACTTATAATATAATTATTTTAAATATCATTTTGTCATTTCTTATCCACCATTCTTTGAAAAAAAATAGGAAAGGAAAAAGTATGATTATTAATAAAGGTGACATTAATGATAACCTTTATCCCATTAATTAAAAATTATTTTTAAATATAAACATAAATTTAAATAGAATCTCAGTTTTTGATATTTTTTTTTCCAATTTCACATTTAAATAAAATTATTTTATTTAAAGTTCATAATTTTTTCCATAATTAAATAACTAACATTTTTTGGGCTAGTATTTTGATACACATATAGATAAGAACCCTCTAAAAAAATATAGACAAGAGTGAAGAGCCAAAGTAGTCGATATCAAAACTACTCGGACTATATTTATACAACTTATTTTTAATAATTTAAAAATATTTTCATAACTATCCACATAATAAAATTTATTTGTTTTTAACAAAAAATTAACAAAATATAAATGATATTTGTATAAAAAATATTTTTACATTAATTATATAATATATTGATTAAATTCATAATAATAAATTATGAATTAATATATAGCAAATAATTTATATGCATGCATCATTGATGTAAAAGAAGTTATATACATGCATCCAAAAACATTTACTACGTTAATATTTATGAAAATATTTTATAAACTTTAATATTAATCAAAATATAAATTAATCATAATATATTAACATATGTCCTGTGTGTACACACCAGCAATTACTACTATAAAATATTATCATTTATAATCTTTTTTTTTGCACACGTAAAGTGACAAATTATATGAAACTCTCATACACAAATGTGAAATTTGAGTTTGAACTCGAAAAAAGATATCAAAATTAATAATATCATATCAACTATAAATCATGAACATTGATTTTTTTTTTTGATCCAGTAGCCTAGTGGCTGGAGCACACATATTTAAATGTGAAGAAGTGGGCTGTCCGGGGTTCAAACCCCGACCCTGCATAAATTATACAATGTTCCTACAACTGAGTTAAGTTCACGGGGACATCATGAACATTGATTTAGTTAGAAGATAATATAGACGAATTAAATATATAAAAATTGGTAACAATAATAATAAATGAAGTATTAATGTCTTTTGAGGGGTGGGGGGTATAGCTTTAACAGCACATGTCATCATGTCAATCTGAATATTCAATATTCTTCTTCTTCATACACAATCATTTCCTTTCCATCACTGTTCTTATTCTTCTTCTTGTTTTTCATCTCACACCCTTTCCCTTCAAAGCATGTTATTGAGTTTCTGTTGTATTTTTGTTTTCTTCTTCAAATTGTTCTATCACCTACTTTGATCTAAATCTTTGTTTTTTTCCTTTTGTTATATTCAATACACTTTTTTCTTCTTCATAATTTTGTTTTTACTATTGGTTTTGTCATATTAAGTCAAAAAGTTTAGTTTTTTCTTGTTGGGTTATGTTTGTTATGAGTTCATTCTCTTCAATTCATTGTTGAGACTTGATAGTATGCATGTTGGGATTTTGAGCTCTTTATAGGAAAATGGCCATAGAGGAAATTCATTCATGGAGTTTAGGAGAAATTATTGGATCCTATATTGACCTGTTTATAGCTTATGTATTGTTATGTGGATCAATTATTGCATTTTTTGCTTTCAAAGTGTTTAGGTTTTTTGGACTTCTTTTGCCTTGTCCTTGCAAGGGGATTTTAGGGTATAGGAATAGTGATTTTTGTTTACATAAGATATTGTTTGAGTTGCCTTTAAGGAAGATATGTTCCATTCAAGTAATGGCGGCGAAGAGGTTTCCGTTTGATTTGGTTTGGGTGAAAAAGGATCATTCTTTAGATAGTACCAATGACAAAAGGGTTGTTAATGTTAATGAGAAAACATGTGGTAATAATAATGGGATTGTTGAATTGGAAGATGAGAGTTCGTGTTCAGGTCCGCGTTTGCTTTCGTTAGTAGACAGGGACAGCGGATATGATGCTAAGGGGAAGAGAGTTTTGAGCTTGAAACGTAGATCAGGAACTCGGCGGAGGAAGAGGGGGAGTTATGATTATGGCAAAATGGATTCCGTTATTCGTTGTGATAGTTTCCAGTCTGATGTTGCATTCAGTTCTTGCTTGCCTTGTGATGGAAGCAGCAGCGTGATTAAAGATAGATCAAGTCAGAGCATATATCTTGCTTCAGGGAAAGAAGTTAATGTGCACTGTAAGTGAAAACTCATGTCAATCACAGTTATTGTTCTTTTGAAGATTTTGAGTAAAATCTTGTTGTTAATCATATGAATTTGCAGTCTTCGTATATATGCTATATTTTACTAGCTAGCTCTCATACATTACTGTATTTTGTATTCTTGCAAACTGCAAAGCTCAACAAGTTCTGATTATACCGGTAAATGATTCCTAGATTTCAAAGGGGTCACAAGTTGTTGAATTGATAGAGAGCAGCGTTGTTAAATAGCGGTGCTATAGTGGAATTAAAACAAATCTCTATTCTGTTGAGTCGCAAAATTTGAACAAACCGCTATTTTATGTGATATATGATTGGTAACACCGATAGAGAGTGACAGGAAAAATTGAATTTGGATTTTAACAAATGCAGTTTCTAATTTATTTACTCAGAAATATTGAACTAATAACATAACTAACAGTATAACAGAACTATAGCATAGCTTAAGCCTAAAACTTTAGTGCAAATTGAATCTCATTTTCTTATTTAAAACTGTTTTATATTTCTACATACTTTTGTTATTTTATATGAATACCGGATATTATCTGCCTTTAGTTTTAACTTGGTTATTTTTTCTTTCTTATTATTTAGACGATGAAGATCACCGGACTTGCCATTATTTGGACGAAAAAACCTGTCACAGTTATGAATTTATTGCATCAACGGTTGATAGTCCAGGACAAGGAATATATTCGAGTACTACACAAGAAAATGTTGAAATTGTTGGAAATGAAGACAACTGTATAACGATGTATGAAAATGCACTTGAAGAAGAGAATGCTGCTTATGCTGCTCTTTATCTAGAGCTAGAGAAGGAGAGAGCTGCAGCTGCGACTGCCGCTGACGAAACCATGGCTATGATATCGCGTCTGCAAGAGGAGAAAGCGTCAATGGAAATGGAAATGAGACAATACGAGAGGTTAATTGAAGAAAGAGTTTCTTATGACGAAGAAGAGATGAATATTATGCAAGATATTCTTATAAGAAGAGAAAAGGAGAATCTCTTTTTGGAAAAGGAACTTGAAAGTTATAGGCAAATGAGTTTGACAGAAAGTTGCGAGTTGCATTCGAAGTCAGCGGAGGTGCGGCTTAGTGAATGGAAACGAAGGTCGCCACTTTCATTTGAAACATATGATGATCCATCACAGACAGAAAGCACTGTACCTAATGTTAAGCAAGATTGTACCAATAATACGGAACATGAAAAGTTGGATAAAAACACTGAATACAAGGATCGAGCATGTGATGATCTGCATAGCTCCTTTTATGATACTGAGTCTGATGTTCTTGATGTCCATGTTATTGATGACGGTCCATGCGCAAGCAAGACCGAATATGACAACAGGGTTGATGGCTCGAAATGCAAATCTCTGCCTTTTGATTCTGAAACTGATTCTTCGTGTTTAGTTCATAATGAAAGAGTAAGGATTGACAATGAGATTGAAGTTCTTGGAGAAAGGCTGAAAATGGTGAAACATGAAAAGGAAAAATTGACTATGTTTTCAGAGAAAGGAGAAAATGAAAAAGGTCAGTTGAAGCTTTTGGATGAGATAGCAAACCGTCTTCAGAAAATTAAACAATTGAGGAATCCGGCACGTGGCACATCGTTGCCCCCTCCATGGACTAAGGTATATCTTCCAACTTGTTTTCTATCTCCGTTTAAATTTTCGTCACGCATGTGTTTGTCTATAGAGCATGTATATGGTGAGTTTTAGTTATGTGTAACAATTCATGCGATGTTGGGATCTATAATTATTTCAGGTTTCAATATCTTTTCAGCTTAGCTTCTTTGCACATCTATATTTCATAGCATTTTGTCTGTACCTCTTATAATTCTGTCTGTCTGAGCACAATACTATCAGTGGTCTATTTGGATTGGTTGATTTGAGCTTATATACTGACATAAAAACTTGTGAGAATGTTTGCGAGAGTTTATGAAAGCAACTCATGACATGTCAATAAGTTGTTTTCAGCTTATATCCATAAACACTTATGTGGTAAGTGTATGCCATAAGCATTTAATTAAGATGTTTGTCCAAATAAGGCCTAAAATTCCTGCTATATTACTTGACGACCATCACTAATCGTAAATGACAAATTTTTGTTCCAGGTAAGGGAGAGGAAAAGAC
Source organism: Medicago ruthenica (assembly GCA_018208015.1). NCBI lineage: Eukaryota > Viridiplantae > Streptophyta > Magnoliopsida > Fabales > Fabaceae > Medicago > Medicago ruthenica. Next base: position 4,128,878 of record CM031374.1, on the reverse strand, counting down.
GCTGCCAAAGTGTCTTGGGAGACATGTGAAAGCTGCTAAACCATGTAGTTTTTTAATTGTCTTGAGGTTTGTGCCTTTGTCTTCATAGCCAAGCATCCTTGGCAACTTGTAAATGCCATGGCAAATACCTCTTGTAGCCATTAGAATTCATCACTCCTTCCTTAGCCTTGTTGTATGTTTGAGAACATTTTTAGTATTGTAAATAAACGTGTCATCGTAGCCAACTAGTCTCAATTTGTTGCCTTTTGTTGAAAATCATGAAAGGAATGGGTGTTCAACACCCCACCTAACTCCCAAGTATATTGTATGTTAGGCTAAAATTATAATTTGTAACTACTATTGTGTGTGCAAATGTATGATTATAATAAAAATGATCATTTATAATAAAATTGATCATTTTTGTCTTTTTTTTTTACCTCAAACAATGTCAAGGCATTTCTTACACAATTATAGGGTGTATACAATTTTGAATACTAAAAGAAGTACCGAGCACTACCATTTGTTGTTTGCCTTGATGAAGGAAATTGATGGTTGAATAACTTGAATTTATCCTTGTGCACGTCATCTCCTACCTGTTTACATTCCTAATGAAAAATAACCCATTGTAGACCAAGAGATGTTAGAATATCCACAATAGAGATTATCTTTTGAGTACTTAAGTGGTCTCACGTGTACATATCACTCATTTATAATTTTTTAATGATAGTGTTTAATAAGCCCTCAATCTCTCCGACTTAGGACCTCACAAAAATTTACAACACATGTCTCACTAATATTTTTATATCATTTTTCAATAACTATTTCATTGCATTTTAATATTCAAAAGTGTGGGTCCTAGGAAGATAGAGAGAGGGCTTAGTAAAACACATCTTCTCTAGAAGTACTATTTCATTTTCTCCCCAACGAAGGTACCTATGTAGTACGAAATCTTATGAAGTTAAACTTGCCCCGTTGAGGATGTTCTTATCTAATGCATAGCTATAAGACCTTTCCCAATGGAGGAGGCTTAGGTTCACAAACCATAATACTAATCTAATGCATAGGTCTAAGAGCATTCCCAGCGGAGGAGACTTAGCTTCACAAGCCATAATACTAAATAGGTATCTCCGTTGAGGAAAAAACAAACAAGAAGTTTTACTAAGCCCTCTCTATCTATGGGTCCCACACCATTTTAATATTAAAATATTGAAACATAGTTATATAAAGTTACTAGTGAGACATCTCGGACCGACTATGTATAAGGAAATTAAAATTCAAAAATAGCATGTTATCTTGTATTATTTTTTTACTTCAATTTACACATGTTTTGGAGTATTGCTGACCAAAACATAGTATACTAGTGTCTATTTGGTCAGAGGGAGGAATATGTTGCTTGTGATAAAATGATAGTATTAGAAAATATGATTTGTCTGTTTGTGTTCACAATTATTTAGAACAATTGAATGTTATTACTTAAAACGTGTGTATGTTCTTTTTGAAAAAGAAATATGTGTGGTATATTTAAATCTCAATATAATATTTAAAAACTCCGCCATGTGTATCACAACATCTTTATTCATTGTTCCGTCGAAATAAAACATCTTTATTTGTTTATATTTGTATCCTACACTTGTTGGGTCTTGTGTGTTTGAGTTTTTTCTCTACAATTCATTGTTGAGAGTATCCATGTTGAGATTGTGAGCTCTTTAGAAAAATGGCCTTAGAGAAAATTCATTCTTGGAGTTTAGGAGGAATTATTGGATCCTTTATTGACCTTTTTCTAGCTTATGTATTGCTATGTGTATCAACTATTACTTTCTTTGCTTCCAAACTGTTAAGGTTTTTTGGACTTCATTTGCCTTGTCCTTGCAAAGGGGTCTTCGGTTATAGGAATAGAAATTTATGTTTTCATAAGATATTGTTTGAATGGCCTTTAAAGAAGGTATGTTCCATTCAAGTAATGGCGGCGAAGAGGTTTCCATTTGATCTTGTTTGGGTGAAGAAGGGTCATTCTTTAGACAATACCAATGGCAAAATGATTGTTAATGAGAAAACATGTGTTAATAATAATGGGATTGTTGAATTGGAAGATGAGAATTCGTGTTCAGGTCCGCGTTTGCTTTCTTTGGTAGACATTGAAAGCAGATGTGATGCTAAGGGAAAGAGAGTTATGAGTTTGAAACGTAGGTCTGGAATTCGGCGGAAGAAGAGAGGTAGTAATGATTGTGGAAAGAATGATTCGGTCGTTCCTTGTAATACTTTTCAATCTGATGTTGCATTCAGTTCTTGCTTGCCTTGTGATGGAAGCAACAGTAGAATTGAAGATAGGTCCAGTCAGAGCACAAATCCTGCTTCAGGGAAAGAAGTTAGTGTGAGCTGTAAGTGACAAATCTTCAACATAGCTATCATTCTTTCGATGATTTTGATTATAAAAATCTTATAGTGTTCATCATGTGAATTTTCAGTCTTCATATTTATGCTATAGTAGACTAGCTCCCATATGTTATTGTACTAGTATTAAGAACCCGGGTTGCAATATGTTAGTTGCGATTTACAATTTGTTTCTTTCAATTATTAAGCAACAATGACGTTTGACAAGAAAACATAGGTTGCAAACAAAACAGCAACACGTTTTACAACTTGTTTCGAAGGTGTTGCAAGTTGTTAGAATCGATAGAGTTACAAATCCATTTTTTCCCTAATAACAGAACTATACAATACATGCACGCATAACAGAAGCAAAAACTACATAGCTGCTTAACTATAGTTCTAGCACAAGTTGAATCTCATTTTCTTATAGAAAACTGTTTTATATTTCTATATATTTTTGTTACTTTTATGCACACTGGATATTAGCTTTTAGTTTTAACTTGTTTATTTTTCTTCATCCAATTATTTAGATGATGAAGAAGACCGAACATGCCATGATTTGGACGAAAAAAGCTGTCACAGTTATGAATTGAATGCATCAATGGTTAATAGTCCAGGACAAGGAATATATCCACCCTCTTTGGAATTACACGACATGAGTACTACTGCGAAAGACAAGGTCCAAATTGTTGGAAATGATGACAACCGTATCAAGATGTTGGAAAAAGCGATCGAAGAAGAGAAGTCTGCTTATGCTGCTCTTTATCTAGAGTTAGAGAAGGGGATAACTGCAGCTGCTACTGCTGCTGATGACGCCATGGCTATGATATTGCGTCTGCAAGAGGAGAAAGCGTCAATGGAAATGGAAATGAGACAATATGAGAGGTTAATTGAAGAAAAAGCTGCTTATGATGAAGAAGAGATGAATCTTATGCAAGAGATTCTTATAAGAAGGGAAAAGGCGAATCTCTTTTTGGAAAAGGAACTTGAAAGTTATAGGCCATCACTTTCATTTAAAACATGTGATGATACATCACAAACAGAAAGCGTCGTATCGAATGTGAAGAAAGATTGTGCTGATGCAGACCATGGAGAAGAGATGGAGGAAAACACTGAACACAAGGATCGATTGTGCAATGACATGCATAGATCCTTTTATGATACTGAGTCTGATGTTCTTGATGTCCATGTTATTGATGACAACATTGAACTCGCAAGTTATCCAGGTGCAAGCTCAAAATGCAAATCTTTGCCTCGATTCTGAATGTGATTCTTCATGTTTGGATTGATTTATTTGATCTTATCTATTTTCATAAGCACTTGTGAGACTGGACACTGTTTGCGAGAGCTTATGGAAGTATCTTATGACATGTCAATAAGTTATTTTAGCTTATTTCCATAAGCTCTCTAGATACACCTTATAGCTTATAGAAAACAACTTGACTTTATTTTATATTTTATTATAAAAATATCTTATACATAAGCTGATAAACGCTTTAATTAAACTGTCTATCCAAATAGGGTCTAGTTCTCTTTGTAACCATTCACTCATCTACCATAAGAAAACTTCAAAACTAAAAGATATAGTCATCAAGGTCAACCTTAAAAACTGTGTTTAAAAAACTCAGCCATGTGTGTCACACCTTTATTTAAAAAACACAGCCTTTATTTGTTCAGTCCAAATAAAACATCTTTATTTGTTTTATATTTGTATCCTACACTCGTGCAGTCCAATTTTTTTTTTAATTCTTTTTTACTATGTTTAATTAATGAGAAAATTATACTCTCTTTTTCTAGAAGGTTTAAGACACTCATTCCTCCTTTTATATTAAAAAAAGTATATTCTCATTCTTGAATATTAGTAGACATGTAATATATTTTAGGAGTCTTAGTGTATTATATATTAAAAATAAATAAGAGAATACTTTCTCACTTTGTGTTATAACCTAGTTTTCAATAGGATTGATTTTGTCATCTATAAAGGGTTAGCCGTGCAACTTGTTTTCCGTTTGTCTTTCATTCATGTGTAATTTTGTATATATATTGTATGTAATAAACTTGAATAATATTTATGATCATTATATACTTGTGAAAATATTTCACCTAGCAAAAAAACAAAGAAGGATACTTTGTATAAGCTGAAATAACATATGATGATAACATTATGTTTCCAGATCAAATTGAAAATAACATATGATAATAAACTTGAATAATTTATTTTTTGTAACAAAAAAATAAATAAATTGAAAATATCCCAAATTTCTTCAAAAGAAAATATCCCAACATTATATGTTTTTCATTCTTTTCTACTGTATTTTATTAAGAAAAAGAATATACTCAGCTCTCCTCAAAGATATTTAAACTATACTCTCTTTTCTCTTTTTATATCAAAACTTACCATTACCATTAATTCAGATTCATCTGTTCTATATATGGAGTGTATCTTAACTTGGCTTTTGCATTGTCAAGATGAATTAGCATCATGACACTATATCATGTGAACTTTGACCGACTGAAGTCACTGCAATGTAAGCCATTGACTTTGTTGGATACTTGAATTCATTGTCATAACTGATTAGTTAGTTTATCCTAAAAATTAGAAGAAAAAATAAGAGCAAAGAGATAATGAGAGATAACTCTAGGCAATTTGCATACATTCCTGACCAAGGTAATCTCTCATCACATCTTAATTTATTGAGTTTATTCCAAATACAAGAGTTTTGCATATTATTCCTCACAAGATTAACACCAACAAACAAACTTATTAACTACATTAATTTAATTAATTTGCTTAATATAACAAACACAAAACTATAAACTAATTGAACCATGCTATGCAACCTTCACTTCACTTCATCGTTTTAAATTGCGGTTTGCAGCTGCAATTGTAGCAACAATGTAAAGATTTCACAGGTCTCCACAACACCATTGTAATTCGTAACTGCAATTATGGTCGCATTTGTCCTCAATTTCCTGCAATATCAAGGATCGTGATTCAGCCGTAAGTGTAACCAGCCACCGCAATTTAAAACCATATTTATTTTCAAGACATAGATTTCCTCCACCTATTAGGAGTCCTACCTTTGACATTAACCAACCTAGTTTTCATATCAGAAGTAGTAGCAGGTGTCTGTCTTCCAAACTCAACCTGATCATCTCCATCAACACCTTCTCCTCTTCTCTCCATAACACTCTCTCCTTTACCAAAACCATGCACACCAAACCTCTTACTCCACTTAAAAAACCCTTTTTTCTTCTCAACCATTCTCTCCATCTGAACTTGCATTGCATTACACTGACTCTGCAGCCTATGAACATCTTCCCTAAGCTTCTTTATCTCAATCTGTTGAGCATTCATTTCGCGCTTAGATAAACATCGTGCTGTCGGAACTGCTTCTAATCCAAATCCATTTGTTGGACTTCTTGTGATGCTCATTATGGATCCACTCCAATCCATGTTATGATTGATATTGTGTCTGTTGAGTTTTGTTTGTTCTGATAGAAGGACTTGTATTACTGCTCTTACCGGGAATCGTTCGTTTTGTGCTGCATGAAGTGATGCTTCTTGTGTTAGTTTCCTGCAATCTATTAGTCTGCATAGACCCTTCCTTTCTTGCTTTGATACACTTGGATGTGCCTGTTACACAAAAAGACACAGTTAGTTTGTTCTATAATTAATACTAGTGTGTAAATGGACACTGATGTAACTATTTAGAAAAATTATTTATTTGTTTGAGTAAAGAAGGATAAAGTTGGAAATAAAATAGTTAAAATGAAGGGTAAATTGAAAGAAAAATGTTAAATGATTACACCAAAACTTGGTCTCTCTATATATAGATATTTCACCAAAATCTGATGAAGCATCAAATATAAAACAGAACTTTTGTTGTCCCCTTAACAAAACAAAATTTCAGTGGAAATGGATTTGATGCAATCATTGGCTATTGCAGTTAATGATCTCGATCATTGATGAAGATTAGACGGCTGAGACTCAGAGTTTTTTATTTTTCAAAGTCACGATATGAGTCATCTGATCTCTAATCAACGACTTAGATCGAATGAGTACAATGATTGTAGGAATTATTTATTGAGTAAATTTTGGTCCAACTTCTATAAGGTGTCTAACTTAATGTATTAATCAAGTGCTTATTAATGCAGAAACTGCACACATTTTTAAAATTATTGTTCTTTTTGTTTTTTCATTTTTCTTTCATTTTTTTTCTTGGGATGTATATAGGTGTAACATCTATATAAGAGGAGTTTGCTAAATTGAAAGAAACAGTTACAACACTTTTCCCATGCATCAGTATGTGGACTAGAAAAAGCCACATGTAGATTACAAGCTTATCCTAAAGTGTCCCCATGTCAAGGGATTTTATATCAACTCACTTTTTCCTCTGTTCAAATCCCTAGTCCTGTTTGTTTGAATATTCTTATGCTGGTGACAACACATGAAACAGTTTCCAGGAAATCCAAAAAGGCTATTTTTGGTTTCCGAAGAAATTCTAATCTCCTTCCAAACACATAAATACAAGGATTAAGGTGCCTATGAGATGTCTTTAAGAGAGTTTAAATCTCCTCGGAGACATTTGTAAAATGACCGTTAGTAAACTATAATACTAAGAAACCTTTAAACTTGGAGCAACAATGAGCCTAGTAATTCATATTGTTTTGTTACTTTCTCTCATTTTATCTTTTTCTTGTTCAATTTGAATTAGAGTGCATAGAATAAAACCCTAAATTACAAAGAATTAGTTCTACTAACAGATCAATTTGAAACTTCCGACTCACAAAAGGTGTAGCCTAACGGTGTAAGTTGAGACGTAAATGTAGTACTAGAAGGAGGTCTAGAATTCGACTCATACTACTACCAAATTCTCCCTCCCACTAACAAATTAACACCTAACATTAGCAAAACAAAGAAAGAAAAAGCTTCCAAGTCTCCGAAGGTAGAGCCTAGTAGTATGAGTCGAGATGTTGAAGGAGTATTGAAAAGGACGTCCAAGGTTCGATCATCGCTGCTAACAAATTCCCTCTTCCCCTAATAAACTAACCACTTACATTTTCATATATAAAACAAAATAAAAATTGAAACATCCAAGATAAAGAAAACATACTTTTAGGTAAGTATCAATGGCTCTATACAAACCATCATCAGTAGCTCTAGCATGACTTGGAAGAGCACCAGCAAGAGTAACAAACTCATCCAGCCTCAAATTAGCATCAACAGCAGCCTCACAAAGGTAAGAATCAACCAACTTAGCAACCTTAACCAAAGAAGCACCACTTTTAGCACCTTCATTATCCAAACTAACAAACCTCTTAACAAGCCTAATAACAAGCTCAAAATCCAAAAGAGTCCCACAAGTGTGACTAAAAGAAGGAATAACAAGTTCTTTCAAACAAGCTTGATCTAACTGCCATGAAATTCTCTTCTCTAGCTCTTGTCTATAGCTTCCATCAACACCAACCATGTTAGCTGTTCTCAATAGCCTAAGGAGAAAGTTACATGGAATTGAATCTTTCTCTGGTGGTAGAACATTAACTAAGGTTTCTACAAAGAACCTTTTCTTCATCCATGATGTTGTTACACTCTCAGGTGATTCTTCAAATTGTGTTATACCCTTTTCAGCTACGTCCGGGAGCCATTTGGATGCATAGTGTGTGATGATGGAACCGATTAAGTCGGCTCGAACGCCTTTTGCTTTGATTCCAGAAAGTGTTTTCACAAAGTAGTCCATGTCTAGGATGCATGCGTCGTCGAACCAGCATTCTGAGGAGAAGTTTGATGGTGATTTTGGTTGTATATTTGCTGGTTCAGTGTTGGATTGGTTCTTCATTTCTGTAAGTAGCTCAAATAATGTAGTGGAACAATTGGTTTGTGTTGTATCTGTTTTAGACATGTTTGCATTATAAAGTATGCTACGAAAGTTACATATTTATACGAGTTAAAAAGTATTTTTTGGGTTTCACTTTTTTTTAGATGAGTTTCATTACATGAGTCGAATTGATTTCGACATATTTTTAAGTTATCAAGTAAAATTGATTTTGCTTCCAGAATTCTGATGTTTTTGCAAATACAATTGATTTTTTTTTATCTTGAGTTTATTTTTCAATCCACTTTAACACGCGATTGTATTGTACATAAATCATTTTAAATTCAAATCACTTTAACCATAACCAATTCATCCAAAATCAATTTTTATCAATGCACAACCAAATATACACTTAATGGCTATATACTTGCGGTATAAATTGTTTTCATATTCATTCAATTATATTTTACTGTGTAGAAATTTGTTGTGATATTATAGGAAGTGATAAATGTTGGTGTAGCAACCAGCAAGTGTGATTTGTTAGTAAAAGTTTCACATTTGATGAAAAAAAATTATGCTTAACAATATATATGTGAGAGGACTCGTATATACTCAATCTATTAAGGTTTTGGATTAAGATACATTGTCTAATTCCACTTGTGTGGTTGCTCAAATTCTAATGTCATGATCCTCCGGATCTCTTCATGACCCTTAATAAAACAAAATTATATCATGATCAAATATAATTTGATGATTGCGTAAATATGTTTTACACCTTTAGTGTATAGTCATAAGACTTTCTTTTATCATTAGAGAAATGTTATGAACACTCTCTTTTCAACACTCTCTATAACACTCACTCGCTTATTGAATGAAACTCATGCAGGTCTCGCAACTTTATGTAAGATCCATTTTCAAAGTGTGAGACCTACATGAGTTTCAACCAATAAACGAGTGAGTGTTAGAAAGAGTGTCCATAACACTGCTCTTTGTTATCAATCTTGATTTGTTGGGAAGAGGCTGCTGCACTTGAAACCTGAAATGATTAATGGTTATGCACGAAAACTCAAAGCGTATGGGGTTGCCACACTAACCTTTAGGTTCGATTCGCCCCCACCAATAACTTTATATTGGATGCAATAGGAATGTCCAGCGAATCCCCTTCAGGATACTATGAGTTCCTTGATGTGTATTGCACAATCACACCAAGCGTATCTCCTAACAATATTTGACAGAAATATGTTTCCAACAATTCACTCATGCATTAGAGAATTGATGGATGATTTAGAGTATGAGAATGAGGGAGAATTTGACTGTAATTGATGTCAAAAACGTGCTCCTTCTGATACACAAATGTCATGCATTTATAGTGCATCATATGCCCCTTCATATGAGAGAATGCAACTTTTAATCAAAAGTTACAACCATATACATTCAACTTTTGGCTTGAATCAATGCAATGATTCATGATTTATCAGTAAATGATAACTTCCCAATGTATACAAGTCATTCCCATGAAGAGTTACAACTTTTGGAACCCAAAACTATGAGAAAAAGTGCAGAAAAACACATCCAGTCCCGTGGTAATCGATTACCATATGCAGGTAATCGATTACCCAAAGTCTCTGTTTACCGTTTGCAAATTTTGCTTGATGTAATCGATTACATCAATATGGTAATCGATTACCATGTGTAATTTTCTGTTTTTCAGTTTTTCTCACCTATTTTGGAAATCTCCAACAATCCCCCACCATTTTCAAAATACTAAATCCCATAAAACTGGAAATTCCATGGTTTCAGATAATGGTATCTCACGATTTGAACCATTACTTAGTAAATTAAGTTTTCGCTCATTCCCAAATAGTATGGTAGGCAAGCTTTGAACCAACTATTCATTAGAACAAGTGTACATAATTTACACATAGAATCTCAATATCATTAATAAAGAGAACTGTAAGATGACACATTAATAAGGCCTTGTGTCATATATCCCTTTTCATGAAAACTTAAGAGTCAAGCCCTTGAACTCCGTGAAGCGGCCAAACTTCATTCTCACATAGGTAGACTATATCGGAAATGCCCCATAAGTATGCATTTCAGCAAATGTATGCTATATGTCCATTAAGAGAAAAATCTCAACCTACCATTTTTTAATCTTATGGTCCAAGTACTTTAACCTTGGGATGTATCTATTAACAAGTACTTCAATTACTCTAATAATGTACTTTCACCATTGAACCCAAGACTTGATGTTACTCAAGTGTGGGTTGAGTTTCCATTATTGGTAATCAATTAGATATGGGCTTGAGTCCCATCCCCAATGATGTCTTCAACACCATGTCTCTTGTCAAACCTTTCGTCAAAGGATCTGCAAGATTCTTTTCTGTTCTTACGAACATGATGGATATTACTCCATTAGAAATCAAGTCTCTTACATAGCTATGTCTTAAACCAATATGCCTTGATTTCCCATTGTATACTTGACTATAGGCCTTTGATAGTGTGGATTGACTATCACAATATATGGATACTGGTGCCATTGGCTTTTGCCAGACTGGTATCTCATACAACAAATTCCTTAGCCATTCTGCCTCTTTACTTCCTGCAGCCAATGCAATAAATTCTGCAGCCATGGTGGAGTCGGCAATGCATGTCTGTTTCTTTGAACCCCAAGAAACTGCACCTCCACCAAGGTTGAAGATCCATCCACTTGTGGAAGCATGATCCTCAACATATGTTACCCAACTAGCATCTGTGTATCCTTCCAAAACTGAAGGGTCTCCACTATACGTTAAACAATAATTCATTGTTCCTTTCAAGTATTTTAATACTCGTTTCACAGCATGCCAATGTTCTTTACTTGGATTGCTAGTATACCGACTTAACCTTCCAACAGCATATGCTATATCAGGTCTTGTACAGGTCATGGCATACATCAAGCATCCGATTACTTTTGCATATTCAAGTTGTGCCACCGGACAACCTTTGTTTGGTTGCAAACTAACAGTTTGGTCAAATGGGGTAGAGACCGGATTACAATCTAAATGATTGAATTTCTGAAGCACCTTTTCTATATGAGATTGGGATAAACCAATGTGGTTACCATCTCTTATGATTTTAATTCCTAAAATCACATCTGCTTCGCCTAAATCTTTCATATCAAAATTTTTGGATAAGAAAGCTTTAGTCTTTTCTACCTCATCTAAACTTGTGCCAAAAATTAACATATCATCTACATATAAACAAATCATGACACCTTTTCCATTGTGGAATTTACTGTAAATACACTTGTCAGATTCATTTATAATGTATCCATTGGCTAACACAACTTGATCAAATTTTTGGTGCCATTGTTTGGGTGCTTGTTTCAACCCATATAAAGACTTAGTTAATTTACACACTTTATCTTCTTGACCTTTGATCACAAACCCTTCTGGTTGTTTCATATATACCTCTTCATCCAACTCTCCATTTAGGAAAGCAGTTTTAACATCCATTTGATGGATAACAAACTTATGGATGGATGCTAGTGCAATTAGCACTCTAATTGATGCAATTCTTGCAACAGGTGCATATGTATCAAAATAATCAATTCCTTCTTTTTGTGTAAACCCTTTGGCAACCAGTCTAGCCTTGAATTTATCAATGGTACCATCAACTTTCATTTTCCTTTTAAAGATCCATTTACAACCTATTGGTTTGGATCCGGGTGGGAGATCTACTACTTTCCAAGTTTTATTACCCATAATTGAATCCATTTCTTCCTGGATAGCTTCTTTCCAAAAGGCTGAATCTTGAGACTTTATAGCCTCTTCATATGTCACTGGATCACTCTCAAGGTTAAAGCAAATTGGTCCATAACTATTTATGGATGTACCAGTTCCTTCTATAAGAAACATGAAGAAGTCAGGTCCAAAATCTTTTTCTTTTCGGATCCTCTTACTCCTTCTAAGTTCTGAACCATCCAATGTATATACATTTGATTCATTGTTTTCTAAATTTGGTACATTAGAATGAACAATGTCCTTGGGATAAGAGAATGATTTAAATCTATCTTCTTGAAAAATTGCATCTCTTGACTCAATTACTGTATTGACAGAATATGAGTCATTCGATTCAATAACCAAGAATCTGTATGCTTTGCTATTTTCTGCATAGCCTAAGAATACACATTCAATTCCTCTTTCACCCAACTTCTTTCTTTTTGGTTCAGGCACTTTCACAATTGCTCTACAACCCCAAACTTTTAAATAATTAAGATTTGGTTTCCTTTGTTTCCAAAGTTCATATGGGGTTATTTTGTTCCTTTTGTTTGGAACCCTATTGAGGATATAACATGCTGTAAGCATTGCTTCACCCCAATATCCTTTAGATAATCCAGAATAGGACAACATGGCATTAACCATTTTTACCAAAGTCCTATTATTCCTTTCTGCTATTCCATTTTGTTGTGGGGTGTATGGTGCAGTAACTTGATGCACAATACCGGTGGATTCAAAATAACTCGGATGATAGAATTCTCCTCCCCTATCGCTTCTAAAGCATTTAATGAAAGTTTCATGTTGAAGTTCTACTTGTGCTTTAAACATTTTGAATTTATCTAAGACTTCATCTTTTGAATGCATTAAATAAACATAACAAAATCGAGTGCAATCATCAATGAAAGTAACAAAGTACTTTTTACCACCAATGGTGGGCCAACCATGTAAATCACATACATCTGAATGAATTAAATCTAGCACCCTAGAACTTCTTTTAACACTTTTAAAAGGTTGTCTTGTAATTTTAGTCAACATGCAAGTAGTACATGAATCAAAGTTTTTATCAAGATTAGGAATTAGATTTGATTTCATCATATCCTCCAATTTTCTAAAATTAACATGTCCCAATCGCATATGCCATAAATCACAAGACTCAACAATATAAGCAGAAATCATATCATTATTATTAATATTTGCAATATTACATTTGAACATATTCTCACACAAATATCCCTTTCCTACAAACATACCCCCTTTTGAGAGGATAAATTTATCTCCCTCAAATACAGATTTGAACCCATTCTTATTAAGTAATGGTACAGAAATCAAGTTCTTCCTAACTTCAGGAACATAAAATACATCTTTAAGAGTAAGTGTCTTTCCAGAAGTGAATTCAATCTCTATGGTCCCTTTTCCTTGGACTTGCACAGTTGAAGCATTTCCCATGTACAAAACACTCCCATCTTCATTGATGGTCTTAAACAATTCCTTGTTTTTGCACACATGACGAGTAGCACCAGAGTCTATCCACCAAGAATCAACATCTTCAATCATGTTGATTTCAGAAATGACCGCAACAGGATCATCATTTGTTGCACTTGAATTCTTTTCTTTGTTCTTCTTTTTCAAGAACCTGCACTCATTCTTAAAGTGTCCTTCTTTCCCACAAAAATAACATTTACCTTTCTTTTTCTTTTTAATGTTATTACCATTGTGGTTTTGAGACTCATCATTTTCATGATTTCTCTTTTTGGAAGTCTTACTTGATTTTCCCTCTTCCACAACATGCACCTTCTCTTGAGTAATTTGATTTTTAATACCTTCTTGTTTTCGGTATTCTTCTTCTAAACGAAGGTGATTTCCAAATTGCTCAAGAGAGATATCTTCCTTCTTATGTTTCATGGATCGTTTAAAATCTTTCCATGAAGGAGGGAGTTTGTCAATTATGGATGACACAATGATAGTTTCATCCATATGCATGTTATGTTGTTTGTAGTTGTTAAGAATACGTTCAATATCATATAATTGTTCCATAACAGGCTTACCATCTACCATTTTGTAATTATTAAATTGTGAGACAAGGAATTTCTTACTTGTAGCGTCTTCACGCATGTATCTGGTTTCCAATTTGTCCCACAAATCCTTTGCCGATGGGCTGCTCTGGTAGATATCGAACAGAGAATCAGACATACCATTCAAGATATGTCCCAAGCAGATGTAGTCATCGTTGTCCCACTTCTGTCTTTCTCTGGTCTCAGCAATGGTTTCATCATCTTTCTCCACGGGCCTTGCCATGTTCAGAACGTAAGCCACCTTCAATGTTGTGAGAAGAAACTTCATTTTCTTCTGCCAACGGATGAAGTTTCCTCCATCAAACTTTTCCAACTTAACAAAGTCAGAGGTCATTTCTTTCAATGAAGCAGCCATAAAATCGAACCTAAAGATTGTTATCAATCTTGATTTGTTGGGAAGAGGCTGCTGCACTTGAAACCTGAAATGATTAATGGTTATGCACGAAAACTCAAAGCGTATGGGGTTGCCACACTAACCTTTAGGTTCGATTCGCCCCCACCAATAACTTTATATTGGATGCAATAGGAATGTCCAGCGAATCCCCTTCAGGATACTATGAGTTCCTTGATGTGTATTGCACAATCACACCAAGCGTATCTCCTAACAATATTTGACAGAAATATGTTTCCAACAATTCACTCATGCATTAGAGAATTGATGGATGATTTAGAGTATGAGAATGAGGGAGAATTTGACTGTAATTGATGTCAAAAACGTGCTCCTTCTGATACACAAATGTCATGCATTTATAGTGCATCATATGCCCCTTCATATGAGAGAATGCAACTTTTAATCAAAAGTTACAACCATATACATTCAACTTTTGGCTTGAATCAATGCAATGATTCATGATTTATCAGTAAATGATAACTTCCCAATGTATACAAGTCATTCCCATGAAGAGTTACAACTTTTGGAACCCAAAACTATGAGAAAAAGTGCAGAAAAACACATCCAGTCCCGTGGTAATCGATTACCATATGCAGGTAATCGATTACCCAAAGTCTCTGTTTACCGTTTGCAAATTTTGCTTGATGTAATCGATTACATCAATATGGTAATCGATTACCATGTGTAATTTTCTGTTTTTCAGTTTTTCTCACCTATTTTGGAAATCTCCAACACTCTTAGTACATACATAGAGAAGATTTATTCTTTTGACATTGTGGAATGAGATTTTATTATTGAAGCTAGGAATGAAGAGGATGGATAAGGTATGTTGTTGAGAAAGGAAAATGACCACTCATAACAAAACTGTATTCATTCCCTATAACAGACAACATACCATATGTTTTTCATATCTTCCTATGGCATTGCACTATGTGAAGAACAAAATTAATTATTGCACTCTCAAACTTGAAAGCAACATGAAACAGACAGCTTTGGTCATTCCCTATCTCATGTGTTGCGTAAGGAATTTTGATTTTGTTCCATTTATTATATTTGCAGAATGCTATTACTTATAAGGAATCCAATAAGGATAATAAACAAAGGGACAGTGGAAATTTGTTTGTTTTCTTTATAGGACCATGCTATATATTACATATGCTTGTGATATTGGGTCTGTGACTTTGGTTTTGGAAGAAAATGAAGGCCTACAATACTCCACATGATGATGGAAGATACAGGTAGACACAAGAAGAAATCAAACACTTGCTTCTCAAAAGATATTTCACCTTGGAAGGGTTATTTGGTTTTTTTGTTTTCACTATTTGCTATAAATATCAATGCTTTAAAAACTGAACCAAATGGTTCAACCAATTGACCGTGAACCGACATTGTATACAATTCAGTTATTTATGTGGTTCAATTGTGGTTTCGTCCGGGTTTATATGGGTTTAAACATTTGAATCATGGTTTGAAGATCTCCCCGATGGATCTCTAATTTAATTTTAAAAACATTGATAAATATTTAAAGCTAAAGCATAACTATTTTAAATTCAAGCAGGTTTGATTTTCATAAACAGAGAAAAATTTATTGTTTTTTTTTATATTATCTGTTCTTTTAAACAGTGAGAAACACCATTTAAAAACTCACACACACAAAGGAAAGACCACGTGTTCAAACTCGAGTAGTCATGAAATTCAGCTTAATCTCAACATTGCTGGTTAAGCTAGGCTTATGGACTTTTTATACAATCTTTATTCATGTGTTTGGATACATCCATTTAATAAAATAAATAATAATGAAATGAAAGAGTGAGATGGTCAATGAGAGAATTAACAGATTTAGATTTTCTCTATTGAAATTTTTTTTAAATGGAATCTCAGCCATTAAACATGAAAGAGAAAGTGAGAATTAAATTATAAAGAAAAACAGTTGTTTTATTTTAATGGTGGAGATTGAAAATGGAGAAAATTTTCGATGGAGAGAATCCAAATCCGAGAGTATTTGCTGACTTTGTTTTTGTTTTGAAGGAGCTGACTTTGTATCACAGGTACATTACCATAAAGTGGTAATTAGATTGAAATCAAGTAAACACATTAGGAAAAAAAAATGTCTTATATTTGTACCCCAAAGAAATAATTTGTTTGATATGCATTAATTTACTAGATTTAATTAACTCATTTGGGTTGGTCTGATGATGTTGTCTTGAAACTTGTAGTATGTTCTTAAGCGCAACATCGATTTGTGTAAATATGTTTGTTTTATTTTAAGATGATCACAAAGTACCAAGTTCAACATGGATTCGTACAAACATCGAAAATAGGCTAATAACATAAAGATATTAAGATTTGAGCAAAACTCAATCGTCATGTTGGCCACACATTTCCATTTTACGTAAACCCTTTGAAAGAGTCCAATGTAACGTCCTCAAAAATAAAAAGATGTCAAGTTTTTTGAAGGAAAAAAGAATGTCTAGTTAAAATCCAAAAATAGATATATAGTATGTGTATATGTTAATCAGAAAAATAAAAAACACATTCAAGCTCGTGAGCAATTGAGCATCTTTATTTGTCACTTTTGAAGCAAACAAATGAAGCATGACCATAATTGGTCCCCCTTCATTTATTATTTGATCATTGTTATTGGTATGTCTACTAAGCTTATAACTTAATTTTGTTTTTAGGGAAGCTTATAATTTAAAAATTGGTTCTTTCAAAATACAATTATTTGGTAAGGGTTTTCTCTCAAGAGTTTATATCAGTTTCCTTTTTCATAAACTAGACTCTAACTCGTGCGATGCACGGGTTTTGTAGAACTTCATATATAACTATCAAATTGACTATATTATAACTTTTACAGTTACAGTCAGTATTATGTTATCAAACTACCTTGAAAAACAACAAAAACAAAAGATGGACTGCAATAAAAATGACAAATCAAAAGAAAAAATATATACAAAAGCTTGCATCAAGAAATTGGTCATAACCGCAAAAACTGTTAAATCTATAAAAATAAAAAGGAAAAGAAATTGTTATGTGGGAATCGAAAGAAAAATAAATAATGAAAAGGAACTGTCATGTGGTAATCGAAAGAAAAATAATAATAATAAAAAGGAATTGTTATGTGGTAATTGAAAGAAAAAATAATGAAATGGAACCGCTAATAATGAAAAGGAACTGCTATCAAAAAAGGAATTGCAATGGTGTTAGTGACTTTTTAAAAAAAATGACATTTTCATGTGCTTCCTGATTCAATTCCTTGCAAACATTTTTTTTCATAAAAATTAATTAGGTCCGTCAAAAAAGGCGAAGTTATGGTTATTAGGTTCAATTGCATGATGGTGAGAGAGATAAAAGTGAGTGAGAAATGATTTAGGGATTGTGAGATTGAAAGAAGGAGGGCCGGAAATTGGATTGTGAGATTGAAAGAAAGAGGACTCGAAATTTGTGTTGAATACATAACATTGAAGCAATTGCATGTCATAAAAAACATCAGTACCTTGGTGGTAAGAGTTGTGACATGGAAGCATGTTGTACATGGTTCGATCCCCATTAAGAGTTTTTTCATTTTTTTTCAGAACTAAAAATTAGGACTAATCATTAGGGTTAGGGCAACACTACTTAACATTTAGTATTATAAAGATTTATAGTATTTTGATATGCTACCTCGAATACCTTTTAACCTTATAGTTTATAGCGTACGATGTTTTCTTTTATTTTTACTTTCATTATCTTAGTTGAGAAAAACTGAAATATTAATTAAAATATATTTTTATGTCATTAATTCAAACGTTGATTTTATCAAAGACATCAAACGTGTTTACCCAATATAAGCTATTTTATTCATTATTCGCTATAAACTCATTTGCTATCATTAACTTATATGTCATCCGCTAGTCTCTATCAACCACAACCTAGTCCAAAAATCGGGCTGCACTCCTTCATCATTTCTTATTTTTATAAAACCAATCTTCTTTTTTATTAAGGTCTTGCTAACCAGTGCCCTAAGAACATTGGTTAAAGAATCCATTAGTATAAATTTTGTCTTGAAAATATAAGTTTTTATTTTAGCTTTAGCAATAACTACACCACTTTTTAATGCAAACTTATTAATTTTAACACTTTAATCAATGCCCTAAGGAACTCATTAGCATTTTTTTATTATTATTGTCAGGGACGGAAGGGGGTGTATTGGATTAGGATTTTAAAGGACAATTTTTGTTTAAAAAAATCTTAAGGATTTTAAAAGACTTTGCAGGATTTTAATGACTTTGATGATTTTAAAAGACTATCGAGATTTACAATTTGGATTTCAATGGATTTAACTCATAAGATTTTAAAGGATTTCAAATGATTTTATGGATTTCAAAAGATTTTATGAATTTTTAAAGACTCATTGAAAAAAAAGGATCATAACACACTCTTTTTCACAATATTCTTAATACAGACTCTTTTATTTATTTTACTTTATTTTTTTATGAGAGAGATAGAGAGATGAGAGAGAGGAGAGAGAGAGGGGAAGAGAGAGAGTGTGAGAGAGAAGGGAGGAGAAAGAGGAGGGAAGAGAGAGAGAGAGAGAGAGAGAGAGAGAGAGAGAGATAGAGAGAGAGAGAGAGAGAGAGGGAGAGAGAAAGTGTGAGAGAGAAGGGAGGAGAGAGAGAGAGAGAGAGAAGAGGGAGAGAGGAAGAGAGAGAGTGAGAGAGAAGGGAGGAGAGAGAGGAGAGAGAGGAGAGAGATCTTAAAAAAAAAATCCTAAGAAATCTCATGTTATTATGAAAGACTTTTTCATGCTAAAATTTCACTAGAAAATCCCACAAAATCCATCAAAATCCAATTTATTAAACAATCTTCGAAATTTGAATGATTTTGAATATTACAAGACTTTTTTTAAATGATGAAGAGTCTTGATTGAATACCACAAGACTTTTTTTAAATGACAAAGAATCTTGATTGAATACCAAAAAAAAAATTTTTAAGTTGCAAAGAGTCTTAATTGAATACCACAATACTTTTTCATAATAAAAAAGTCTTTTAAAATCTCTTACGATCTTAATACAATTCATCCCCTAAGTGTGTTAAATATGGGGCTGTCGCCACCCTTAAAACACATAATAGTAACTCCCTAATGTATAAGTCTTCGCCCCTCTATATTATTGGGGGAAAAAAGTGGTCGCCCCTGTCTAGACCATGCCTTTTTTTTTTTAAAGAAGACCACACCATTTAACTAGTACAATTATATATAACAATTAATTGTTATTATTATTATTCATTACAGTTCCAAGGCAACACAATCCTAACCGACATAGGCAGAGTTTGTAACACCCTGATATCCGAGATTACTATTTAAATAATAATTCATGTAATTCAACAACATCGAGGTATTACGATTACATCAAACATCTCATGCTAATTTCTCATAATAAAAATTTCATCAACAATTATCATAGCACAGCGGAAAATAAACATCTCAACATAATAGTCATCTCGGGTCTCATCAAAAATATCTCAAATAAATACATCGTCATAAAAATTCAACAAGTAAAATAAATCTCGGACTCCTAGATCAGAGTACCTAATTTAGACATCCTCGAAAAACGCAACATAAAAGAGAAGGCGTAACGCCGTCATTAGCACAACTCACCAAGCAACTACTCCTCAACCTGCAAGTCTACATTCCAAGGGTAAAATCCATGGATGAAGCGACAATAAAGCCTCTAGAGGGTAAGATATATATTCAACAATAGGATATAATAAACGCATGTAAGTTTCAGGCAAAACATCACTTAATATATAAGTATTCATCAATCCATAAAGTCTGGTTAATACTCATGCATAATTCATAAATAATAGTATACCCTCATCATTATATAATTATCAACTTAATTATACATCATCAACAATTAAATCATAATCTCAACTATAAGTCATCAACGAATAATCATCAACTCATCTATAAGTCATCAACAGATAAATATTAACTTTTATATAAGTCATGAACAGATAATCGACTCAATTTTACATCGTTCATATCTCATCATCAATTCAAGCATAAAGCACTCACCACGTCATCAATATCATCAAATATACATTTACCACATAAATGCACAAGTTCACACCAAAACATTTTCACATACGACTCATCATGTTCATGCAATGTGTCTAACACGACACTAAATGCATGTGGTACCAAAGTTTGGATATCGGATCCCTCGGCATGTTGGATTACTAAAACCCTCGGCATGTTGGGTTATCAAAACCCTCAACATGTTATCATCAATTCACAACTCGACTGACTATGTATGCATGGACACCACGTATAGACTCGATAATGCACTCATCATGTTGTTATATAATTCACTCCATCATATAACGTATCTTCACATCGTCACTATTGCATTATCAAATCAATACATCCATACAATACAAATCATGTTCTCATCACAACATTATTTTATCACATTCATCATGCTTAATCATCACAACATCATTTCACCACATTCATCATGCTTAATCATCACAACATCATTCCAATCACAACTATAATGCATTAAGGCACATCCAGCATCATTCACTTCATATTAATGCATTTCACCAAGTTTAATCATAAACACGTCATTCTTGCATTTATTCACCATAAATCACATAATCCACATTTCATGAATAAATTAAGTAAGGTTACCTCAACCTACTACTACACCACATTATATTCATGGTTCAAATTCATTCATACTACTATGATTGATTATTAAGTTCATTTCGACAATTATCAAGTTTCACAAAATAGCCAAGTTCGTCTCAAAATCAAACTTTATTATCAATTCATTGCAAGCAATCGTTATCCATCAACAAATGGTCAAAACAGCAGCAAAACAGCACAAAAGGAATGCCCGAGGATGTCATGAAACATCCCCAAGGACTAAAACGCACAGAACAACACATATTGTATTTGTCATGGTCGCTCAACGACCAGGGACTTCGCTTAGCGGAGTCCTGTTTTCTGGGCAACCAGAAAACAGGGTATTCACTACGGGAAGACCTCAACTTCCACCCAAAAATCTTATTTTTCATCCCAATTGACCCAAAATCATTTTACAAACAATACACATGATCAATACACTTAAATTGAACAATGGATACACATTGAAACATCAAATTGACATGAATTCTCAAGGTTTTTCGATTAATTTCAAAGTTCGTCTCAAAAGTCCAGTCTCACCAACAACTTAGCAAATAAGCTTGTATAACAACATCAATAGTATTCATCAAGTTTAACATCAACATAATCACATATTCAAACTATTCCAACATGAACTTATTCATTTAAGCATCAACTTATTCATTTTCACTTAATTAAGCCATTTTAGCAAAACACCAACAACAACAACAACAACAACAACTTAATTCTCATCAAAGCTACACAACCAACATAATATTTTCATGTTTTTCAACATATGGCAGCAACTTAGTCGAAACAGTAGCAACTTAATAAAATCCACTTAATTAAACAATTTTCCCAAAATCACTTAAATCACAACTTATTCAACATAACTTCATGATTTCTCAAACAAAACACATACCCATGCTCATAATCAACTTCATAATCAACAAACATCATTCAATTATCATGTTAATCATCAAGATCATCAAGATTCACAAAGGTATCAATTTAACATAATAAAACATGAATTTTGACATGAAGAAAATGCAATTTCATCAAGGTTTAACATGCTTAATTTAATCAACAAAAAGGAGCACGAAATTCACCAAAATCAGCAGCAATTAACATGCAATTAATCATAATTTAAAACACTTTAACCTCATAATTGCTTATTAAACCCATTTGGTAAAAGTAATCTCCCCTCTTACCTTAATTTTTCACTTCTCTTGCTACTTCTAGTTGAATCCTCTCTTCCCCTTGAGCTCTTCTAGTTTCCTCTTCTCCAAGCCTCTCCTTTCTCTATTCTCTCACTTGCCTCTCAAAATTTGTGTTAAAATGTTTAATCTAGTTCACCACCACTCACTATTATTCTATTTATAATATGTGTTAGGGTCACTCCCACTAATGGGCTTAATCACAATTAACTCACAATTATTTTCTCTACACTTTTACTTCACTTAAACCCTCATATTAATTATACACCACTATTCTCTAAAATTCAAATTACTAGTTCTAGCATAATTATAAAAATGTCACTCAAGCACTAATAATTCCACTAACCCACCAATCACACATAGAAAATCAATTAACACGCCTAATTAAATAAATAATACTAATTAATAATAACAGATAAATATAATGCTAAAAATCAGGATATTACAGAGCCGGTGGGGACAGGGGAGAGCCATGGCCTCTCCAAAGTCTCAAAAATTTCATTTTTAATAGGTACATACCTACATTTTTAGTTAAATTTTATGTTATATATAATATCGTTTGCGTTATAAATCATGTGTTAACAGTCCAACATAGTAGTCAAGAACTTTTGCATACCTACCCGTCATTATTATTTTTTGGGTATACACATGTATATACTTGACGTATCAAGAAATTCAAATTTACGATACAACTTCAAATTTATTGTATCCTGAATGAGAAAAAGTAGGGATACACTCTCAATTATATTGTACATCTAAGAACATGCATGAACGTAAAAAAAAAATTAAAAAAATTTATTATCACTATTTGAAAATTGCTCAATGGACTCCTTGAATTGCTTACAGACCCCTCAAACTGCCAAATATACCCTTCACGGTTTGTAACTCCGGAACTATTCAGAAGTTAACTCCCAACTCCTGATCACTCAAGTTCGGGAGTTACGACCAGATACTCCTTGTACATAATAGAACACGCATGTTCAGTTTCCCCCATGACATAACACATGATAGGTACTTTGTTGGAGAATGTGAACGTGCTGATAGAGGAGGAGAATGCCAATGATACTATATATACTTTGTAGATATGCGGGCTGGTTCGGAACATGGCATTGGATGGCATGAAAAATGGTACCTATTATGATGATCCATATAAACTGCCCATGAAACATAGTCGGTCAATTAGTATCGAGTCACACGTAGGGATGGGACGTTCTGATGACTGTATTTTGATTTTTTCCTAATTTTTCTGATAAACGATGTATATCGGTATTTACCGTAACAATTATGACTCTCATGATTTAGATGACTTTTTATGACTGATGACATTTTAGTTTTATCTATGATTTGTTTGTTGTGCCTTGTCTCTAATGAGCAAATGAATATGTATGAGTATTGAAATTGAGTGTGTTGAATGAATTTGAATGGTATATCGAAACTGAATGTGTTGAATGATTTTGAATGTGCCTTGTCTTTGTTGGTATTTTGGTGTATTGGAGTTTGGTATATTGGTGTTATGGTATGTTAGTTTTTTGGTATATTTTTTTAGCTCATAACCAACCTATTATATGTACTCTGTATCCTGTTCTGGTTTGTGGTCTGATGCGTATCGAATCCTAACTTTCAATCCAAACGTTGATAGAAATGTAGGTAGACTTCTTTTTAGAATTAAATAAATAGATAAACGCATAAAACTTAAAGAAATTTAAATAACTTATAAGGATAAATAAATTAAATATAAATAAATCAAAGTATAAATAAAGAAAAAAGAATATTAGAACGTGGAAGAGACAAACTGGATTGATCAAGGAAGAAGAGAGATAAAATAAATTGACATTATATTAAAATTGAAGAACAAAGAGGACTCAAATATCTCCGGCTCTCTCTAAAACTCTTTAAATTTACGATAAAAAATGGTGTCTATCAACATAACTAATATATTTTAAGATAAGTTATGTTGATAGGAACCATTTTTTGTTTACATAACTAATGATTTATTTATGTTTTAATTAATTTATGATTTTTTTTTTGTATAAAAGAGAGTCGAGGTCCAAAAATAAAATCAATTTATTTATGCTTTAACTTATTAAAATTTGTTTAAGTTTTCTTCGTTTATTTCTACACTTATTTTTGAACAGTGGTCTGCTCTCTATTTCTCTTTATATATACTAGCGAAAAGACGGGCACTCACATGTCCGTCTTTCCGCTCTTTTTACTGTACTAACGCGTGTAGATTATCAACGATATTTTATAGAAATTTTGCGTGTAAATTACAAACAATATTTTATATAAGTTTTTTTATATAGATTAACATTATAAGTATAGATAATTGTGACTTTCAAATGTAACAAACTCGGCAAACCATATTAATCTTTTTCATTGACAACAATAATATAACAAATATAACAAAAATTTTTATCTTTTTAATAACACCAATAATATAACGTTATTATAGGAAAAAATTTGTTTAAGAGTATAATTGAAACAACAAAAAAGTTAGCCAAAATCTGTCCAAAATCACCCTATTCTTTTTATATAGTATAGAATATATATATCATGAACATCAAGTTTATGGTATACATTTTCATGTGTCCTGTAGACTTCAAATTTATGATACACATTTTTAACGTTTTTTTTTATCAAGAACGAAAAGATGTAGGGATACACTCTCCACTATGTGGTACATTTAGCAATTCTCTTATTACTTTGTTTGTTCTTGCCTGCATCCAGTGACGGATTCAGAAATATTGTTAAGCGGGGAAAAATCATATACTAAACTTTTTTTTGCTGAAATCATATACTATAATAATTTACATCAAAAAATCTACTAATACATAAGTGATATTATTATCACTAAAAAAGCAGAGACTACACAAAATGTCATTTTATATCCAAAAATTTGAATATACTTAAATATCTATGAAATATATTTTTCTATTGACTTTATATTTTTAAAACTATTGTTTATTTCATCATTTTGAGTATTGTTGAATATATTTTTATATGTACGTCAACAATCAATTATTCAATAATATTATCTTTCATAATGTTGCATATTAATTTCTTCACTAAACAAATTATTAAGTAATATTTTGTGGGGGCAAAACTTATTTTTAATGATAAAAAAGTAAAATTACTTAACAAATTTATGTAAAAGTAATAGAGCATGTGGGGTCAAGTGCCCCCAATTAGATGAACTTGTATCCGTGCCTGCATACATCACGATGATTTACCCAACATTTATGTCGAAGGTATTTGAATTAGAAAATTTCTTTTCCCACCTTCTAAGCTTCTTGTGTACTCAGTTTCAGATTTTAAAATCTTAAAAATGGAGGGTTTATGAAAGATTTTTCAATGTTTTTACACCTTTTAGATCACATAATCTGAAATATCGTAGAATGTGCGATAAACTTTGAGGGTGAAAAAAAAAACTCTTTAAACTAATATAATTTTCTTGGGCTGGGTGGCAATGGTAAATTAGTCCAAGAAAATATTACACTTTTTTTCATGAAAAAAAAAATGTAACAAGTATATGTTGAGATTTGAAGAGCTTCATTTCTAGCTCAGTGGTTATTAAAAACCGCACCACTCTAGATTCACCAATCCATATGGAAAAAAGATCAAATTTTTGGATTCACTCATCCTAATATAAGCAAAAACCATATTTTCTCTATGCCAATTGACAAATCCAAAAGGTGCAATTTTAAGAAAATTGTAGGAAGGTAAAAGTAGATATTTGAGATTTGAAATATATGGGTTACATGAGTCTCAAAATCTAGGCAAAATCTATTTTAAATTTAACTCAAAATCCTATCCAATCCATCCAGGAGATACTCTTTAAGCACTTGGATGTGAAGTTGGTGGGGTTTAGTTTGGGAAAGGAAAGTTGTTTCCTACCATGGGAAAACTAATTTTGATCATAAGATAAAGTAGAGAACATACTTCTACCATAGACACTCAACACCAGATTTTTTTCCCCACATTCACCACTCAACAACATACGGCTGCTGCTCCAACTCTGAAAACGGATCTTCTCCAATGTTTTCCCTCATGTTGGTCTCTCCTGTGCAGTTTTTAGCGGTTGGATTAATCTATCAGTTGAATGATAAAGGGACAATTAAAGGAGAGAGAAAATTATTTCATCTTCAATTTTTCTGGGATTTCTTCAACTTTGTTACTGTGCAATCTCTTTATTTTAGTTGTGATAATTAGTATACACCCACCATTATCATCAATTAATCTTTGCTCCTAAGACCTCAAGAATCATATCCATGTATGTTGAATGGTGTTTATCCATTGAAGAATTTTCGTGGTATTGATTTAGTGACACAACAGAGAAATTTAATAATAACCTAAAATTTGGTATTGTTCAACTTGATGTAAAATGTTATCCAAATAACATGACTGTAATTATTTGTTCTATCTTCAAAACAGAAACACTTCATTATTGTCAAAAAGAACAGATCAGCATAAATTTTTCTGTCAACAAAAACACAGAAAGGTAATCCGATGGTGGAGGAAACACAAAGACACTTGGTTTGTTGGGGGAGAGAAGCGATTCTTGACTTGTTTTGTCTTTGAAAGCTTCATGAAGCTTTTGAGATAGAACCACAGACACAGGAAGGAGAGAAAGAAATCTGGTGTTGAGTGTCTATGATAGAAGTATGTTCTCTACTTTATCTAATGGTCAAAATTATCTTTCCCATGGTGGGAAACAACTTTCCTTTCTCATACTAAACCTCACCTGTAAAGTTTTATAGCTACTTTTATCCCACTTATCTCTTGAAACCAACATTTCTCAACATTTACCCATTCGAATGAAAAAAAATACATTTTTTTCCTCATGTTCTGATTGGTAAATTCAAACATGCATGGGAGTAGTGTTTAATAATAACAGAGATGAAAAAAAAAAGAGTTGGAAAAAGAAGGTCCCATAAAATTTAATTAAGCATTTATTTAATAAACCCTTTAAAACATGTTTTGTATGCAGACTATGACAAATATAAGATATGATAAAAAGCTGAATAATGATAGAATATGATATTAACATGATAAACACTTATTCTATTATATATTTGGTACAAACATGATATTATTTTATCTTTTCATCTATTCGGTATATACTTGATACTGACATAAGATGTGTATTAATTTAAATGACCAAACTATCTTTTGAAACAAATACAATTTTTTATAATAAAAAAATCATTTTCATAGATCAAATATTACATTGGTTCAAGTGAAGTGAGCACTTGAATTAAAACTATAGATTACATTGCTACTCTATAGAACAATCCTTGAAATAGTACAAGAGCTAACCCACTCCAACACTATTTCACCACACGTAATGAATGTCATTATGCAAAACCCTGCAGTTAATATAACCCTTCACCTTACCAACATTACCTCAATAGAATTTAGCTTTAGGTTGATTGCTAAGAAAAAACAAACCCAAATGTCTCAATAGTCAAGCTCTCACTTTTAAATGATGATTCTGCCAACCATAATTGCATAGAGATATTTCACATAATGTTAGTAAGAGAAAAGTACTCCCTGCCTAGAATTCCAGATTAATTAATATCCCACAATAAATTACTATCCCAAGTCTAAGCAATTGGGAACAAAGCAAAGTGTTTTGATCTAGAAAAAGTGGGAAGGAAAAAATTAGGAACACAGAGAAATTGCTGCAGAAAAATTGGGAATAAGTGTGATGAAGACGAGACAGGAAGAGAGTTGCAAGAAGTTGGAGATGAGACGAGAGAAGATACGAGTAATAAATTTGTAGTTCGTTTGTGTTAGGTTTGAAATATGCTACCAGGTAGCTAGAGTCAATAGGAGAGGATTAGTAAATGGTTGGTTTGTTTTTTTTATTGGTGTATCAAAGACGGATTTTAATAGAATATGATAGTTTTATCATATCATATATTCTTATCATGCGCACCAAACAATCTCTTATGACGTAAAAGCTTCTATATTATTTCTACTATTAAAAGAAAAAAAAAACTTCTGGCTTGTAAAAAAAATTAGGGCAAACCCTACATTAGAGAAAATAGGTTATGACTAAAAGATAAGTTGAAAACGACTTCTAAACAACTCATAAGCTCTTTTTATAAGTTCTAAAAACTTACCATCTATCTATTTATCTCAATACCTTTGCACGTGTACAAATGCGAAGACTCAACCTTATGCTCTCGTCTCTTTCACCATCTTTCCAGACCATTATTCAGCCATGAAATCACTATCACCCTGTGGTATGACAATAATATTTAGGAAAATTCATGTTTACCCATTAATAAAAGGTGGATAATACAACCCATGTTGAGTTGGCCCAATCAAAATAATATATTTATATAACATTAAAAATAATAGAAAACAAACAAATAATTTTGATTGGTACCAACTCAGCATGAATTGTGTTACCCACCTTTTATTGATGGGTACCCAAGTTGTCACCTAATATTTATAAGTTTTTTTGCTTTCAAAAAAATTGGTCACACCTATCAACGCGGGTCTAGGATACGCCACCGTTACCCGAGTGTTTACATTATAAAATAAACTCAATAAATTCTTCCAAACACCTCCAGATATAAGCAAAAAAAAACAAGTTCCTATCTTTTATAGGAAAACAAATGTGAGTATGAAATAAAGAGAATTCATCTTACATTATGGGAGTCAAAATTATGAAACTTGGGAAGGAAAAACAAGTAGCAGGCTTATTCTATATGATGCTTAGTAAAATAAAAATAAACCTAAAACAAATAGTTTCACCTAAAACTGCTCTCAAACAGTTTCTTTCTAATCATTCTTTCTGTAAATCAATTTCTCCACAGAAAGAACCGTGCATGTTCTTAATTGTTGCGAGGAGTTGAGGCTTCGGATGGACTACTTGAAGTGTCACCTGAGAGGGAACCATTTCCACCATCATTCTCAGACACTACTGGTATCTTGACAGCTGCGGCTCTTTCCATCTGTTTCTCGAGTTCTTCCTCCTGACGCAACGCGGTAAACTGTGTATCCAACGACTTGGCTGCTCCTAACCAGGCAAGAACAATCACAAGAAGCACACCTCCAAGGTATGGAGTTGAGTTGGCTAGTGAACCAAAAGTTAAGATCATGAACTGTTGGATAAGGGCTCCTCCAGATTTTCCCAATGGGTTGCAAACAACATCAATGGCTGCTTTCCCCTTGACCTGCACAGATGAATATGAGAGCAAGATTTTAAGTTCAAGTTAAGAACAAAAAACTGTTCAAAAAAAATTGTAAAACTACATTTCATTGAAAGTCTCATGTCTATTCAGCTAGGCCTTTGAGCCTGTTTGGATTGGCTTATTTGAAGTTATCTATTGCCATAAGTATTTATGAGACTCAGAGATTATGGAAACAACATATGAAATGTCTGTAAGTTGTTTTAAGCTTATTTCTATAAACTCTCCAAAATAGCTTATGAAAACAGTTTGACTATAATTTATCTTATGTTATAGAAATAACTTACATATAAACACTTATAATATAAGTGCTTATGCTATAAGTATTAAGTTGTTTATTCAAACAGCACCTTTGTTCTTTTTGGTTTCACTTTTTCTAGCGCAGTCAAAATGCCTCCTTTTCTTACATTATGTTGTCTTATATTTTTAATATACTTCAAATAAAGAACAGAACTCATGTTTTCTCTTGTTATGTTCTTACTTGTCTACCAAACACTATCTTAGTACAAATGCATCTTTGGATTGACTCTGAGCTTGACAAAAACAAGGTGGAACCATGGTTTTGTTGAAGCTTCAAAGTGTAACTTTCACTACAATAATGCTAACCAAGAGCCTGTTTGTTACAGGTTATTTATTAAGAAAATCACTTTGTTTAAAAATAATTAATCACTTTGGAAATATTTCATCAGTTTGTTACAGATTCTTACAAAAATGAGAATCTGAAAATAATTTAAAATCTGTTTCAAATGAGAAGCTACTAAAAGCTATTTGAGTAGCTTGTCTTGAAAATCATAATGATGTTCGTTTTGGTAAACAAAAACAGAACAGCTTTTTTTTTTAAAAAAAAAAACATTTAAAAGTTAATCTCTAAATTATTGAACATCAATCAACATCACTTTTTTTATAATCCATAACAAACAGACCCTAAATATGACGGAGAAGAAAAAAAGAATCCAAACCTTAGTATCCTCATCCAAGGGAATGTAAGCCATTTCTTTGCAGGGGTCAAATAAACTGTACTTAGCACTCTTGCTAAATATGTTCTGCATGGCACCAACATATACAGCTGCTAGCAGTGGAGTCATTCCAATTGATGCAAGACCGGGTGCAATTGGACCTCCAAACAATATGAGAGAGAAGAAACCGACTCCGGTCAGAAGAAGGACTGTTGGTGTGATCTTGGCAGCAACTCCCCATCCATATTTGTCAAATATATATTGACTTAGAAGCATCATTATGAATGTGGCAATTCCAGTTGCGGTCGAGAAGTCGCCCATGAAAGAAGAGTACTCGTTGGGGCTAGGAAACTGCAATTTGCGGATATTTGTGAGAAAACCAAAATGTACAGAGTGGCATAGCAAATTTCAAAACCAAAACTAAGACAAGATCAACTTATTTTGTATATTACCTGAGCTTTGAGCTTAGACTTCCATGTAACCTCAACAAGATTGATGCTGATTCCATAAGCAACCACTAAAGTGGCTAGATCTCTAATGTACTTTGAAGAGACCAAGAATTTCAAGCTCTCCATTGTTCCCATTTTTGGTTTCTTCTGTAAAAATGAATAGCAATGTAAAATGTTAATTAACAGGTTTCAGAATTTCCACGTGTGACGTCAAAAAGAACAAAGGGGAATAAGACTGCAAAGCTAGGACAATGTTTTATACAGTTATACTCATGTCAATCACAGATTTAAGAAACAGTTGTTTGCTGAAATTCCACAATGCTACAGTGCTATAGCACTGATATAGCCAATATTTGAAACACTTTCTACTAAATAGCGTATCACATAACATTAGTGATTTGTTCAAATTCCACTACGCTATAGCCTATTGTGCTTCTATATTGGCTATTTGACAGCACTAACTCATGTAACTAAACCAAGGGGCCTTAACTTCTAGCGTTCCCTGATTTCATTTCCACTCATAAAATAAACATTACAAAGGGCATTATGTAAGTTTTTAAAATGCATTTTAAAGTATATTGAACATTTTTAAAATTTGAAAAATTTCAAAACATTATTTTCAGTGACTGGAAATACATTTTCTCTAACTAGCTTCCATCTTCTCTCAATCATAATTAAAAAGAAAAATTCAAAACCTCATTTCAGCCACCCACATACAAAGTAAAATTGAAAATGGAAAATGAAAATGTTGCTGGAAATGATATCTTGTTCAAATTTTAGATTACAAAATCAGTTCTTTTCAAATTAAAAACAGCTTTTAAAATATATGTTGGAAATGAGATATACACACACAGGGAGAAGGAGAGGCAGAGAGAGAGAATCCGTACTTTCTTCTTCATGCTACGTGCAGGAAGAGGAACATAATTATTCGTCCACCAGTACAGGAAACAGATTGCAAACCCCATAACCACAACTATGCTCATCATTGCTTTTAGAGAGATGGCCCAACCATCAACTCCAGGACCTAAATTCTTCCTCATATTAGAAAAGTATTTCACAGTACGACCAGAGAAAATAAGAGCTACATTGGCCCCAAGTCCAAACAGTGGGTAGAATCGTTTTGCTTCATCAACAGTAGTTATCTGCGCAAATAACAAAGGGATTAGATTTGCCAAGAAGAACAAGGGCACATGAAAATTGGAGTGTGTGAAATGGATGTCGCCATTTTACCCTCCAATCACATAGTAAAACTATAATCATAAAGTTGAAGCACAGTATTGCACACAAAACAAGCATCTAATAACCAGCAGTAGTACTTTACTAGAGTCACAATGACTTCACAACTTTAGCACGGAATCAAGATTGTTACTATATTATATCTAAAATGACTACAGAGCTATGAAGCACTCACAGAGACACTAACACCAGACACGACACTGGATAGTAATTTAAGACAATGGAAGTGATTGACTGTAATCACACATTTTTTTTGTCGGTCATGCCTTCAACCTGAAATGTCGGTGTTACATGGCTACAAAATTCCATTGTCCATAAAAACGAAAGAATGACTAAATAATGCAAGTAAAAAAATTTATCTTATGGCAAAATCGTGATAGAAATGCTTCCTATTTTGCTAAAGAAGCCAACATACAAAACAGCTCAATCATTGTAATATTCATCAAGATAAAAAAATCTAATAATATAATTAACTATATATGTCACATGGATCAGTAATCAGTAATTAAATTAATAGTTCTAAGTATCAATAGTTCTAAACACCTTGTTAAATAGAATATAAAATAACAGCCATCATCAGAATTAAATTATTAAAAATACATAACAATTAACACAGTGAAATTAATGAAATAAAATTATACCTGATTAGCAAAACCCCAAAACAGCACAGAAACAACCACACTCCCCCACAATTCAGCCATAACATAGAACAAACAGAAACTCCAAATCCTTATAATTGCAAGAGGACCAAGAAACCTAGGACCAAGAACATTAAGAAGCTTGTCTGCAAAAGCTTCAGGATGGATATAGTTGCTAAGAGGGTACAAAACAAACCCAAAAGCCCCAAAGAAAGCAATAAAAGGTAAAATCACAGAGTAAAACAGTGCTTGTTTTGACAAAACATTAGACAGTTTTGTATACAACAACATAAAACCAATAGCCATAGGAAGATTCACCCATGTTTTCAAAAATGGTATAATCTCAGCACTACTTCCTTTTGCTGTCACAACCAAAACATCCTTAGTATCCCTCAAAATTGTGTAATTGAACAAGATACAAAAAAACATCAACCCTAAAGGTAAAATCTTTTTCATAGTATCAACCTCAACCCCCAAAATTTTAGGTTTTTTTTCAACCTCAATTTCTCCAAAAACTGGTTTTCCATCAGAATCAGCACCAGCAGCAGCTGCTTCAGCCTTACAAATGAACAAATTCTTCTCTTTTTCACCAAAGCCATTAACTTTTGATGAAAAAGAATTGATTTTTGAAAACCCATTTGAATTTAAAGAAAACCCATTTGAATTAAGAGAAAACCCATCAAGGGTTTTGGGTTTAAGTGATAAAAATCTATGCTTTATGGAATTGGGTTGAAGCAAAACCCTGGTTTTAGGGTTTGTAGGAAGAGAGAGAAGCCCTCTGGTTTGAAGAACAGCAACCATGTTGTTCCTCCCCTCTTTGAAATTCCTTCAAGAAAAATAATTTAATGAAGAATTTTTCAAGAAAGAATATGAAAGAGAGGAACTGATACAGAAGAAATGGTTGAGATAGAAAGATAAGGTGGCTTGAGAATGGAACTTGTGAATATCTCTTTGCTTTTATATTTTTTTGGTGAAGTAATCAAAACTCTTTTTCAGGGTTCATTGATGAACACATAAATTAATATAAATGAAAATATTCTTTCATTATTTGTACATTACCTAATTAAATAAAATAGAAGTATTGTATTATACTCCAATACAATTAGATAAGAATGAGGTTTATTTTTTTTTATTTTTAGTGTATGTTTCGTTATACAGTGATAATTGATTTTGAATGAATTGATTTTGTAAGATTAATTTAGGATAAAAATGAATTTAATGTAAAATGATTTATAATTGGATGCATTTATGTAAAAATGTATTTAATAATAAATTTAAAGTTAAAATAAATTGTAGAAGTCAAAAGCTACAAATTTTAACTTCAAGTAGGATTAATTCTACAAATAAAAGCAATTCTCCAACCTCTAAAATCACTTTGATCCTCCAAAATTAAAACTAAACATAGGCATAATCAAGAAGTTTAGTGGTTATACTCATACACTTGATTGTGGAGAAGTGAAAAATCTCGTATTCAAACATATGCTCCTGTATATTAATGATTTTGTCATTATCAATTGAGTTTTGCTTAAAATAGATAACGAGGTTTATTTTAATGGATGAACTTTTTTTGTGTGTATTTATTCAATGAACATTGGAAACAGGGAATTGTGAATGTGCATTCAACATTAGGAAATGGTTAAAGGGTAATGTATTTAGCATATTTTCTTATTAGTTTATAGTATTAGTTTTTTTAATTGAAATAGTCAATATATTTACTTAATACAAAAGTTATTATTTCTAAATAAATTGCAAGTAATTAAAATAGCACAACTATTTGTTACAGATGATTTATCTGAGAAAAAGAAGAATGCATAAAAATATGATATTTTACTAATCAGAATTGGAAGAATTAGTGGTTAAGATTTGTAAAGTGATACGTGTAAACACATAGGATTAGTGTGTTTCTTATCATACTCATCTCATAGTCATAGCAATAAACATTTTGCAAACATCACACTATCTACCACTCTCTTTTCAGTGTAATGTCGTCCATTTTATATGACTCGCATTTGTTATGCATAGTTAAAACATCAGCTGGTTTGAAGAATTTGGTTGGCCACCTATTAAATTTTTCTCAAAAAAACAAATTTATTTTCATACAAAAACAAAATCTAATAAAAATTAAAGTACTAGTACATTATTATTATTATTATTTTTAAAGTAGGAGGCCGTGACTGTGAGGTGGTATGGGTTGGTAGGTTAGAAAAAAGGGTACAGAAAAAGATCCTAGGTAGGATCTACTAATAGTTTTGAATTGATTGGCAAAAATAATTCAATGACCAATATGCCCTCAAGATATTTCTCTTTTGTTTTTACGTTCACGCATCACAATGTAATTCCACAAATTTTGATAGATACATGAGCGATTCAAAACCTTGGAACGTGAACCACTGATCGAAAATTACAAGTAGCCCAACCAAAAGCCAATTTGCTTTTACACTGCCACTGATTTGCAAGTTGTCCCCCTAACAAACCAACAATTTTAGCATTATTTTATGCAACCTTCTTTCCTTGATTGAAGTACGAGTAATTCTCACCGTGAATCATAAACTTTCTTATCCTCTCCAGTTCTAAATTAAGTTAAGTGAGTCGTTGTTTATTTTATACATATTAAGAAAAATATATAAGTGAAGTGGATAAATAAATAGTTTTAAGTGATCTTGTTAAGTTTTGGTGCATTCATAATTATTATAAATACAAAGTGAAATATATTGAATTGAAAGTAATGAAAGTGATATTAATTAGAGTTATAATTGAAAAAAAGTACTCCGTTCGTCCCTTTTTATAAGACTATTTTACAAAAAAGTTTTGTCTCTAAATATAAGATTATTTACAAATTTCTAGATGCATTTATTACTCTTTTTCAAATACACCTCTCATTAATATTATGAATATACTTTGAAATATGAAAAATTAACATTAAATATTTCTATAAACAAATGGTAATTTGGTAATAGTAACATACATTTATGACAAATTTATTACTTCAATCATTTTTCTTAATATCCGCAATTTTTGTAAATTATTCCTATAAAAATGGATAGATGGAGTAATTAATATTGCATTGAAAAGTTAAATGGGTTAGTTATTTTGGTACAATATTTTTTTACAAAAGGATCACTTATTATGAGACGGAGAGAGTACTTGAATCAAACTATCGAATTCAAAATGACAACAATTATTTACTCAAACACATAAGTAGAAGAGTCAAAATTTGAATTTCAATCACGATTTTCAACCTAACAATTTCGGTACTTATTCAAGTTGACTTAAACATAGAAACTTTGGACCAATCACTTCAATTTGTGTCACTCGATTGATCTTTACTCGTGAACACCCTTACATATACTTGGAAACTATTGTCTTTTCCTTTCTTTTGTAACGGTCTGTGGTAGTAACTAATTGTTAAATTAATTTTTTTCTTCTTCACTCGAGATTAAGTTTAGGATCTCCAACTCTTTTAATCTCTAGCTCAAACTAATTAAAAAAGGTTGTAAGACTATTTTGACTCAGCTCATTTTACCTAAGTGGAATTGACTTGTAATATCGTACGAGTTTACCTAAATTTAAATAATATTAAAATTATTATATACATGACATATGTATTAATTAGCATAATACTATAAATGTCAATAATTTAAAATATCAACTTAATTATAAAGTTAAAATATACCAAACCATCCTAATAAACGTCATGTTCATAAAATTGTATCAAAATACATAAATTATCCTATAAAATCATAAAGTTGATAACCTATGAAGCCGGATACTCCAAAATGGAGACGTACCCGTATCAGATACGTATCGGATACCGATACTCCACGGATACTCGCGGATACGTACCCACAAAGTATCGGAATTAATTATTTTAATTTTTAAAAAATATTTTATCTGATACTTATAGGATACTTCATAGATACACTATGATACTTATAAGATACTTCACAGGTACGTATCCTAGAAAAGATGAAAGGTAAATAAGTGAGACAATGTTGTAAAAATTCAGTAGAGATGTATATGATTCAATTTTAGATATGCATCAGTAGAATTGTTTCTCGATGAACCACTTAAAATTATATATAATATGGTTTATAAGAAAACTTTACATACATATAATAATGAAGGGTAATCAATGCTTATTTTCTTTAAGTATTTTACACACATATAAGTTTTAGTATAAAAATTTTGTTAACGTATCTTAGCCGTATCGTATCCTAAATTTAAAAAATTCCGCGTATCCACGTACTCGTATCGTATCGTACCCGCACCCGTATCCGTATCCGGGCTTCATAGTTGATAACACATGAGAGTTATGAAAGAAAAAAGTTTGAGAGGATACATTTCGATCAATAATAAACAATGATATCCCCTCCATCTCATAATGCATAGGCGTTCGTATATATATATATATATATATATATATATATATATATATATATATATCATGGTTTCCAATTATTGATATTTTGTTTTAAAGGAATTATTGATCATATGTAGTAGCGTAATGGTTTCCTATGTTTTGCAGTTCTTTTGTATTTTTGCCTCAAATGTCAGAATTACTGTATGCAATATTCAAACCACATATATTTTGTTACAAACTTAAATGTAGTACCACTGAACCACTACTTTATCTCTGCATCTTCAGTGAAGTAGCATATATGCTAAACTTCTATAAAAGAGAAAGCAAGAGTATATATGCTAAATATTTGGCCCCTCAAGAAAATCCTCCAAGCACCGTCACTTAATGAGTGTCACTCTTTTTATTTTTTTCATAGGTTTCCTTGAGACTATATATATATATATATGATCACATCTCTAAGCGAAAATTCGCAACATTGTGAGAGTCTGAGAAATACCCATATTTTTTTCCTATGGTGAAATTACTAAAATAGTGCTTGGTTGGATTTCTTGATGTATTAAATAATTTTTGTATACAATATGATTTATATACTATCTCCATTCTAAATTATAAATTATTTTGAAAAAGAAATTTATTTTAAATTATAAGTCGTTTTAAATTATCAATGAAACATTAATGTTATTTTTTAATTATAACCTCAACTATTTAATTTATAAATTACAGTTCATTTTGGTAGCCCTCATAAGCTTTTTTAGTCACATTCTCTATCACTCACATTCATTCTAAAACCCTTTTACTTTACAAATGCGTCATTAATTATGGTACACATGATAGAGTACATAACATAACCACAATAACGATTTTGTGTCTTGTTTTTGTGAGTGGGTAGTTAGTACTTAATACCAGTGGCGGAGCACTCCCCCCCCCACCCCAAAAAAACAAAACAAATTTTTTTCTATAAGGAAATTACTAAAACACCCCTTGTTTTTAAGGAAAAATACAAAACAGTCCACCCTCTCTACTACTTAAGCACGACCCTTCCTTCCCTCATGCTCTTCTAACGCAGTGATTCACGCAATTTTCAACTTCAATTTTCTTATTCAACTCTTTTAGTGTCGCTGCTCGTTGATGTATCTAAACTTTGTGTTTAAACTTATTACAAAATACATTGTGTGTTTATATATTAAAGTTTATACTTTGTGGTTTATTTTAGCGGCCCATCCAAAAAAAAAAATCTGGCTCCGCCGCTGCTTAGTACAATAGTACCAATAAAAAAGGAAGATAGTATACCTCAATCGTATCATAGTTTGTTTGTTCTTGACAACCCGCGGTTCACGATCGTTCTATACAGTCCCGTAGGACCAAATCATGTTCATCAATAAACACGTGATATATTAATAAGGCGAATATTAAGGGGAATAAAAAAATGTGCTAGTCTTTCAAAAAGAAAAATGTGCTAGTAGTTGGTCGTCTTCCTTTTACGACTATATTCGAAATAAATAAGTAATCAAGATATAAAATATTTAATCATATAAATAAATATTCAAGATGTAAAGATAAATACATAAAGTATAAATTAAAAAAAGAGAGGATATTGTGTGTGTGTGTATATATATAAACATAAAGCCGTTACGCAACTCCGCCATTGCCTCTATATCTTGCCAAAAGGTCATCTTCATGAGTGTGCCAATGAGACTCGAGTTTCAATTAGTTCATCTTCAATAACCTAGCGTGTAAAATTTAAGTTCAGAATGTCTCCAAAAACTATACAAGCATGTATCATGAGGCGTGACGATTTCTTCTGCATGCCATATTTGAAAATTGAGGCATTGGTCATTCAATGACATAATTGATACCATTCATCTTAAAGAAAATGAACAAAAAAACTCTAGTGTCCCGATAAGCAATATCGTATTTCGAATGTGTGAAACACTGTCATAATAATCCTTGAATGCATTTGACGATTTGAACATGTTTTTTGTTAGTCAATTTGATCTACAAAACTACCGACAATAAAAGATCACACTCCAAAATATACACACCCGAAAAAGTATAATTTGTGTCGTCCAGAAATTCACTATTAAAAAATAATTATTAGCTTCTATAAGCCTAGCATAGAAGCTAATAATGATTCTAATTTGAAGGATAGAAAATTATGCCTAATAAGAGCTAGAAAAATATTCTGGTATTGAACCTTAGATTAGAAGACTTTTAAAAATCTGATGAGAACATTTTAGACCATGAACTTAATGGCATTGGTAAGAGTAAACTCTATTATCCAAATAATCATAACTATGAAACACTCACAGACACAAACACAAACATCGAACACAACACCGACAGTTAGATACCGCTAATAATTTGAGAAAATGAAAGTGATTGAATGTAACCACATGTGTTGGTGCTTGTTGGTTTCGAACACCGACACATGTTAGACACAAGGCAGACCTACACTCTAAACTAGCCGAAGATTCATAATGATGGGATAGTTTGTCCATTCTTTTCATGGTAGAAGACCAAATTAGTGCACAAGGTAGTACACATAAGATCACAATATATTAAACTTCATTTTCTCTTTTAGAAAGATGATCAAATATAATTTTATGAAAAAATAAAGTATACATTTATATACCTTTTGGATCTTATTTAAGCTTGAGATTATTGATATTTTGATAATATGTAGGCAATCTGCACGCATAAAAATGAATAAGTTGTAAGGAATACAAACTACTACTACTTATTGAAAGTCAACCAGAGTGGAAATTTAAGGCCAAGGGTAAATGTATCTCATTTAGTGGAACATAGGAAATGTGTAATCTAAAGACAATTCTTCAGTTACA
This sequence comes from Medicago ruthenica, assembly GCA_018208015.1. Classification (NCBI taxonomy): domain Eukaryota; kingdom Viridiplantae; phylum Streptophyta; class Magnoliopsida; order Fabales; family Fabaceae; genus Medicago; species Medicago ruthenica. The sequence continues at coordinate 4,088,939 of CM031374.1, read as the reverse complement.
CCTGCACTCCTAATTCTGCAGTAACAGCAGCTGATTAGCGACATGAAAAGCAAACGAAATACGGGTCGAACAAGAAAATCCTCTAGAGGGATTGAGACTTAACTTTCTGTTTGGTCCATTTCACAAGTTGGGCTTCATGGTTAATTTCGCGATCACTAACAAGTTCAACTTCCATAATCATTCCATTTCTTCTCACATTAGCAAATACTATAAAAGAAAATCAATAAGTTTGTTTAGAAAAATAAATAAATAAATAAATGAGAGAAGAAAAAAGATTCTGAAAATTAGGAAGCATATAATGAATCATATATAGTAAAAAAGGGAAATCTATAAACAATAGGAACAACAAAATAAAGTTCTTAGGCATCATGTCAGCAATTTAATACTATCTATAGAAGAGCTTACTTTTAACAGTGTTTCAACACAAAAGATCTGTCTCAAGTCTATGCGTCGTTTTTAAAAGCACTTCTACTTAGATAGCATTGTTAAAGTTACGGTATTTATTCCCAATTCTAGCAACGCTGCACCTTTTCAACATTCTGATAGTGGTTATTTGGTTACTGGTTGTGAGATAAACAGTTTATGAAATCTAGATGTAGAAACAGATGTGGTAGAAACAATAACAATCATTCAGCTTATAAATTGTGAGAAAGGATGCTACATTAGAATATCATAAAATTTCTCTTGAAACATACTACCACATAACTATCATTAGAAATTGATTTAAATTATTATCCATGTCATTTACTAACACAATTTAGCAAATTCGATAAACATAAACAGAATACACACAGATTGAACATATTAATATATGCTACCAAAGTTCCTAACCAGTCAGTAGTCCTTAATCTATTGTTACAGATCTAGCCCAAGCAAATTATCCTAAAAATATCAGAAAATTACCTCTTCATTCTCTGCTGCTATCTTTATCACCACCATCTGCTTCCTTAACATCAACAGTGAAACCATATTCTTGATCACAACCCATGTATGAGTCGCACATGAAATAAAGTATGTATGATTTCTTTCCAGCATCAGCAGGAGCAGCAAACTGCAGTTTGGCTTTTAATTTCCACTGCAAGGAAACCCGCTTAATTGCAAGTAACGAGTTGGTTTTGGTATCACCAACAACAAGCCACCATCCTTCCTCCTTGGCTTTTGGATACCTAGGAGCATCAACAGGTCCTAGTTCTGTCGTACCGTTGATATCCCTCTCCAGAGTGACACATATTGTTATCTCCTCACCAGTCCGGACACTGTCATTGCGCAGGACTTCATACGACAAATCAACATTAGGAAAGCTTTTGCAAAAGCGAGAAATGTCCAATAAGTATGAATTTGGCATGTTTAACAATTCACGCCTCGCAACATCTTCCATCTCCAATAAATCAAAGATAGTCTCTATACTCTTCACTGGGTTCTCCTCGCATTTCCTAGCCAAATCCTTTGTGAAGTGAGGAAGTTGTAGCAGCATAGAGTCATGTCCCCACAATCCTTGTGTCACCATTTGACTAACTTCCATAGCAAGAAGAGCCAAACTCAGCCAACCATTGCTCGATATTACATCCACCAATGCCTGAAGCAGTTTATTTGCAGAAAGCAGCACCTCTCTCTGGTCCAATGCAAGGTTCCCACCTACAAATTGCCTTGAAAAATGAGCCTGAAGCAAGGCATTGGCTTTGACATGTGGATCTTTAACTTTGGGGCTTTCAAAAGAAAACCTTTGGTGATTTATTAACCTGCGAACCACCTCTTCTTCCCCAGGCCGTATTGGAAGGTAAGCATATTCTGATGCTGATGATAGAATTTCCAAAAGCCCCTTCATTTTTGTGTTTGGAGTAATAGATGATGAAAACCTTTCAATTGTTGTGTAACTTATGTGATAGTAGGATGATATCATTCCAAGATTAAGAGGAGACAAATGTATATCATCCTCTATAGAAACACACTTGCTTGCTTCCAAATCACTCAATGTATTTTCAACCATCTCAGAGAGGTAATCAGAAAGATGCCTATGACTAACTCCTTGTAAATTGTAATAGTTGGGATTATGGGTGAGACGCCTGTACATGAATGTCCATGTAAGATAATCTACAGCATCTTGCTTGTTTTCAATAATTCCAGCGACAATTTCAGCATTCAAATTATCATGCAAAAAGTGATGAAGATGGCTTTCAACCGGGAATGCTTCGAACAAAAACTTTTTGTAATACTCCTTACAAGGTGCATGGCATAAGATGACACACTTTCCAGAATGGTCCACCAAAGGACGACTGGCATGACCCATCATCTGCAGAAGATCAGTAACAGGGTAGTCTGTCTGTGCATTCTCCTGCCCATCATAGTACTGTGTGCCCATCACAACAACCAAATGAGCTAACAATGTAACTTTGTAGCACATGGAACTACTTAAAACACAGACCTGAATCCAACCAGCTTCAAATAGTTGCGCCACAATGTCATGATCAAGACTACTCAATCCCTCGTGCAAGTAGCCAACCCCTTCACGTAATGTGACTTTTAACATTTCATCACTAATCTTGTTAAGAAAAGGTTCAAGTTCTTTTGTGGACAGCAATAAAAACGATTTCTCTCCACTGTCTGCACTTGAGTATGTAATCAGATCCATAGTTGTCAATCGGACATGCTTTCTTGTAGGCACAAATACAAGGGCAGGTTTCCCATTTTTGGTATGTTGAGCAATCGCAGTGTAAGTTCGTTTGGTCATTGCCTGCATCCTCGCCTCAAAATTGGCAATATCTACACTCTGAATGTGTATTTCCAATGGCACAGGACGAACACCTGGTGAAAAATTGAATAGGCCATGGGAGGTAGCTCCAATCCAATCTCCCAAATCCTTGGCATTTGCAAGTGAGGTTGATAAAGCCACAAAACGAATCTTATTTTCTACCTGACTAGCAATATATTTCATCCGAGACACAATAACCTCTAAAACAGGGCCTCTTTGACCTCCAATCAAGTGTAGCTCATCAATGATGAAAAGACTAACTTGTTGGGCATGTTTCCTCTGTTTCCAACGGCGGGATAAAGCATCCCATTTCTCTGGAGTACTAATAATAATCTGACCTTTCTCAAGCAGTTTCAGGTCTGTTGTTGTTTCTCCAGTTAATTCAACTACCGCCAATTTAAGACCACCCCCAAATTTCTTCTCCCAATCACGATACCGTTCCTTGGCAAGAGCTTCAATGGGTGCTACATAAACAACACGCATGACACTATCAGACCCTTTTTGATGATTCCTCAAAATTGCAAATTCTGCACATATAGTCTTACCACTCCCGGTCGGAGCAGCAACTAAGACATTGTCATCAGAATTATACAAAGCTGTGAAGACTTGTGTCTGTATAGGATTAAAATGCTTAAAATCCTGATAAAGAGTTTCATAAGAAGGACTTTGTAAGGCTGTCACAGGCAGTGGCTGCAGATCCAACAGCTCAGTAGGTGGAGGATACTTTTCAGGTAAAATTATGTGACTGAAAGAAACAGGTAAAACAGTTTGGGATCCAAGCCACCTATCAGAAACAACACGGATAAAGTATTGAGGAGGAAGAGGTTCATATATTGGCACTGTGAAGTTCAAAGTATGATCCTCATCAATATATTGTTCTTTCAGCATAAAATACTCGTGATGAAGGATATTTTCACCATCGTTATCCTCCACAATCACCCAAAACGGTTCAACATATCCATGTACTCTGTCATCCCATGAGAAATCTGGAGTTATTGTGAGCTCAACCCCCAAAACTGAGCGAGTAATTGGCTGCACATGTGCTGCAAGGTTCAATTTTGGGAATTGATGAATAAATTTGTGAAGGATCCTCCCCATCTTTGGTGCGCGAATAAGTTCACCTATCTCTTGTGATGATAGGTCATAATACCTTTCCCACGCCAAATTCTTCTTCTCCAATTTTGTTAATATATCATTTGGAATTCCATTGAACTGACGTAGTGGTGTTTGGGCACTCCACATCCTCTTGGTCACCATCTTGTATAAGTTCAAAGTCTTCTCAGCCAATTGCGCCCAGCCACGTTTCAAGACAATCTCAAAAAGAGCCCGCAAAAGGCGTCCAGCACTCTGAAAGAAAGAAACAAAAATACATTAATATATGAAAAGAACCATAAGACATAACACCATTTCCAATTTCCAATAAATTCTCAAAGTTAAGAAATGAAGTCAAACCTGGGTTATAAAAACCATGTCAGATGTCAACGAGAGTCCTTCGAGCTTTAGTTGTGAAATGTATGATTGCAGTAAAACATTTATCTTGGCACTTGGCTCCTCCAAACTTTCCTTGACGGGAATGGGAACACGATCCAAAAGCTTTGCTAGCTCTATCTTCTCATCTTGCCTTACTGTTACATATTTGAATTCTTCACTAAGAGAGAACAGCTGACAAAGCTCTATGTTTCCCATTGAAGCCTTCAAATTCTCATTATACGTGGATATGGTTCCATGTGTTATATAGTAGTAGCTTGCAATTCGACCCAAGTCGGTCGCCTGAAAATATCCACTCTTCCTATCATATTTCACCAAATTATTTCTGTCTAAGATGGTCGCAGCCGAATGAATCTGCAAGATTTAAATAGATCAACATTAGCCATTATATTGACAATACACGCCACAGTATGAATAAGCAATATATATGCAGAAAATTCTGCACGATATCATTTGAAATTCATCCAATAAAATAAAATATTCAATATCATTTGAAATTCATCCAATAAAATAAAATATTCAAAGGAGAAAAATCAAACATTAAAATAAGGTTAAGACTTAAGAGCCTGTCTTTTTTGGTGTTTATATTTTTTTTGGTGGTGTAAGAGCCTATGTCTTTGTAAATTGAGTAAAGTTCCCAACTATGAACATTTGGTTCTCTTCTCATACGATTCCTCATAAATCATGGCAATGACACTGCCATAAAAATAACCTATTAAATAAGCCAAAACTAGAGAGTTAATTTCATAGCCATGAAGATTTGATTGCTTCTCATGCAATTCTACATAAATCAAAGTGATGACAAGAATAATGACTACTATAAAGGAGGTGTAACACCGACACTTCCGATCAAAGGCGTGTCCCGGTGTCCGAATCAACAAATGTGATTAAATTCAATTAATTCATTTTCTCAAATTATTAATGGTGTCGAAGTGTTAGTGTCATGTTAGGGGTCCATTTTGATGCTTCATATGTGAATAAACCAAATAATAACACAAACATTTGTTTAATTAACGTAATAAAATAATAAGAGTGTGACAAATTAGAGCATTGAGATGCTTACCAAATCAGCCCTCCTCTCCTCCAATGTTATATCTCGCATAAGGACATCCGGTGCTAAACCATACAGAGAAGGATTCCTTGACATACGTACGTACAAGTAAGTGTATCCAATCCAATTACAAGCTTCCTTTGCATTTTGAACGGTACCGAGCACAATTTCCGCATTCAACTGATCGGCCAGCTTGGAAATAAACTGGCTCTCAATAGGAAGTTGCTGATTCATAAGAGAGAGGTAATACTGCAACTCACTATGGCCAGTAACAACAATTCCCTTACCACATGAGTCATACTGTGGCCTTCCGGCACGACCCAACATCTGCATCACATCAAGAGGACTCAGTTCAGTCCATGCTCCCTTTTCAGGATTGTAAATCTTTGTCCCTTTAATTATAACCGTATGAGCCGGGAGATTCACACCCCAGGCAAGGGTAGCAGTGGATACCAAAACTTGAACATGTCCATAAGCAAAAAGGTCCTCAACGAGCTGGCGATCTGTCCTTGTCATACCAGCATGATGAATAGCAAAACCATATGGCAGAAGATCTTTGAGATCATTGCTCTTCACAAGATCAGTATGACTATGAAGAATCTCACGGCTTGCACTATCTTCTTTAAGGAACCTACCAAGAGTGTCATTTGCAAGTGCAGTATCTCTGATGGCTCTAGCTGTTTTAGCAGTTTCTTTCCTTGAATGTACAAAGATAAGAACCTGATGCTTTCCGGCTTCAGCCATAACTTTCTCATAGCAGATATCATTCATCAACTGGTACCTTTGAAAAGGCTTCTTCACTGTAATTCCAATAAACTGCTGAGAAAGAGGAACGGGTCTATAACTATTATCAAAGTAAAACAACCCCTTGTTATGATCAACACGCATGAACCGCGCCACGTCTTCATAATTAGGGAGTGTAGCAGACAATCCCACCAACCGAATATAGTCCTTTGTTGTTTCAATCTGCCTAACTGTTCTAGCAATGATACTTTCAAGAACAGGCCCTCTATTATCATGAAGAAGATGAATCTCATCAATGATAAGAAGCTTCACAAGCTGAGTATAAATTCGATCACCTGACTTTCGTGTAATAATATCCCACTTCTCAGGAGTTGTCACAATAATTTGAGTCTCTTCCATCTGTTTCTGTGTTAGTGACTGGTCTCCACTAAGCTCCCTAACCTTAACGTCATATTCCTGCAGACGATTAGATAAATTGCCAACAATCTCAGTTACAAGAGCTTTCATAGGCGCAACATAAACAATTTTATAAGCACTATGGTCAACTGAACCATCACCGGGATTTCTATGCCGTGCAATCTCTTGAAGTATGGTAAGAACAGCAACATTTGTTTTTCCAGCACCAGTTGGAGCACAAAGCAAAAGATTATCCGATTTAAACATAGCAGTCTCATATACCTTACTCTGCACTCTATTCAATTGTGTCATTCCTTTGAAGGCTGGTTGTGCCCAATCCGGCATAGAACCAATATTCACAAGCTTCTCATTAGGATCAATGGGTTTAGCCTTCAAGGCAGACACATGAATTTCTTGATAACCTTTTCTCGGAAGCCTATAAGACCCATCAGGAAGATCACATTTTCCCTTTGTCATAAACAAACCACCTTGTTCAAAAGCAAGGTTATCCAAATCAAGCATCCGGCGTTGACCCCCATTTTCCCCATCTCCATCACCAATTCCCCTATTAATGTCCATGTCCCCATCTTTCAACCTTCGAGCCTCGTCCCTTATACTCTTCTCCAAGTTCTTCTCTCTCTCCATAGTAGAGGCTTTCATAGCATATAACTCCTCCAAAATTGACTCCAAATTCGATCCCTTCATCTCTTCCTCAATTTTCTCCCTCTCTTCTTGATTGCGCGCCCTCGCCAAGCGAGTACACCACACAATCTTCAACTTATTTCGCATCAAAAACCTAACAAGACTAAACTTATCCAAATCAAAATACACCAACAGCCTCTTCTCCACTTCTCTATCATCAGGCTCACCCAAAACCTTCAACACCTCCTCAGCTAGCCTTAGACAATTTTCCGGATCAATCTCTTGTCCAAAAGTCGGCGAGATTTTCCTCTGAAGCCAATACGCATCAATATCATGCACATTCAATTCTTTATCATCTACTTTCTCAATTTCTTCATCATCAATTCCACCACCTATTTGCATTGCCCCATAGTCACCAATTTCACCAATCTCATCCTCATTCTCATTCTCATTCTCATCCTCTTCTCCCTCCTCCACCACATCAACATCCTCCTCCTCATCATCTTCATTCTCTTCAAATTCGACAGCAACACCATCGAAAGAATCAAAACCACCCTCAACATCCTCAAACTCCTGAAAATCAGTTATAAGCTTCCCAATCGAAACAAGTTGATTAAACACATCATCAGTGATAGGGTTAAGCAGTTTCTCAATGTTAATCTTCTTGTCACCAACGGAGTCGTTTTTCAGAATAGAAAGAATCTCATCAGCAGCACCTCTGATAATCCCAAGTGGCTGACCACCAAACTGCTGCTGGATTACACTCAACATCGCCTCATAAGCAGCGCGAGTTTCCTTCGTCTTTGGCTCGTAAACACAGTCATCAACGGCATTGAGTACACTCTCGCTTTCGTTCTGAAGACGACGCTGTTTGTTCCGACGATAACCTCCGGAGTTAGATTCATCGATTAGGTTTCTCTTCGGAGGACGGTTACGAAAAGCACGATCGCCAAAAATCTTGAGATCGATTCTACCGGAAAGTGATTCTGGTTCGCCGGTGGTGAATTCAGCAGTGGGAAGTGAGTCGGAGGTGAGGACGAGGGAGGAATTGGAAGCGTAGTTGTATTGTTTCGACCGCGCGTGTGCTTCAGCGCCACCGTTGAGATTGTTCATTGTTGAAATCTGAAACCCTAAATCGCGAGAAAGAAAGGGATTCGGTTGAAGAAGTAACGGTGATTGAAGAAACATGACAATTGTTTGAAGGAATCTTTAGGTATATATAGAAAGTTTTTTTGAAACGTGTTCTCCAAGAAAACGTGTTGCCCAAGTAACAAAAGTAACTAAACGGGGATAATATGCTTATTTGCATAGTTGATTGATTTATTGATCTTCTCTAATTATTGATATTCTTTATCTCTAACTCTATTTATGAAACGTAATGTCTACCAAAAATACAATTTTACTCTTTCTTAATTTTTTGACACGTCATTAAAATTATATCTTTTGTGTCTTTTGCTTCAATCTCCCCCTATTTTTTTTCACTTAAAAACAAATTAAAACAAACTCGTTCGCTAAAACACACTACATAATATTTTTTTAAAAAACAAACAAACTTAATCTTAATTACAATCAAAACAAATTTTCCTATAATTCAACTTCTAAATATATAAAGAGTTGAAAACAATTTACAATTTATTATCTTTCTCTTTCTCTAATTATGAAAGTTAATGACTAGTAAAAACATTTGTCAAATCTTAATATTTTGACACCTCAACATATATTTACATTTTTGTGTCTTTTGTCTTATGTAACAAAAGATCTTATTTAGCTGAGAGAGGAAATAACTTTCAACAGATTGATGTGATTTTGTAACAAAAAATTCCTTTTATATTGATGTATCTAAACAAACTAAATTATTTTTTTAAAAAAATGATTTTATTATGATAAACAAACACAAAATAGATTATGATTTTTTTTATAAAAATTTAAAAAAATCACTAAATTATTGAATGTCAATATTATTTTTATTTTAATTCGTAAGCCCTACGAGGTTTGTTATAACTTTCAAAAAAAAATTAAAGAGCATTGTACTTGTTTATTATAATTTTATTTAAAACAAGGTTAAAAAAAATCTAAAAGTGTCTTTAAATGAAAAGAGATTATAGTAAATTTTCAAAAAATACAAGAGAGGGAGAAAATAAGTATCAAAAAATGAAGATAATTTTGTAACAAAAAAATCTATTTTACATAGTTGAATCCAGACAAATATTTTTTTTCAAAGAATTGATTGTTATTACGATAAACAAACACAAAATTGATTATGCTTTTTCAAAAAATCTCTAAAAAATAATCTCTAAATGATTGAATATCAAAATATATTTTTATTCTATTAAAAGCGAACCATATATTCAATTATATGTGATTGATAATCACAAAATAACACAACTTCATTCTTAAAAAAAACATAACTTCAAGAAAGTTACAAAATTTTTATTATAAGGCATATACATACTTTTCAAAAAATTACACATTTTCAAAATTACTTCTTTTCTAAAAAGAATTTGCCTTTGTGTTTTCTTTATCTTTTTTTTAGTCAAAAGAAAAATTATATTAAATAAAAAGAAATAGATAAAGAGACAGGGGACATTAGACCTGAGTCAGGTACAACCCAAAACGGGGATACAATAGAATAAATCAGACCAAGTGGGTCGACCCTAATCTATCCTAAAAAATTTACTAATCACGGGCGCAACCAAGCGAACCCGTATACGAGCGCGAAACCAGGTTACAAAAAAAATATGAAAAGTGAACATATATGAAGAACAATTAATGGATCGATCGTCAGCACTGTATCAAAATCCAAGTGCCAACAACTCCCTGAACTAATCAGCAAGTATAGAAGCTCTTTCGAGTTGAAGAACTAGAGTGTAGGCAAACAAGACACCTTAAAACATGCAGATCTCAACATATTTGGAAACAACTGAGAATCAAAGAAGTCAACTCACCATGTCATATTATAAAATGATACTCCCTCCGTTTCAAAATACATGTCGCAATTTTACAATGTGCACTATTCAATAGCTTACTTTGACCACATTTTTTAACTAATATATAAATACAAATGTTAGCATGTAAGATGTTGTTTGATTTGTCTCAACGAATATTTTCAAAATATCAAATTTTTATAATTTTTTATTATATATAATTAAAGATATCTTTATCTTTATCTTTATATATATAAATGTTAGGTAGTCTTGACAACCCTAATGACTAACCCTAACTTTTCTTTTGAAAGAAATTTATGAAAAAAAATATTTTGCTAAAATATTTTTATGCACAATCTAATATATTTTGGTTTGTGATATGAAATATATTTTAATACTCAATAATATATTTTTATACTGAATATGATATATTTTGGTACTCAATTTGAGATATTTTTGAATTAAATCTAATATATTATTTTTATATTGAATATGTTAGAAAGTGATTTCTTAGTCCCCAAGTTTTGCTAAAATATTTTTATGCACAATCTAATATATTTTGGTTTGTGATATGAAATATATTTTAATACTCAATAATATATTTTTATACTGAATATGATATATTTTGGTACTCAATTTGAGATATTTTTGAATTAAATCTAATATACTATTTTTATATTGAATATGATATATTTTGGTACTCAATTTGAGATATTTTTGAATTAAATCTAATATACTATTTTTATATTGAATATGATATATTTTGGTACTCAATTTGAGATATTTTTGTACTAAATCTAATATATTTTTGTACTTAATAATATATTTTAAAATTGAAGAGTAAACCCGTTAAATAGTTATGAGAGAAACCTAGCTCAGTTAAAAGGTTATAAATAGAGGAGAGCATTAGAGAATTAGGGTTACAACAAACAAGAAAAGAGAGAAGAAGCAAGGAGACAAGTGAGAAGAACCTGGAGAGAGATTTTACCGTAGGAATATCAAATTCTGCAAACCAAAGGTAAGGGGGAGTCTCTATTCACCATAAGGGGGAGTCTCTATTCTCATGTCTTTTATTTTGGCCTAAAAAATAGGAAAATCTTCCAGGTCATGGCAAATAAGTTATTAACATATATATAATGATGTGGCTTTGCAGTTTTTCTTTAAACCTTATAATGTGCCTTTGTTGTTGCCCATGTTCTGTTTTCAATAACTTCAAAAATCCTTGAATCTATCCTCTCTATTAGAATAAAAAATCAGCCAAAGTATGTTCTAAAATTTAGTGAGATTAATATACTTCACATTTATAATTCACATTTTTTGTGTTATGTATCATAACTAATGTGGATCACATCTGTTTTAGGATGACATTGGTGAAAGCAACCCCCATCTCTGATATCGTGTGCGGTAAGACTGATTTTAATGTCATGGCTCGGGTCATTCATCTCTGGTCAATTCCAGACCGAAACAAACATACTTAGCTATTTCGCATTTATTTGATTAGATTAGATATCTCTGTTTATGTGTTATGCATTTCTTTACTAAGCCAAATTCGACACTTTTGTAGGAAAATCAATGAAGATGACCCAGATCTCATAGTCAATTTAATAGTTTTATATGAAGCTATACAAAACCCGTGCATCGCACGGGTTAAAGTCTAGTTAATGGTCAAAGTTGTGTATTGGCATGTGTGTAGTGGTTGATTGCAACATGTATTTTGGAACGGAGTGAGTATTTTTCATTGTTGTAGATTATTAATTATTATATCTTTTAGAAATATGACTATGAAAAATACTAAAAAAATTACAAATGAGTCACTAAATGTAACACTCATACTAAATTGTCTAGAATATTTAGCATATGCATTAAACTTGATACTGGATACATTAAAATTTTCCAATATTAACTAGATACTACTGAATGAATACAAATCTGCTCGTTTTATACAACTGATAAAGTACCACTAATGTGTACATATACAAATATACTGACAAAATCCTGAACTAGTACTTGACGAGCAATTGCACTCCACTCAGCTTCTTCCTGATGGACTTCATCACAAACCACTTGCTTACCTGAAACTGAAACAAATGGATTAGGATGAGACATAATGTCTCAGTGAGCTCCACCTATCCTAGGCTGTATGGCAACCTCGAGGGAAACCTACGATTGCCATATTCTAATCTCAACCCATTTTGGGTTTATACAAGTTCTTGTTTACTTTACTGGGTAATCGAGGAAATTTAGATTACTTTATGATAACTTAGTGATCAAGAGGAAACTAGGATCACTATCTGATAACTAACATATTCTCATTGTAATATAATCATCTTTCTGTCATTATTAAGTTAGAGAGTTAGCGTGTAACAAACAATAATTATCTTTGTTCATTTTACGGAGTGCATCTGAGTGGAGTAACCTCGGAGTACATCTCCCTCATACGGGTGAAAATTCCTATCTGAGGCTAACATCGAACTCCTTTAGTCGTCGTGCAGGACTTACATAGAAACAATGCATGTCCACTACTAACGGGGAACCTCGACTCCACTACTAACGGGGAGCCTGAGAATCACGACTTACTTATCTTATTGCCGTGTAGGACTTACATCTAAAGAACGCCTAACCACTACTAACGGGGTACCTTAACTCCACTACTAACGGGGAGTCATAGAGTCACGACTTACTTTTAATTCACTTATTTTTGTGCGGCTATCCTCGTGGATGGTAACTACACCATTCCAGCTGTATCCGGAACCCCCGTGCTCTAACTAGCAAGAACACTGGAGACACAATTTAACTTTTAATTAATTCTTAACTTATATGTGGCCTTTGACGTTCCAACTAGTGGGAACTACAAGAGGCACGTCTTAACCTAGTCTTATCTGAAACTTTGAATGTTGAAATACATTTCTAGTACTTTCGTATGCTTAATTGAATACGTCTTTATTCTTGCTAACCTATTAGGTTCTAGATATATCGTTGTCATATGTCGTACTTAAGGGTTCATCATCTCTCTCGTGATAACTTCCCCACTCTTCTAACCTTTGCTCTCGTACCTCTAATGCATTGCCTAATCCTTGTTCCTTTATAATTTCATCCGTTGGAAGCCTTTCAGATATGTCAAAATGGGGTTCCTTGGAAATTAGGGTTTTTGTTGAAAACGGTTGCAAAACGCCTCGTCTAAACGCATCAACTCACCTAACGCAGCTCAGCAGACCAAGTTGGTTCTGCCTAGCCTTGCTGGGGCAAGCAGTCCCTCATTGGGGCGAGGTGGTCCAGAACCAAAAAATGTTCTGCTCGCTGCAGCGAGCATGACAGTGCAGAAATTGTTCAAAAACGTGATTTCCACCATTTTGACCCATCCAAACTTACCCAAGCTTCCCAACAACTTTAGGAATGATTTTTAACTACAAATTGATGACTTAATTCATGGATAAACAATGATTTAGAATGCATCAAGAAATTAGGGCACAAAATTGTAAACTTTTCAAAACAAGGGGTTTCACCCAAAACTCACCCAAGGTGGGATTCTAATATAAGAAACTCACCTGAATAACTTGATTTGACCTTTGCCAAGCTTCTCCTCAAACCCTGGATTTGATCGCATCCTTCCTTTCTTGGCTCACTTAGCTTCTCTTGACTCAAACTTCCTAAAATTGTGCTTGCGAGTGGCTAGACCCAAAGGGATGATGATTAAGTGAAGATTGGGGTGGAGAAGGATGAGAAATCGTGAGAGAGTGTAGAGAGAAGGGAGATGATCTGATTCTAGAGAGAGAAGTGAGAAGGAAAAATGAGATAATTTGGGTTGGTTGGCTTTATATAGCCTCAACCCTTATTTTTACTAAAATGCCCTTCACTTAAAATATCTCTGGTACATCGTCTCAGCACTGATGAATGTCTAAGTCTTAAGCGGGATGTTACACTAAATAATATAGTTGTACAATTCATACACGAGACTCATAACGACATCTTTATCAATAATGAAATCTTTATTCTTTTTAATATTTTTACATATTTTTAGTTTACCACTTCATAATATTTAATAACAACTAATTCAAAGATTTTATCATGAGCAAATTACTCTTTAAAAAAAAAAACATGGGCAAATTACACTAACCTCCCTTAAGATATTCTTAACTAACACAAACACCCGCTCTATTTTTTAACTAAACACTAATCTCCCTTATTTTTTATCAAATTGACATGCACTTCCCTTATAATATAGCATGGTTTAAACTTTGTTAATTCCATTTTTTTTTCGAGCAATTAACTTCTTTATACGAGTATAAACTCACTTAATTTTCAACCATTTTTTCTTTCAATTTTTCACTTAGGTGATTTTTCCCAACTTATTGTTCCTCAGTCAAGGTGAGTTAATTTTTAAACTCTAATGTAATAAAACGGATATATCGAAGATTATTTCCTTTTCATTGATCAACCACAATGTCCATCCACCAAAATTCTTCTCATTTATACATTATCTTTTGATCTCTTTTGTAATTACCAATGTTTGATTCTATTTGGTGGTAAAAACAAATATTGTTATTGTTTCTCCATTGCGAGAAAAAAACCTCATATAACTTAATTGTGAAAAGAGAAAACAAATACAAACAAACCAAAATGACTGAAATTAAATTATCTTTATATATATAAATGTTAGGTAGTCTTGACAACCCTAATGACTAACCCTAACTTTTCTTTTGAAAGAAATTAGTTTTGCTAAAATATTTTTATGCACAATCTAATATATTTTGGTTTGTGATATGAAATATATTTTAATACTCAATAATATATTTTTATACTGAATATGATATATTTTGGTACTCAATTTGAGATATTTTTGAATTAAATCTAATATACTATTTTTATATTGAATATGATATATTTTGGTACTCAATTTGAGATATTTTTGTACTAAATCTAATATATTTTTGTACTTAATAATATATTTTAAAATTGAAGAGTAAGAAATTAGTTTTGCTAAAATATTTTTATGCACAATCTAATATATTTTGGTTTGTGATATGAAATATATTTTAATACTCAATAATATATTTTTATACTGAATATGATATATTTTGGTACTCAATTTGAGATATTTTTGAATTAAATCTAATATACTATTTTTATATTGAATATGATATATTTTGGTACTCAATTTGAGATATTTTTGTACTAAATCTAATATATTTTTGTAACCCGTTAAATAGTTATGAGAGAAACCTAGCTCAGTTAAAATGTTATAAATAGAGGAGAGCATTAGAGAATTAGGGTTACAACAAACAAGAAAAGATTAGAGATCAAAGGAAAACTAGGGTTGTGGAGAGAAGAAGCAAGGAGACAAGTGAGAAGAACCTGGAGAGAGATTTTACCGTAGGAATATCAAATTCTGCAAACCAAAGGTAAGGGGGAGTCTCTATTCACCATAAGGGGGAGTCTCTATTCTCATGTCTTTTATTTTGGCCTAAAAAATCTCATTATTATTTTTTCTTTCAATTACCACATAACGTTCCTTTTTATTTTTTTTCTTTCTTCTTTTGATTTGTCATTTTTATTGCAGTCCATCTTTTATTTTTGTTGCTTTTTGAGATAGTTTGATAACATAATACTGAATGTAACTATAAAAGTAATAATATAGCCAATTTGATAGTTATATATGAAGCTATACAAAACCCGTGCATCGCACGGGTTAAAGTCTAGTATATTTACAAAGTTATTGAAATGGATAAAATGAGGGGAGATTGACGTGTTTAGAAAATTATAAGGGGTGCTTGTGTTATTTAAGAAAGTCTCAAGGGAAGTCGATGTAATTTGCCCTTTTATCATTAATGTCGGCTTTATCATTAGTTTTTTCTTATTTTCTCAATTTATATTGCATTGCAATGCACTTTGATGCGTAGCCCCCAACTTCAAATTAGCCCGTGCGGAACACGGGCCCGTGCTAAGCACGGGTTTGTTGCTAGTTTATATGATTATTTTTAATCGGATTTAATCGGTTCGTTTTTTATTAGTTTTTTTAAGGATCATTTTTTTTACATTGGTAAATTATCCTTTAAAAAAACATGGTTATTTTTTTAAAAATTTTGGATTGTATTTATTTAATTATTTATTAATTTAAATTATTCAATTGTTGACTTGCTTTAGATAATACAAAGTACAAACGGTTGTGAGTTTTTTTTAGAAAATGATATATGTGAGTTGTGACTTTTAAATTATAAAAAATTGCACTTACATTTTTTTTTAATGATAACAATATAACACTATGTTTTTAATTTAAAAACATTTTTTACGGACCGACTCAAAAATTTATCTTAAAGATTCATATATAATAATAGTTTGATTTTATTTTCGAAAAATTAAGGGGAACATTTGTTTAAGGGTATTTTTTTTTATCAAAAGAATAAGTCAGTCCAAATTGATGTATTTCATTTATATATTGTTATAGATACACTGATTCTGATTGTGTAAAACTTTGTCAAGTAGCTCAGAGGCTAAAAAGTCTTCTCTTTAGGTGAATAAATTGGTTATCTAAGGGTCGGGATGAACTCTGACCCTTGTATATTGCATCATATTTGTTAACTGAATCATGTTCGTAGAGAAAATTTAGGCATAATAATTAATCTTTTATTTTTAAAAGAAATCTCTATTGGGATTTTTTTTTAAAGCAAAAACAAGATTATATTACGAAAGGGGAATTAGACAATATCCGTAATGAGGTGTTGAACCAAGTAAATTAGACTCGGTAGCGGCCCATCTAGCGAACCGGTGTTTTTGTACCAAAAATCTAATTAATGTTCTCGATGTTTTGAAAAGTGCTCTTTAGACACCTTGGATTGCTCGCAAGCACCTCAAACTTTTGAAAATACTCTTATTGAGAGTAACAAATTGTTCGCTGTTAAACGGTAGTTATAGACCTTTGTTTCTGAACCGGAATTATGAGTCATCCTATTGTGCACAAATACAAAATCAGAAAACAAAAATCATCATTTCTTTCAAACATACATATTCTGTCCCTATTCCAACAAATTAAACCCACAAAAATTCTTCAAATGCAAGCAACTAATCAAACTCAAAGAACAAGTAATTTTTCAAAATTTCTTAAAATAACACAATGTTAATTTTAGGGTTAAATATGTTTTTGGTCCCTATAAAATTTTCAAATTTCAAGTTTTACTCCCTCTAATTTTTTTTATCAATTTTTTGGTCCCTCAAAAAGTTTCCGTCACAACTTTTAGTCCCTGCATTTAAGTAAAATCATATGTATCTTTCAAAATTTTGTATTATCTTTTTGTGTTCGTGTTTAGTACATTATAGAAATCACTCTTGCAAAAGTTTAATTTTTTTTAACAAGTGATTAATTAAATATGAATTTTTAAGTTTTTAACGCTTAAAAACTCATATTTAATTCATATCTTGTTAAAAAAATCGATTTTTTTGTAGAAGAGATTTTTATAATGTTATAAACATCTCTATAAAAATTCATTTAAAAATGTGAAGTATACACATGATTTTATTTAAAAACAGAGACCATAAGTGCCGGTAGAAGTTTTTTGAGGGACCAAAAATTGATGAAATTTTTTAAAGGGACTAAAACTTGAAATTTGAAAATTTTATAGAGACAAAAAACATATTTAACCCTTAATTTTATATGTTACAGTTTTTTAAATTCGTTTAATATATGTTAGGGTTTTTGAAATTTTTTATTATGATTGTGAATTAGAAAGTTGTTTTAGGTAATTGTTGATCAATTCGAATGTTGTTTTTATTGTGAATGTAAGTATTAGTGCAACATGGTAGTTTAAGAATTGAAATAACACAATGGAAATTGTATGTTTATTTTATGCTCTAGGTGTTTGATGAAATGCTGCAAAGAATGTTTAATTTATATTATTTTATTGATTATTGTGTAGATATGATTGACGACGTTGGTAGGCTCAGACTCAACAGGGCAGTCCAATATTTTGAACTGGTTATGGAGTGTTTTCTGGTAGGTGATTCATTTTTGAGTCTGGTGGGCCGATCACTTTTGATTCGAGATCGAAAGTCGGTTTCTTGACTCAAGTTTTTGGGCTTGTTATGGTGTCTTCCCCGATGGATCGGGGGTTGAGTGATGGTGGAACCGAAGAAGTGTTGGAATAAGTCTTTTTTCAAGCGTTTAATTGGGCTCAAATGTGGTGATGAGAAGATGAGGTTATTTTTTTAGGGGTTTTGATTGGTGGATGGTTTTTTTGGAGGGGTTATGGTGAGCAACAGACGAAATGCGTTTGGATTTGATTTCTATGGTCATTCGAGAGGAACTGTGGAGGGTCTAAATTTTGATTTAGGTGTTAGATTTTGGTTTATGATGAATATTTTGCTTCTTGGTGTTTGGTGGTAGCCCTCGAATAGGTGGTGTTTGCATTGGTGTTTTTATGGATTTTATTTTGGGTGTTTCAGATATATGCGGCAGTTTACTTTGTAGTTTCTGTCTGCTGGTCGCTGTTTGTTTTGTGCATGGACTTGATGATTATTAGGGTTGGCAATGAACCGAGCTAACTCGAACATAATTAGGAACTCGATTCGACAATTAGTTCGTTGAACTTGGTTCATGAACCAAATGAGCTGAACTTGAGCTATACATAGTTCGACTCATTTGGTTCATGAGTTAGCTCGATTATATATATATATATTATGAGTAGGAAACATTGAAAACTATCATATTATAATTTGAGATTGCAAACCAAAAAGTCTTCTAGTCTTGTTAACAAAATCCTATAGATCAGCTCAAACAAAAATGTTGAATCAAAAAGTAAATATTTACTGAAAATTTTCACGCAATATAAGCTAAATCCCTTTCTAAAAATAACATCAAAAGTGAGCCTACAAACCAAAGGTCTTCAAATTTTGCTTGCAATTCAACAAGTTACATGCTTGCATAAGTCCCACATCGAATGTTTTTTAAACAATAGGGAGCCACCTTATCTATAAATGAGTAGCTGATGCATTTGGTGAAACATGAGAACGAATTACTAGCGCTAAGTAAATTTTTAGTGCTCTATCTGTTGCGAATTAAATGGTTTTGAGACCAAGCATGAGAGTAGGTGTAGAAAATTTTGTGATAACAGTAGAAAATTACTTAGCTATTTTTAATTCAATCTTTAGCTTATTTTATTTTAAACAATTAAAAGGTCAGCAATCTTAAAAAAATAATTTTAAAAAAAACTTTTAAATTATGTGATTCGATTAAATGAAATGAACCTAACGAGCCGAACCGAATTGTTCGTGAACTTTTAACGAGCCGAACTCAAACTAAAAAAAAGTTCGTATCGAACTCGAGTCGAGGTTGGAGGCGAACTAATTTTTATCGAGTCGAATCGAGCTCAGACGAGTTCGACTCGACTCGACTCATTTCCACCGAATGATTATTAATAAATTTTGTAGTTAAAAAAAAAAAACTAAATCTCCCTTCATCACTGTCTGTCTCCTCCAAATAAGAAAGTCAATTCCATTTGAATATATGACATCAATCTAAGTCTGAGCGCATATTCCCAATCTCGGACATCAATCGTTCTAAATCCTCTAATTCAAGACTGTTGAAGACTTTGTTTTTATCGAATAATACAAAAAGTGTACGTGAAATCATTTAGGTCTATGTGAATTTACTTAAAATTGATTTTTTGATGGTTATGTGAAATGATTTCACGTAAATGGACCTGAATTGAGTTTACATAAAATTGCAGAAAAGTATTCAAACCTAGAAATCACTTAAACACGAAAATCGCTTTAATAACAAATCTTGTTTCATTATAACCTTTCATCAAGCTTGGTCACATATATCATATCATGTATGTTCATGGGAAAGAGAGGTCGAGATTTAGAATGAATGATAAAAAAGGGGTTTCGAAAAATTTATTTGAATAAGGATAATTTCGGTATTATGATTAAACTGTAAAAAAAATATTGGTGTAATCGGATATTTTTGGGGGTGTTAATAGAAAAAATGAGATAACATTGTGTTAAGCTTGACTCGGGCTATATGTAGTTGTTGATTTTGGGCTTTGGATGTTTTGTATTTAGGTTTTTTCTTCAATGTATCCTTCTGTTGAAAAAAAAAGAAGCTATTTAAGCACCATTCTCTTCTTAAACAAAGTATGCATTCATTTCAACAATTCTAATAAGGCAGTTTCTTTTCTATCTTATTAATTCTCATGCGTCCTATTAATTTCATATTTTATAATCCAAACAACATAACACCCTACAAAACACGTTAAAACATTTTAGATTTTATAATCCGAATAGAATTCGCAAGAAGAGAATAGGATGAGAAAATAAATTACCTTCTAATAATCCTTGAGAAGGTTATGGTTGTATCACCTATAAATTGAAGAATACAGAATAGCTAATCCTTCTGTCACTATTAAAAATTAAAGTGGGGAAAATGTATCTCTTTATCCCACTCTTTTTTGCTTCAAATTCATTCAAATATTAAAAAGACAAACATTAAATAAGGGGTAAAAAAGTCTTTTAAACAATAATTACACCTAAAAAGTTGTGATATTTTCTTATAAATATGACCAAATTTTTTTTTGAAATTTTTCTTATATATAGGACCGGAGGGAGTACTACTTATTTTATACAACTCATTCTGATTTTTATATGTTTAAAGTTTTGAAAATCTGAGCATTGGAAGTAGAAAAGAGATACGCCAGAGTTGAAAGTGTCGTTTATGTGGTGTACTAGCTAGTGGCTCTAAAGGTTTCAATATTTTTGAATCAACAACCGTATCTTTTTTAATAAGAAAAAGTTCAACTCGACCATAGAATCAAGGTAATGTGCCAAATTTACTTGTTGAAAATGGATGATATGATAAGGATGTGATTTAAGTTTGAGAAATCCTAATTGTACTGATTACAATTCAATTTACAATCAAACCATTTGAATAGTGTCTAGTCTAGAATCAACTTTTTAAAAGGTGATTAAACCCATCACCATGTCTTAACCATTCATTTTTTTTATCTTGATAATGAAACGACCCAATATGGTCTATAAAACAATCAATGCATGAAGAGAATCAATAAACTTATCATCGTTCTTTTTTTGGTAGAACCATATATTTATCATTAATCTACAATAGTAGAAGAAGGAAACATAATATGCGACAAGTAATCACAATAAAGAAAGATAACACACCACTAAAAACACTAAAAATTTAGGGGCCTCCTTATCTTGAAAACTATAACTTGCTCTGAAATGCATTAGTATCCACACGAATTGCTAACAATGTCTTCACTTAATACCACTCCATAATTCAACAAATTAACTTATACTAATTGATACATTAGTGGTTTTGTTTTTATTATGATTGTTTAGCCTGGTGTATGTTTAGTTATCAAAAATTGATTTTGAATAAATTAATTTTATAAAATTGTTTTGTTTTAAAATGAGTTAAAATTAGATGATTTAATTAACCACGATAGATTGATCCAGTCGATAAAAATTTAGCTCGGATTCTATAAAAAAAAGGAAGCTTCATATCCCTTGCCAATGTGAGTTGTTTGTGGATAACATGTAAGTGTTTGTGTCTTTGTTATCCGAGCTCAAAGGTTTTCTCTAATTCCAGTGAGTTTCGAAATCCAACATACTTAAACTTTTGTTTAATAATTTTTTCTAAGTGATTTATGTTTAACTATACTAATACAAAAAAAATTCAAGAATAAATTTGATGTTAGAATTTATTTCTTCCCATTAAAAAGTTTACATTTAAAAATTTAAAAATACATAAACATTTGAAATAATAATTAAAATTTATCTTATATTTGTAAAATTACTCTAACTTTTTACATGAGTAGATGAAATTAATAAATGATCTTATCATTCTGTTTTTGGTTTCAATACACATAGCAGAAAAAGGGGGATCCAATATTCTCAACTTGCCACGCTTCTGTTAATGCAGAGGATAAAGGAAAAAGGAGATTCTTCAGTTATTGCTTGTTCCAACTGAAAAACTGAATATCTATATCATTGCTCTTTACTTAAAATATTGACATACATATATAAACAATGGATCCTGCCATTAAACAGTGTAAAGAAAGACAGAGAGGGACCAGTGCCACATCATAATTCAGAAAAAGCATGGTTTGATTTATAGATTGCCTAAGCCCAAAAGCTACCAAATTTTTTTATTTTTATTTTTAAAAAAATATGTGTCATTGTTTAAAGAATTTTACCATATATTTATTGTATGGTAAACTTAATAATAAATTTTACCATATATTTATTTTAAGGTAAACTTTTTTTTTGAGAGAAAGAAAGAAAGATGGTAAACTTAATATGTTATAATGCTATTTACAGCGAATTGTACTTTCACGAAGCATAGCGACTCTGTATTTTAGTAAGTCATTTTTTGTTGACCAACATCTTTCCATTACTCCCCCCATGATTTTCGCTAAGATTGTTTTTTCATTGGTTGATTTCCTTTTCGTGAAGTGTTCGTGGGAATTTCTGACGCTGTATATAGCACTATTGATGATAGTAAATCAAAATAAAAGATAATAAGAGCAACTCGCATAACTGGAGTGGAGTATATACACATGAGTATCAGAGTATATCACGTTAAATTAAACAATATAAAACAATAATTTTTTTCTTAAAAAAACAATAAAATTTTCTTATCGACCAATTGATTGGTTAATGAACTTCAATTAAAGACGAATTGTTCGAAAGAATTTGCGATCAAATCCTAACTGAAATTATCTTTCGCCAAACTTTAATCTTTGGATCAAACTGCAGATTAATAGAACCTCTTATCTGAAAATCAGAGTATTAAAGACAAAAAAAACAACTTTTCCTTAAACAATCATGCATCAAGTGCAAGAGATTGTTGTAGAACAATATCTCAAAATTTTATTTACAAGCATACAAAATTTTATAAATATAAAAAGCATGTAAGAATCTCACATGCATGTCACCATCTTGTGTCTTATATTCATTTTGAAACTAGTTTGAGTATCCCTTCTGTCTCAAAAGAGTGTATATGGAGAAAAAAAGTGTCACTATTTTGGATTTTGGTGGTCTTTAAATAAGGAGCACATGGGTGAGATGGAACTGTACAATAACAAGAATCACCCGTGACATTGATTTGAGCTACCAAATGAGCAAAACAACACCCCTATTTTCTTCTATTTCAGTGAGTGAACCTAAAAATCATTATGGCCAATAGAAAGTAAAAGAATTAGTTGATTGTCTCGCTAGATAAGGGCACAAGGCTGTACTGAATACCTTGGCACTTGCATATTAATGCTATCTTTGTGATATGCCTTTGTCAATGCATTGGACATTGGGGTCTAGTATATAATCTTATTGGTAACATTGTGACATGATAATATTATTTTTTTTTGGACAGGATTGTGACATGATAACTATATTCATCATATCATATGCATGTTACTTAATATCATTTGAGTTAAATTTAGGGTTTTGTAGTTCGTAGATCCATAAGGTGTTTATTTTTATTTTTTATTTTTTTTATTCATTAACCAGACAATTCTTGGAATGTTTAAAGTGGAACATTACCATGAAACTTAAGATGTCATTAATGTATAGCCTCATAATAGAAGAATTGTAAAAAAATATAGATAAGAGAAAAAGGTAAAAGGAATAAATAGAGAAATGATTCTAGGAGGTGGCAAGCAACGACTACCAAACAGAAGAAGAGAACACAGAACAGGGTGTGTCTGAGTATGACCTTGTTGGTGATAGTGACTTAACTTAAACCAATAGCAAGGGAGGGTGGAGTCTTATTAGTGGGCCTCCTCTTTGAATTTTAGGTCCCTATTGCACCAAATCATTCTGCATCACAACCGTTAACGTTATTGGCTAACTGTGGCGGTTTTAAAACTGTGTTTGGAGGGGAATTGAATCTCTATTATAACGTATCACTTAACTATTTTGATATTTTTTATTGGTTAAGTAGAATTTATTGACAAATAAACCACCTAAAACGATACTGTGTTAAAATATAAATCGATCTTTAAAATTGTGGGTGCACTTCATAATAATTTGAACACACTTCAAAATAAATAAATTGATCAAATGTTCTTCTACAGGTACCATTTGAGCTGTATTAACTTAGAGACTGTCTTAATTAAACAACTCATAAAAAAAAAATTATCTTAAATATGTAAGTCAAATCCTTGTCAAAGCAATGTTTACACCCCTCTATATTTTTTTTTTCATTTCTTAAACATTACTCTTAGTACATTTTGTTTAGGGAATACTATAGGTACACTGGTTAATATTTTTCTTATTTAATTTAATTTAATAGTGCCGGTTTTTTTTTTTAAGGAATTTAATAGTGCCGGTTGAAATAATTGTTCATGCAAGTATAGACAAAATCAACTATATTTGTGTGTTGAATTTGTCAATTTGATCATGCATAGTATAGGTGGCTATTGGTGTGGTTTATGACTTATGACCCAGACGTGAGAGTAGTGCGTATATATATGAGATAATGGTAAGTCGTAACTGCCCATCATGTACATGGGATGGTGGTGGTGCCATGCCATGTATGTATCTGAAACAAAATGGGTCATACTCATACCACGTCAAAATATTAATTTATTTATTCATTTATTTTTTTAATCTAATCTAATAGTGAAAACAAGTTTATGCACATACAAGCTTTGTTGTACTATAGGTTTGACCTACATACCATAGTTACAAACTATCTTATTTTGGTCTCTAATAGTAAAAATGTACAATAAATTATTTTGGTCTCTTTTTATAGTTTTTCTTTCAAATTTTTTTCTTATTAAAATATTTTAATTATTGTGCATTTTTACTTTTAAATACTATGGTATGGTGATCAATTATTTTTTCTTTTAAAAGGAAAATTGAAAGAACAATATAAATAAACTTAACATTATCTTTATAAATTCATGATATAGATGTAGTCAACGATCTGCTATCGATTATTGCATTTAATTAATCTACTATATTTATCATTTAAAAATATGTGTAGCACTTAGGTGACATAGGTGACATTGTTCATATATCTCTTTTAATCAATCATTTTCTATCATCTAAATATTTATCTTAATCATTCATCCATTATTCTCTCTCATCACTTGGGTGACATAGTTTTTGGTGACATTGGTGACATTGTTTCTATCTCTCTCTTAATCAATCATTCTCTCTCATCTAAATATTTATTTTAATCATTCATCCATTATTCTCTCTCATCACTTGGGTGACATAACTTTTGGTGACATTGGTGACATTGTTTCTATTTCTCTGTTAATCAATCATTCTCTCATCTAAATAATTTATTTTAATCATTTATCAATTCTCTCTCATCTAAAATGCACTAATGTCACCAATGTTACCAAAAAACTATGTCACCCAAGTGAAATCCTAAAAATACTTGCGTACTATTTTGAAACTTTTATTAGTAAAAACACTTGTCATGTTATTTGTCTTGAAAAAAAAACTTTCTTGTTTTAAACTTGAAATCATTTTCATTAAAAAAAATCCTCAAAAGTAGGGCTGACAATGAACCGAACCAACTTGACAATAGTTCAGGATTCGATTCGACAATTAGCTCGTTGAACTTGATTCATGAACCAAATGAGCTGAATATGAGCAGAGAATTAAGTTCGTTAAATAAATGAGCTGAACTTGAGCATTATATAGTTCGACTTGGTTGGTTCTTGAGTTGGTTCGATTGTGTGTGTGCGCGCGCGTGCGTGTGTGTGTGACCAAGAAAGTTGTAAAATATGGAAATCAAACATTTGTTTGCGGCTTCCATGTTTGGTAGTTTAAGATTTTAAGAAGCAATTTTTTTAATCTAATAATTGCCTTTTAAAAAATTAGAAAGGTAAAAAAATTTAAAAAATTGGCCTTGTAATTTTGTTATTCGAGCCGGTAAACGAACCTAACGTGTCGATCCGAGTTGTTCGTGAACTTCAAACGAGCCGAACTTAAGCCGTAAAAAAGTCCGATTCGAACTCGAGTCGAGTTTCGAGCAGAACCAATTCTTATCGAGTCGAGCTCAAATGAGTTCGATTCGACTCAAATCATTTCCAGCCCTACTCAAGAGCATATATATATATACATGAGTCACAATAAATGACAATTTTGAAAACTTAATTGACACTACCTACACATCATTGATAAATTAAAGGTATTGCATAATTTTCTTAATTAATATGAATTGGATAAAATAGACATGTGTTTAACAAATTGGTTGGAATATTAACGTGGTTATAGATAGTGATGTCGAATGGACAAAAACACAAGAGTTCTGATCATAACTGGACTATTGACTATATTTTATTCGTCATGCTAAGAAGTGTCTTAAAAGTATTGTTGTATCATATCTCATCCAATACTTGACTCTTCACAAGTATTTACAATAGTCTACTAGATTATTGAAAATTAATTTTCCATTTCTTCTATAATGGTTTGAAACTCAAACTATATGATGTAAGTTCACATATAAATAATAATAATAATAAAAAGGTTCACATAGATAATATTCACCAACACAACGCAGTCTCAATCTAATTAGGTCAATTAAAACAGCTGAAAACCAAAGAAAGAAAACGAAGTTTTTGGAATTACATGTATATAACTTCACAACACATTCTGAAATGCACACAAGTCATCTCTATATATAAAAAAAATGACATTATGAAATGATAATCAAATATTGGACTTTTACTTGTCTTAAAATAAGCTATTTGTCATGCGTGGGTACGTGGTGTTTGTGACTTTTTCAATCAGATAAATTTGTTAAGACCGTTTTGCTTGGCTCAAGAAGATCGTGCCATTCATACTTGTTTCGTTATAAAAAACTGTTTTTCTAATTGAACTTTTATCAAGGTTATGATTATGTTTAGATTTTTATAAACAAATGCAGCAGATGAAATGGAATGAAGATCAGACAGAGCTAATCTTCAATGGTTTATTTATAAGAGTATTTAACAAAATTGAGTCTATTTTCTTTTTGAAGGAACAAAATTGAGTCTATTAAAAAAACAAAATTGAAATTTTGTACCAAATATGATGATGTGTTGCATTAGTACCTAACCTAACCATAAATTTACACATAAATTATCGATCATGCTAACCGGCCCCACCAGTTAAGGAAGTCAAAAGAGAAAATTTAAAGTCAAAAAAAGATACTTTTAAAGCTTTTAATACATTGTCTACACAACTTTCAATACATATACCGCTATATTTGATTCCTTAAAATAGTGCCTCCATTGGTTAGTATTTCCCATAAATTATACATCACACTCGGCAAAAAAAATTTTGTTAATAGAAGGGGTATTATAAGCTTTTGTGGTGGTAGGAATCTATGAGTTCAAATGTCATATGTCACAGTTGTAAAATAATTACCAATAACACTTATTTTTTCATTCCCTACATTAAAAAAAAAAACGTTAGAAAACCCATATATTGCAACATGAAAGGGTAAACTTTAATCAATACATTTGATTATCCTTAAATCTATACACATGATCATGAGAGGCTAATTTGGTTGTAATTTTCATAAATAAAATGGTAGTCGGATATGCAAAAGAGTATACAATTATTAATTAATAACTCCTAAAGTATGATGATGGATTTCCTGTCTGCCAACACTTCCAGTTCCTACCAGTGTGACTCTTCATCAACCACCAAACCCCAACAATCCTCACAAACCATATTTAATTTTGGCACATATATACAATCATACATACAATACTCTACATTTTTTTTTAACAAAGACAATAGTACTCTACATTTAAACTTTAGATAACGTAGCCATGAAAAGCCAAATTAAAAGAATAAAACTCAAGAGTCTCTTCTAGCTTAATTAGATATCATGAATTTAAACCAAGTAGTTGGTCAAATAGTTAATGAGTTCTATCAAAGAAACAAATCGTTCGAGAGAACTTAAATACGATTTTTGAATGGAATTTTTTTTAACTAAACTTACTTACATCCTAATCAAACGTCGAACTATCAAAACTTTTCTCTTATAGAAATTAGAGAGTTAACACAAAAAAATGTCATAAATTTATACACTTTTCATAATGCTACTTTGTTAAATGTGTTGAGAGAGATTTTTTTTTTTATAGATAGACGAAATGTCTAAACTCATACACATAAATGGAGGTGTCAAGGTTCGAGCATCGATCATGAGGTTCGACCTAACAGTTTTTCTATTTTTGTTAGTTGAACTAAAACTTGCAGACTTGTGAATACATCGGGTGTCCGGGGTTCAAACGTCAACCCATACATATATAACAATACACTGTTTCTGATAATTGAGCCATGTTTACGGACTTTACTCTAGTCAGCATTTATGCACACATATATTTAATTTATTAAAAAAATTTGATAAAAAAATAAAAGAGAGTGGACGAAGAAAAACAGAGAGAATAGAAAGAGAAGAGAAGAGACAAGAAGAAAGCATTCAATTTCAAAGCGAACAAAAATTACGGAGAAGTATTTCATTCTCACCGGAACCCTAACAAATCTCCGGCGAACATCGCCGTCGTCCATGGCATTCTTCTCCACCGTCTCCACACAATCCCTCCGTCGACACTGAACTTCCCTTCTTCCTTTTCCGTTCACCGGAAATGGCAAATGAGCCACCGTCCGGGAACCATACTCCGGTCTCGGTAATCTGTTGAGGCAATCGTAACTAACCGTCCGTCAATCCCGGAGAGATTGTTAGGGCGGTTATGGCGAAGGGAGGACAATGCTTGTTGGAGAAGCTTTGGAGGTGTATTCGGACGTTTTTCTTTGTTGTTGCATTGGTGGTTTCGCTGATTGTTACGTCGCTTCCGGTGGTTGTTGCGGTGGTTGATGTTCTTGTTCCGTGTGTTTTGATCTCCAATTTTACTTGTGTTAATTGCTATAGTTTCAAACAGCTTCTTCGCCGTTACTCTTTCAAGAGTTCTTTGATGGATATTCCTCTTGTTTCAGTCTTAAGATCATTCATCATCATTTGTATACTCTCTCTCTCTCTCTCTCTAACTTTTTCTGAGTTTTTTGTTTGGTTTTTGAAGAAATTGTAAAGTTTGTGTTTTTTAGTTTTAATCTTACTTTATGATAACAATTTGTTTGTTTTTATTCTTTTTAATGTCTTTCTTATCTTTGTTTTGTTGTTTTGTTAATTTCAAAGTTAAGTATATGCATGTAATTTTTAAATTTTATGATTAGATTTTGCTTCAAAATCTCTAAGTGCATGTTTGGATTTTGGACTAATTGGTGTTGAGTGATTTTGGACTAATTGGTGTTGAGTTTGGCGGTATCAGTGAGTTTGGTAGAGTCACGGTGTGATTTTGGAGATTCAACAAAATCACGAGCTAGCGTGATTTCGACGAACTCACTGGCAATCCAAACATGTGGTTAAATAACTACTCACATGTTCAGTTGCTTAAGTTCTTAAAGTTTTAGATTTTTGTTTATTTTTGTTATTAGTTCTTGATTTTTGTGATTTTTACAAAAGCTATATGTTGGTGCTTCAACAAAATCACGGTGTTATTATGATTTCACGAAACTCACCGTCAATCCAAACATGCATTAATTTTAAATAACTGCTCACGTGTTCAGTTGCTTAAGTAGTTCAAGATTGAGATTTTTGCTTATTTTTGTTCTTGGTTCTTGATTTTTTTTAATATTGTTTACCTTTTACATTTAGATTTTGCTTCAACATCTCTAATTGCATGTTGGAATTGTGATTTTGGCAAAAACTATACGTTGGTGCTTCAACAAAACCATTGTGTTACTCTGATTTCGCCAAACTCACCGTCAATCCAAACATGCATTAATTTTAAATAACTGCTCACATGTTCAGCTTCTTAAGTTGTTGAAGTTTTAGATTCTTGTTTATTTTTTATTAATAAAATTGAGAAAAAAAAATTATATATACAATTTTAGGATTAAATTGAAGTATTAGTGTCTGGTTAACATGTAGAATGAATTTCATGGGTAGAATATGTAGAAAGAAACAATAATTGGATTTTCCGTGGTTATTATAAATTTTGATGTTGGGTTATTTTTCTGTTAATTGCAGGTGTTTATTCAATTTGTGATGGTCCTGCTCTTTCACACGGTCCTTACCTTGGAACTGTGACTCTGTGTTCTTTTTCCTCAATTATTCTCCTTTCGGTCAAAGCTTGTCTTTTCACTGTAAATTCCCAGATTGAAGCTGAAGCTTCATTGGCTTCTCTAAAAAAGCAGCGACTCCATTTGAAGAAGTCATGGGGAATGCCTGTGTTGTTTCTTTCGTCAGTTGTGTTTGCTCTTGGTCATATCGTTGTTGCTTATAGAACCAGCTGCAGAGCACGTAGAAAGCTCTTGTTTCATCGCATTGACCCTGAATCTGTAAGTTTGGAATGGTTATCCAGTCTCTCTAATTTCTCAGGCTGGTTTATATGTTGCTTCTTTGATTTAACTTGTTTTTGATATAAGCGGTTGTAATACTACAAGTACAAGCTAGCTTAAAAGAAAATCTCTAAAATTGTCAAGGCTTTTGTTGGTGCTTCATGCGAGTTGAAAATCGCATAGGTTTATTTATGCTTTACTTAAACAGGTCCTATCGTGCAAAAGTGTGTTCAGTGTCTATCCAAAGGTCCCACGCTCTCCTACTCCTTGTGGCGGAAGAACCCCAAAAAGTGACACTGAAATGAGGCGGAGACCTTTTGGTACAGCTCGTGACGAAGAACTGCAGGCCAGATTACTTGCAGACTCAGACAGCTGTTTCATTACATGCCAAGGACTTGCTCTTCATTACAAGCTCAGCTTACCTGGATCTCCTCCGCACACTTTGTCCTCAACAGCCTGTGTTGAATCAAATTCTAGGTGCAGCACTTCATCAGTGGCTGGAGGATTGGAGAAATTTGATAGACATAAGCTAGATATGTCTCCGAAGATAGAGCGTCATTTATACAGGAGCTATAGCAATCAACTCAACGGGTCATCTCTATACACCCCTCTATTAGATAGTACCACAGCATCTGTTTTTTCTGAAAACATCCCTATTTTTCATCTAGATGGTATTTGTGAAGAAGATGAAACTAGTAAATTGGATTCTTTAACTCTGGAGCAAAATATTGGCCACTTAGGTGTTGTTTTAATACATGGGTTTGGTGGAGGAGTTTTCTCTTGGAGGCATGTGATGGGATCTCTAGCTAGGGAGATTAATTGCACAGTTGCTGCATTCGATCGGCCTGGTTGGGGATTAAGTTCAAGACCACGTCCGGAGGACTGGGAAGAAAAGGAATTGCCTAATCCTTATAAGCTTGAAAGTCAGGTGACTATAATTTACCATTGGTGCAAGATGTATTAGAAGACGTTTTTATTTTCTTCTTAGTTTTGAACTCTTGGTTAAATATTAAATAAGTATTGAATGCAAAGGTCAAGCAGAGTTATCTATTTGTGTTATGATTAAAATGTTGTCCTTTTCACTAGAGGGTCAACTACTGGCTTTCAAATTTCAATCTGGTAGCCCGTTTCTGGTTCTCCTTTTCTTTTTGGTGTTCTTATTCAATGCCATATATTTTAAGAAAAATGCTAGCGACACACTATTTGACACACTTCTTTGATATTTTTTTGTAAGTGGATTTTGCATGGATCCTGCTGTCTTATTCAGTGGGATCCACAATCCGCATGATCTACATCTAATGATAGAGTCGGATGGGAAGAGTGTATTGCTATCATTCTTCTAACTTTTTTTCAACCTAAAGTTTATCTGAAATCAATTATCTGATAGATTTTTCTTTTCTTTTCTTCAGATTGACTTGCTTTTATCATTCTGTTCTGAGATTGGATTTTCGTCAGTGGTGTTAATTGGTCATGATGATGGAGGATTGCTTGCTCTTATGGCTGCACAAAGAATTAAAGCATCAATGAATTGTTGTAATGTGAGTATTTATTCCTTCTTGTTATTTGGTAAATAGGCAGCTTGTATATTTGATAAACCTAATTATGCTGCTGAGTTTTTTTTTCTTATCTAAATGTAAACAACAATGCATGCTTGCAAATTCAGTCACAGCATACTGTGGTTTTGCAGTTTTGTTTTTGTTTTATTCCTATGAGTGTGGTTTTGTCTCTACTGTTTTTACTTACTCTTTCCAGGGTGTGAATAAGTGTGATCACATACATAACTGAATTCCCATAAATGCATGTTTTAGTTGATCATTGATATTATGCAACAATTGATGTGCATGCGTCATATTTGATTTAGTGTTTACTGAAACGTTTTTTTCTGTGTCAATTTAGGTTATTATAAAAGGGGTTGTATTGCTAAATGTTAGCTTGTCAAGGGAAGTGGTTCCTTCCTTTGCAAGAATCCTCCTGCATACCTCACTTGGAAAGAAGCATATGGTTCGACCTCTACTAAGGATGGAAATCACTCAAGTGGTGAATCGGCGTGCTTGGTATGATGCTACCAAATTGACTACAGAAGTTTTGAATCTCTATAAGGTATGTTTGTTTCTAAACTTTAACCATGTGTACATGATTTAATTAGGAACTGCTCTGTCCTTTGCATGTTTCAGTATGTGAACAGAAGATAAGAAACTGTATGTAATTGCAATGAACTCAGCAAAAAATGTTAATTGGTTGTCACGGTAAATGATAGCCTAAGGTCTTATCCTTGCCTAACCTAGAGATAGAGGCCGAATAATGAGGCATCAGAAATTTGTAGCGCCTAACAACACATGATTTTGTTTCTGCTTTTCTTAGATAGTTAGGCATGGTGAATAAGTACAGTTTTTTATTAGTTTTTCCGCATATGTCTAATACCTACTTTTTTACTGAGGGAGTAGGATTTGAGTTTTTAAATCAATATTTTCTGTTCAAACCTTGCAATTTAGGATGCTACATTTTTACATCATTTCTGGAATCACAAATTTATTGACTTGTGTTGTATGTGATTGTTCTTTTTTGTGTTAAGGCTCCACTATCTGTTGAAGGATGGGATGAAGCTGTTCATGAGATTGGTAAATTGTCATCTGAAACCATCCTTGCAACAAAAAATGCAGAATCATTGCTGCAAGCTGTAGAAGACATTCCAGCGTTGGTTATTGCAGGTGCTGAAGATTCTCTTGTTTCCTTAAAATCTTGTCAAGCTATGGCCTCAAAACTTGAAAATTCTGTAAGTCTCCTTTTCACCATATTTCAATACATTCTTCACAAAACTTGATACTGCATGATAATGTATGATTAAAATGAGGGTGTTTCTAGTCTTGTACCATGTCTATACACGGACCTGGATCCTCTGCAGCTCCTCAATCCCCTCATCCCACTCTCATGTTACCTCTCTTCCTCTTGCTCTCATCTTTTTCTGCTCGAGAGGATCCTTTCTCATCTAAATACTATTTCCCCAAATACACTTCTACAGTTGCGGGGGGTTGGGTAGCTCAACTTGTTTGAGCTAAGGGATATGGAGTTGGAGGTCCTGGATACAAACCCGGACGAAGGAGAAAAACTAATCTAACAACTAATTACTAATTTGCCATTCAAAAAGAAAAAAATCTTCTACAGTTTCGGGCTCTCCATTTTGAATTTCCCCAGCTCGTGCTCTCCATTTTGAATTTCCCCAGCATTTTCAGACGTTCTTGTCATATTATTTTGCCTAATAAAGTTTTTAATATTTCTCTTAACAATTTCACACAGAGACTGGTTGCAATATCTGGATGTGGTCATTTACCCCATGAAGAGTGTCCGAAGGCGTTGCTTGCAGCTATATCACCCTTCATTAGTAGACTCCAGTCTGCATCTGACTCTCAAAGACAATAAGTTTATTTCTTTTAATGATTTTACATAGGGTTTTTATAAGGGATCTTCCTTTTCCTTTTTTTTTTTTCCTTTTAACTTCAAGAGAAATGAGACTAAATAGTCATCTTTTCTCTGGGAGTGTTTTTGACGTGTTAGTTTTAGGGGTTTTGATCTTGTGTATTTCTCCATCTTTTCTGCCTTCCGTAGTTGTTGTCAATATTATGCATGGGGAGACCGCTTACATTTGTAAATTCATCATCAAATTGAGAACGAATATAATTTAGCATGGTTTGTTACTTGCTACTTCTGTTCCTTTTTTTTTTTGGTGGATTGAAGGGTCAAAGCCCCACCATAGAACAACATTACTATTACATGCTAAGCTAAGAGCCAGCCCCCTATCAGGGGTCTTAACAAAAAGTTTGGAACTATTTCAAAAACAATAACGGTAGAAACCAAGTTAGAGCCAAATTTTGCCAATATCCTCTTAGAATTTGGGTGGAACCTTAATTTTACAAAATTGGCTTGTAAGGGTTGAGCTATCGGAGAGTATTGGCCTTCTGGATGTACATCTAGTTTTATTGGCATGAAGATCTCATCTAGAGTAGATTCTTTTTACGGAGTATTGTCCCTTCTAATAGTTTACCTATTGTTGATGACAATATTCTTGAATGGAATCCATGACTCTAGGAACCTTATTTGGGACTATAGAGCTACCCTTTGAGATATAATGTGTGGTTCACAACAATATCATTTTTCTTTTCTCTTTTATCTTCATGCACCCTTCACACACTTCACATTCACTTCCACACACTTATAAATGGGACCCTATACCCGGGTCTGAGTGCAACGTAAGGAGTGAGAGGTTGCTAGTGATACTCACTTCGAATCTACTTTCAATTTGAGTATCATGAGAACCTCATCTAGAGTGTGACTATTTTGTGGATGCCCTCATTTAGGATTTTCTTCCTATCTGGTAACATCTCAAAATAGTACTTGGCTCTAGAGACCTTTGTAAGGAAATTGTTAGTACCACCCTCTGAGAGGTTCACAAAACAGAAAAGCTCATTGTCTATTAGTAAAGTGAACCAGTATGATGCACAAAGGAGCGCACATTTTTTTTCCCTTTTGAAACTCTTATTTTCATTCATATAATAAAAAGCCTCTTAAAAAATGAGCAAAAAAGGGACATTGCATGCATAACAGCATAAGTATTGTTGCATTGCATATTTTCTCTATTCTACCTCATATTTCATGAAAATATAGGCTAGATGAAAATTGTCATGTACTTTTTTACATGATCCAAAAAAATCCATTGCATTCATGCATCTATCTATGCATCATTTGACATTTTAAATTATCAAAACTAATTTGGTGTCAAGTTATTTATGGTATTAAATAAATAAAACTATCATGTATTTTTTTTGCGTGATTCAAAAAATCTCTGAAATTCATGTATTTCTCTATGCATCATTTGACATTTTGCATTATCAAAATAAATTTTGCATCAAGTGATTCATCATATTAGCATAATAAAAAAATCGTTATGGATCATGTCTAAATTCTTGTATTTCCCATAGAGAAAGCTCTTTGTGAAAGATAGTCAAGACTAAATGCATGTTTTAGTCATGATTCATTTCCAAAAAAAAAAAATATTCAAATTTTTTTTAGTCTCGCATGGAGATATAACATTCATTTTCGCATATGGTTTACATTTCATACGTCATTGCATCAACATTGAATTCTCATACAAGAGTTCTTAGAAAAAGTGTTTAATCTTAAGAGAGTTGTATAAAAAGAGAGGGTGGAGACTTTAGAGTGTGTTTGCAAATTAATTCTATGAATGAGAGAATGATGAGTGGATGGAAGTATATATAGGTAAGTGAAATAGGAGTAAGTTCGTCCCAAAATAACACTGATGAAAAAATGGGTTTGAATCGAATCAGAAAAGTCTTGAATCGATTCAATAATGTAAAATATGAAATCCAGGTGGTCATGAAGATTGAATATAATCAGAGAAACATTGAATTGATTCAAAGAATTCCAAATGAAGATTGAATCGATTCAAAGAAACTTTGAATTGAATCAGAACTTCCAGAACAGTTCTGAATCTATTCAAAATAATTTGAATTGATTCAAATTCGTGAGCCAAACACTCGAGAGCTTGAATGATTCGATTCAAATTATACATGAATCAAATCAAATCACTAAAAAATGGATTTTGACAAGTTTTCATGAGCCAAACACTCGAGAGCTTGATTGATTCAATTCAACATATGCAATGCAATATTTGAATCGAATCAAATCAGTAAAAACATAGAATCTTGCAAAAATTTGGATAACAAGGAACACCTAGCTTAATATCAATGCAAGGGCTCATGAAACACCATTGTAGACGATTTAGAGATAGAGATTAACTAGGGTGCTTTCACAATTTCAACTAAGCATATAGACAAGAACAAAACAATACAAAACATCAACCTAACAAACATCATCAAAACCTCAGAGTTAAAAAGTGGGAGGAGAAATTTTCATTGTGAAATTGGTAGAGGAGTGCCTGGGTGGACATGATCTAGGGGTAGAGGAGTTCACAAGTATTAAACAGATGTTGGGTTGTCGGTTGAGTCATGGAGTTTAACCGAGGAGGAGAAATGTAGGGGGGTGAGTGGCCGAAAATGGTATCTCCGCCGATGACGTTTCAAAAAGTGAAAATTTATGCATGCAATTGTCCGCTGGGTAATAGGGAGGAAGGAGTGTTTGGGATCAGAGATAGGGGTAGAGTTATTGCAGAAAGCAGAAATATGATGGTATAGAGGAAAGAGACGAGAGAGGGTTTATTTACAAACCTATGAAGGATTAAGTTTTAAGTTGTAGAAATTTGGTAAGGAATGAATTTTGTTCTTGAAGAACAGAATAGTTTTTGATATAATATGGTTAAGTGAGAGTAAATTTTAAGATGAACGAGAATAGAGAGATATATAGATAGAGAGAGGGAGATATTTTTGAATCTTAAAGGGGAAAAAAGTAAATAAAAACCTTACTAACTTTCTTATATCAGAACTTTTTTTTTTAAGTGCGCAAATTCATATATAAAAAAAGAAAAAGAAAATTATGGGGGACATAATTTTTTATGTATCGATATGAAAAGGTTTTGAAAACTCGTGACTATTTTCAACAATAATGTAGTGTTTCTATTAAATAATTTGTTATTTTATATGCAAAACATCGTTATATAATTTCATCGTGTCCGTAGCCGATTTTATGTGTTTATATCTGTTGGTTATTTGTAGGTTGGCTACATGTTTGGTAAAATCAAAGTGCTCAAGCAATGCGTCTCCAGAACCTTTTAAGTCTTCAGAAGCTGGAAATTGGTTTTTAGAAGCATCAGAAGCTGAAAACTGGGTTTACTGTTCATCAGAAGCAGAATTGGCCTTCAGACGCTGGTACTGTTCATCAGACGCAGAACTGGGCTTCAGACGCACTGTTCAGACGTTGACTGGCGTTGACCTTCAGAAGCTGCCTTCAGACGTTGACTGGCGTTGACCTTCAGAAACTGATTTCAGAAGCTGGATTTTCTGCATTCTTTCTGATTAATTCTGTGCGTATCTCTTAAAGATTTATTGAAGTTTTATCGAGGCATTTGTTTTCTAGAAGAGTGATAATTTTGATGAAGATCTTGGTAAAGATTGGCTTCGTATTTATGAATGAATATATTTCAAAGGGATCTTTGCATTATATGATTCAGAAATATATGTTTCCTTTTTGAGCTTCAAAGAATTTCAGTATTGTATTTTGAAGAAGATATGATTTAGAATTATATGTGTATGCTGAAGACTATATAAGAAGACGTGCTGCTGCTATTGAAGACTGAGAATTAAAAAACCAGAAATAGAGTTTAGAGTTTTTAGAGTTTTTGAGTTTTTATGCTTATGCTTTATTCTGTCAATTTCTGAATAAAAAATTACTATTATGGCTTAATTTTATTTGTGAACACCGAGTATTGTCGTTGCAACTGCACAACTAATCATTGTAGAGCATTAAAGTTATTGTATTCTCATGACTAGATATTTGATTAAGGAAAGAGATTTAATTTGAAACTATCTCATAAGAGCTTTTGTTGGATATCTTAACTATGAATTATTATTATTATTAGCATCCTGACGGACAATTCGTGCCCATTTATCTCCTCTTTTTATTGGGCTAATACGTTAAATTACGAAGAATAGTTTTGATAAAATTTTGATTAAAATTAATTTGATTTTGATTAAAATTATAGGTATACATATAAAAATATTTTGCAATTTTATATTATAACAAATTGTACTTATACTTTTCAATGATACTAACAATATAACATATATAATATAGGTTTTTATCATTTCAAATGAAACCAACAAAATAACATTTTTATATTAAAATTTGTTTAATAATATCTCAAAATCACGTATTCCCTTTATACATCGTATAGGTTATTTCTCGGCATTAGCAGTGAAACAGAAACAATTTTTCAACACACATAATAAGAAAGACTACATTGTTAAAAGGTAAACTGATGATATATTCTTAAAGGGATTTGCTAATATACACCCACTAGTTTTTATATGGGAGTATTTTAGCAACATGCATCTTTAGGTGTATTTAACCACTTTTTAGTTATCACTTGCTAAAATACTCCTTCTAAAAAATAAGTGGGTGTATTCTAGCAAATGCCTATAGGAGTTGCTAACATACACCCACTTATTTTTTAGAAGTTGTGTTATAGCAACATACACCTTAAGGTGTATTTATCACTTTTTTAGTTAATAACTTGCTAAAATACTCCCACATAAAAACTAGTTGGTGTATATTAGCAAATCCCATTCTTAAAATACTAAAATTAAAAATGATAAAAACGAAAATACTCTCCTAGGCTATAACATCAATAGTTAATCACTCGATCTAAGTGGATTTATATATCCATCCTAAATTGTTACTAGATCAATCAAATGCAAAAAATTAAACATGCATGCTTTTATTTCCTAGTAATTAAGCTAACTAGTGGCATCCTAAACCACGCAATAAAACCCAATTAGATGTTCCATTCAAATGACCTTCAGAGGTTATAAAGCTAAGAGGCTCACAAACAACCTTCAAATGACGAACCCTTCGAAAATCAACACAACCTTCATACATGCCCTTGTACTTGAAAGAAGTTGACAACACAATCCCAAAATCAACAGCTCCACGAGAGCAACTATAGGCAATGTCTTGTGTACAAAAGCTAGGTAGATAGAACTAGAAGTGAAAAAAGATATGTAATTAATTAATGGCATCATACTGACAATAAGAGAGACTAGAGCCAAAACACTGATATATTTTTTTTAACCTCATATATTATTAGTGTAGTCTTGACCTATTTCATTGGGGACTTGATCCCACCACAGATTGAGCAGAAACCACTAATCATAATAATTGAAGTAGGGGGAGATATTATTAAGTGTGTATGGCTTTTCAATGCAATGAAAGAAGGCATAAGTGCTATGGAAAGTCAAGGACTAGATATGTGAGTTTCTGTTATGGTATGTTGTTATTAATGGGACTTATACTGTCAAAGACTCATAATACTTTCATACAATTTTACATAAACAAATGCATTATTAGTGATATGTATGATTCTTGTAATTTCCTACCTAACAGGTTAATGATACTGTTGAAAGACTAGTATCATATGTACTGAGTGGGGCTATTTCTCAAAGGGTCTGTGTTCCTTTAATTGTATTTGATAGAGAAATGTATGCTCCTAGCATCAGTCCTGTCAAACAGGTAAGAAATCGAAACGTTGTAAAGAGCTTGTTGTTTTTGTATCTTTTGTTTGCTTCATGATCCTTTCAAAGTGTTATGAATTAAGGGGTGCATGGAAAAGCTTATTATAGTAGAGCTTACTCAAGTTGATCTTATGATATAATTATAATCACTTAAAAAATAAATAAGACCCCTAGATATTTCTCATAAGTTATACTGGGACCAGAATTAAATCTAGTGAACAAGAATTCACTTACATAACAATTCTCAAGAAACAATTCTAAAAAAGAAATTCTAAAAAGATCTTGCAATATATGGATTTTTTTTTTGAAGGAGCAATACATCGATTTTAAAAGAGATGGTGAATGCTATTTGTAATGCATTGTGGATTGTTGATTTGGGTGGTATAATGATGACTATGTTTTTATGTTAATTTTTTTTTATCGTTGATATTTTCTTTAGTTATTACCTAGCAAAGTAACATGAAAAGCTTATTATTTTTTGTGATAGGTTGTCTCCCAAGTCATTTTTGGATTGGGATTTAATGTTTCAGTGAAGAATAAATACTGCAGAGAAAGATAATCCTATCAACTTTTGACTAGCTGGTGATGGGTTTGAAAGTGTACCTAGCTCCCAAAACATGGTTTCATGTGCTAACATTTTGGATTGGCAACTCGAAACAGTATGTATTTGTTGAATAAAAGACAACCTTTGTAGTCAAGAAAGAAAAATAGACATCTATTCTTGAAAAAATCCTTTCTTATATATAACTTGGTGGTGAAAGTAGTTTATAGTTTTCGTTTATATATAACTTGGTGGTGAAAGTAGTTTATAGTTTACTTTGGATTAGTTTTTTCATGATATAGTGGACATTTAGATGTTTTTGATTCCAATTTTCAATTTAATTTCAAAATGAATTTTTTATATGCCAATTGGTTTTAAAAACTAAAATGTTAGGGGAGGGTTTACCTATAATTTATTTTGTTCTCTTGAAAACATTTCCTGCGGTTTTTGCTGCGGATTTACCCAGTCATTTGCTGCGGCATTACCTGCAGATATGTTCTAGGTATTGTGTTCACGGGCAGGAAACTCCTCAAACACTGACCAGAAAATTTCCTGCGGATCCTAAAATCTTAAGGAAACAATTACCCACGAAGGTATTACCTGGGAACCTCAATCCTTGGCAAAATCCGAAGAAAACCTGTTTCCTGCGGATTTTTCAACAAAATCCGCAGGAAAATCGAGAGTTTCTAGTAGTGTAATCACCCTCGATTAAACTAAGAAAATTTCATATATCTGCTGCTGCCAACAAAATTTCATAATTAACCTCGTTAAACTCATAATCTTCTTTATTTTATAGGCTAATATTTATTTTGCAAATAAGAAGCCAATTTTTTATGGCATAAATATAGGAAAACAATTTCTTCTCCTCCTATGTCATAAATATAGGAAAACAAATTTTTCAATTATCTTATGTCATAGATATAGGAAAATAGCTTATTCTCATCTCTTTTGATCTCATTAATTTACATATAAAATTAAAAAAATTAATAGAAACACTGCATTAATGTTGATATTTTTAAAATAATCACGAGTTTTATTTTATCGTATCGACTTTCTCATATCGGTACACAAAAAATTTCTTCCGCATTTGTAAGCACATAAAATCCGCATTTGTAAGCACATAAAATATTTAACAATTTTGTACGTATTAAGTAAAAAAAAGTATTTCATAGAAACACTACATTAATGTTGATATTTTGAACATAGTCATGAGTTTTAAAAAAATTTATCATATTAATTTTCTAATATCAACACATAAAAATTTGTTTCAGCAGATATAAGTACATAAAATCTGCAGCGAGTACGGTGCAAATATTTAAAAATAGTATGCATATAAAATCATTTTTTAATATAAACAATACATTATTGTTTCTTTCTTTTAAAAAAAAAATACATTAATGTTGATATTTTGAAAATAGTGTAAGCAAATAAAATCAATACATAAAATATAAAAATATTTAGTGTGGTGCAAATATTTAACGGTGTTTTTTTATATAAAATAACTAAATATTTAATAGAAACCCTGCATTAAT
Source organism: Medicago ruthenica (assembly GCA_018208015.1). Lineage (NCBI taxonomy): Eukaryota > Viridiplantae > Streptophyta > Magnoliopsida > Fabales > Fabaceae > Medicago > Medicago ruthenica. The sequence continues at coordinate 4,047,317 of CM031374.1, read as the reverse complement.
GTTGATATTTTGAAAATAGTCATGAGTTTTCAAAATTTTATCATATTGACTTTCTCATATCGGTACATAAAAATTTGCCTCTGTAGATATTGAAATTCTGGCAGGTATGAATCAGTACAAACTAAAACAGAGCACGATGAATGTAAAACAGAGCACAATAAAACTGGTTCAGAAGCAGCAAATAAAAGTGCAGAAAGTAAAAAACACACAGTATTTGTTAACCCAGTTCGGTGCAAACATCACCTACATCTGGAGGATACCAATCCAGGAAGGAAATCCACTATGAGGAATTAATCCTAAGACTCAAGACACAGCCCCTGTTCCTAGTCTTCTGACTTAATCTCCACCAGTCAAGATTTCTACCCAGCAACACCTAGGTATAAGAACCCCCTCTTACATCCTAATCAAGTAACTACAACCCAGTTACTAACAACTCTGTAGACAACCCAGTTATGAAGACACACTTCAAGACATCAAAACATCACTCGTACTTAAAAGCTTAGACTGAATTACAACTCAAAACAATCTAAACCAACTCAAAACAGACAAGTACTAAATGCTTTTTAGGATAGTGAATTCCTTAATTTTAAAAAATAACTTTTAAATCATGCGATTGAGTTCAAATGTGTAATGGACTTTAGCTAAAATTGAATTTATTGTGAGCTACCGAGTTTGAATTTTTTCAGAGCTTCTTAGTCCGACTCTAAATAGCGCGCTACCTATTTATGTTAACCAACATGAGCCATGGATAACCTGTTAGCCCGACTTTAAATAACTCGCTACCCATTTAGGCTAAGTCGCATGAGCCATGGGTAACCCATATATATATATATAATTCTTTTCTTTTATACAATATATATATATATATATATATATATATATATATATATATATATATTTTGTTACAAAGCGAAACAAAAACAAAAAGAAAAAAACAGAAGAACTAGCGCCTCATGAAGAGGGTTTCCATAGCGTCCGCCTTGAGAAGAGGGAGCAGATCCTCTGGAGGAGAAGTATGAATTATAAACTCAGCATTTGTTGATGCTCTCAACTTAACCATGAAATCCGCACATTGATTGCCTTCTCTAAGAGTATGATGAATAGAGAAATTTCGAGTAGCCAAAAGGTCCTTAATATCCTGAATAAGAACTGCATAGACGTGGAACTACAAAGTGTCATAGGAGATGAGGTGTATGGAAAGGAGGGAGTTCGAGTAGCACACCAAATCTTCAGTCCCCATGTTTATTGCCACTTTGAGACTCTGGTGTATTGCAGAAAGTTCGGCCAACAAAATGTCTTTGGAGTTGTGGATGAAACCCGAGAAGTCTGAGAGATAGCTGCCTGAATTGTTGCGGATAACACCACCAAAACCCGCACGGGTGGGGTTCCCGATACAACTATCATCAACATTTAGAATGGTGCAGATATTACAGTTGTTGTTCCATCTCATTGATCGGTCAGAAGGAGTAGCAGAAGTAGAATTTTGCAAGCAAGAACTGATGAGATCAGCTGGGTTATTAATGTTAATGCAAAGGCGAGTTATAAAACAAGTTTCATTATTGAGGCACATCAAGTTTCGATGCCTCCACATCCACCACAATCCAGCCAAGAAAATAATGGAGCGAGTGTAGTTTGCTCCCTCTTTGATCCAGTCATGCGCAAAAATGGTAGAGAAGAAGCTGGAGCTATAGAAGCCAATTTTGTGCCAGATAACTTTAGAGAACCTGCAGTCACAGACACAGTGGAGGAAAGATTCATCTTGTTCTCCACACCGAGAACAAACTTCCGAGTTTGCTATATTCATGTGATTTAGCAAAGATAAGGTGGGGACAACATTGTGACAAGCTAGCCAAATGAGAAACTTGTATTTTTCCGGCACTTTGAGCCTCCAAATCCAAGACCACGAAATAATATCATCATTACCATCTTCTGGATTTGAGAGAGAGAGGAGCCAGCTATAGCCACTCTTGGTGGAGTAGAAACCATTTTTATTATGCGACCATATAAAAAGTCTTCAATGGAGGCGTTAAAACTGATGTGAGTATTATTGATGGTATCGGTAATTGTTGGAGGAAGGTTTGTGTAGAGAGCTTGAGTGTGTTGCCCATTGTTGGTGAGCACATCTTTAACTGATAAGTGGAGATCATGAATATCAACAAAAGGAACCTGAGTACCAAGGATGCCGTGGGGACTCCAATTGTTGAACCAAAAGGATGAATTGCCCGAGCCTGCGCGCCAAGATTATCCATTTTTTTAGGACATTTTTGGCTCGAATTATGGATGACCAAGTTGGGGAGTTGTTGGGGTGAGCTACTGCATGAAGGATGTTGGGCCCTACCGCATATTTGCTGGAAAGAAGACTCACCCACAATTTGTTTGTTGTCTGCACCATATCCCAAACAAGCTTCCCTAGAAGGCAAGTGTTGGCTTCTCTAGCTGCTCTAATATATATATATATATATATATATATATATATATATATATATATATATACAAAAAAAAAGTAATAAAACAATTGTATTTCCTGGTTGCTTATAATTTCAGCGGCTGATACGTACAAATCTCTAACCATTGCATATGCAATCTATCTAAAATTGTTCTCAGTGGTCGGTTCTAGTTTGAAAGGTGTGGATAGTAGATTGGTAGTGTTTAGAATTATTTTTTTGGGTACGAGAAAGTTTTTAAACATATTAAGAGTAATATCTATAAGAAATTTTGAAGGACTTTTTTTTTATAGAACTTTTAAAAAATTGGCTGACCCGTTTAGCCTACGGTTCATGCTAGGGGTGTTCATATCCAAACCATTCTAAAATAAAAACCGTATATCGATAAAAAAATCGAAAACCGCAAAAAAACATAATATTTTTGGATTCGTTTAAATGTTGTTTTGTAAAAAACACTATGATTGGATCAAATTTCGGATAACTTTTTCAAAATCAAACCGCAAAAATAAATGTCAATACTTATTTATTATTTTATTAGTATTAATATATTTTTTGTTGGTTTTTAGGCTTATATATTATTGATTAATTTTTTATAGCCCACATACCGGGTTTTTTGCCGACCCAATGAAATAGACTGGGTAACCAGTTTTACCAGTTTAAATGAATCATTGAAAAAATAAGCTGGTACGCCTATCCGAATCCGATCCATATCAAATCCAACACTAACACATAACTACACAATTTTTGTCTTCCAACATATACTCATCAATTAATAAAAAAGAAAAATATACACTAGCTACAATGAGAGAAATAGTATATAATAATTAATAAGTACATTCCTTAAAAAATTAATAAGTACATGAATATAATATTCTAATTGGGATAAAAATAGTAATATAGTGTGAAATGAAAGAAATAATAATAAAGTACAATTCTATAAAAAAATGATTTGATTGGGGTTTCAGATGATTACATTTTTTGCGGGGTGAAACCAATAGACATTGTGTTTGATAGGTTTGAACCAGAACATAGAAAATATTGAACTAGATTAATTAGTTTTGATTAATATTCGAGTTCATCAAGAGAAAACATGAGAGAGAAAGTTAGAGAGCGAGAGAAAGTTAGAGAGTGAGAGGAGTGTCAGAGAAGGGCAACACTTGAGTGGGAAAAATAATTTGGGTGCTAACGGTTGCCCAACTTTTGATTTCCATCAGTAATGTGTCATCCGCAAACTACAATGAGAAATCGAAACAAATTCAGACGCACCAACCTTATAACTAGTAAACATGTCTGCTTCCACTGTTGCGTTTATCATAACATTCAACCCTTCGGCCACTTTCAAAAATAGAAAAGGAGACATAAGATCTCCTTGTCGTAACCGTCTTTCCAATTTAAACTCTACATACAGACTACCATTTAACTATGACCGATGTTGTTGCTATTGTTACACATTCCAAAATCCATTTTCAGCTCATAGTTGGGGAGTTCATTTTACCCATCACATCATCAAGATGCTTCCGGTCCACCGAATCATACCCTTTTCAAAATCCACTTTTAATAATAATAACTCTTTTTTGAAGCGGTTGCGTCATCTACCACCTCATCAGCTATAAGAATCTCATCAAGTATTTGTCTACCTCTGATGAAGGCTGACTAAGAATCAGATATAATTAACATTCCAATTACATTTCTCAATCTATTAGCCAAAATCTTTGTCAAAACCTTATATAAGCAGGAAACCAAAGAAATGGAACAAAAGTCAGTCAGCCGTTGGGGGCTCTCCACCGTAGGAATGAGAGCTATAAATGTGCAATTGAGTCCTTTTATCAATATTCCATTACGGTGAAACTCATCAAAAAATTGCATTAACTCAACTTTGATGTCCACCCAAAACTCCTTGATAAACCCAAAATTGAACCCATTTGGCCCTGAACTTTTAAAACTGTCACAATCCCAAACGGTCTGCTTGACTTCTAATGGTGGAGCTTGAAATATTTTTGTGGGAGGGACCAATTCATTTAATGTGTGAAAATATATATTTTTTATTATAATATTTTCGGTTGAACATGATTTAGGTACTGTTTGGCCCGATTTTTTTTTTTTCTACTTCTCTATAATTTTAAGGAGAATGTAGGCCAAACACAATATCAATTAAGTACTTACTGAAAAAAGTACTTTTTTTAGAATGCATAAAATTGAATGGAAGGAGCTTTGATCAAAAGTTGTTGAAAGGAACTTTAGAACTACTTAACACGACAAACTTGAATTTTTCTCCATTCATATACCCTGTTCGATTCACGCTGGCACCATTTCTTTTATTTTTTAATATTATATTTCATTTTTTTCTTTCATTTAATTTTATTCATGTTGGACATCTTTACTCCATTTAATTTATTCATGCTGGACACCTTTACATTACCTCCAAGGTGACGTCTAAAATATATAAGGCATACAAGTGTCTAATTTTACTTCCACTTAATTCCCCACCAAGTCCATGAACCCTCTCTCTCTCTCTCTCTCTAGGGTTTATATATATATATGTGTGTGTGTGTGTGTGTGTGTGTGTGTGTGTGTGTGTGTGTGTGTATAGACACACATACTAGTGTTTAGATGGACATAGAGTGTCCGTCTGTCTGCTCTTTTTATTACACTAATGCGTATAAATTACGAATAATAATTTTTAAGAAATTTTGATTTTAATTAAAATTACAAGTATATATCCCTAAAAAAATTATACGTATATATATTTTGCACTTTCATATTGTAACAAACTATACATATTTTTTTCAATGATACCTACGATGTAACAAATATAATATAATATAAAATCTTATCTTTTTCAATGAGGCGGCGTCAGTTATGTCCTGTAAAATTGGGCGGGTTCCTTTTCTATACCTCGGTCTTCCTATTGGTGGTGATGCTAGACGCTTGATTTTTTGGGAGCATGTTGTGACTCGAATTAAAACAAGATTGTCTGATTGGAAAAGTCATCATTTGTCTTTTGGTGGCCGCCTAATTATCCTTCAATCTGTCTTGTCTTCTCTGCCTGTCTATGCTCTTTCCTTCTTCAAAGCTCCCTCAAGTATAATCTCCTTATTGAATCTATTTTAAATATTTTTATGGGGAGGGGGTGAGGACCATATGAAAATTGCTTGGGTTGATTGGGTGTCTATATGTACGATTAAGGAGTCAGGGGGTTTGGGGGTGCGACGTTTGAAGGAATTTAATTTGGCTTTGCTGGGTAAGTGGTGTTAGAGGTGTCTGGTCGATAGGGAGGGGTTATGGTTTAAGGTGTTATATTCTCGTTATGGAGTGGAGAGGGGGCGGCTTAGGGCGGGAGGAACGTCTGGTTCGGCGTGGTGGAGGGGGATCATGAACATTAAAGCTGGGTTAGGTGTTGAGGGAGGGAGTTGGTTTGACGAGAACATTCAGAAGAAGGTTGGTGATGGTAGTAATACTTATTTTTGGACGGACCCGTGGGTGGGGACGTGTCCTTTGAGAGAGAGGTTTAGGAGACTTTTTGATCTGTCTGTTCATAAGGATTTGACGGTGGCTGAGATGTTTTCTTTAGGGTGGGGTGATGGAGGGGATGCGTGGGTGTGGAGACGAAGATTGTTGGCTTGGGAGGAGGATTTAGTGGGGGGAATGTAGGTCCTTGCTTTCTAATATTTTTGTGCAGGACTCTATTACCGACGTTTGGCAGTGGCGTCCTAATGTGGGAGACAGTTATACAGTTCGTGGTGTGTATCAAATGCTTATGAGGCAGAAGATACAGGGCTATGATGAAGTGACGACATGGTTATGGCATTCAAGTGTTCCTCTAAAGGTGTCTATTTGTGCTTGGCGCTTTCTCCACAACAGGTGGCCGACAAAGGATAATCTGTTTTGTCGTGGCATTATTACTACTGAATCTCAGCTATGTGTTTCTGTATGTGGTCATAATGAATCAGCAAATCAACTCATAATCCATTGTCCTATATTGTGTTCTTTGGCAACTTGTGAAGGAGTGGATAAGTGTTTATTCGGTGGATCCGTTGCATATTTCGGACCACTTCACCCAGTTTGCTTACTCTTCAGGAGGCTCTAAATCACACAGGTCCTTCTTGCATTTAACTTGGCTATGTTGTGTGTGGGTTTTGTGGAATTAAAGAAACCATGGGCTTCTTAATACAAAGCCAGAACTATTTCGCAGTTGTTGGAAAAAGTTAAAGTTTCTTCCTATTGGTGGCTGAAAGCTCAAAATACCAGTTTTCCTTTTGGTCATCATATGTGGTGGAAGCATCCCCTTGTTTGCTTGGGTCTTGTTTGATGTTCTATTATTTATGACGTTGTTGTTGTTGTTGTAACTCTATTTTGCTCTTCCTGGCACACCTTGTGCTAGGGAGCATAACCTAATTTGGCAATATATATATATATATATATATATATATATATATATATATATATATATATATATCACAAAAAATATTTTAAACATTTTTACCCTAAAAAAAATTAAACATTTTTTTATTTATTATGTTAATTCATAATAAATTCAAAGTTTTGTACAATATTTTGCCAAACAACTTTTAACTTAAAAATAGCTTTAAAACTAAAAAAAAAAAATAAAGTAACCAAACAACTTTAACTTCTTTCTTAAAACCCTTAATTTTAACTTTGATTTAAAGTAGTTTTTAGACTGTAAAAAAGTCAGGCCAAACGATGCCTTAAACCGATGTTATAAAGATAATTTAACATTTATATTATAACTTTTTAGTATATTATACGTATACTACAAAGAGAATGATTGTTTTTAATTGAAAAAAGTGTTTTATTCACACAAAAAGTTGTTGAGAGATTTAGTATATATTAATTAAAAGCAAATACATCCTAGTCAGAGGTTGTTGCCTTAGTGGTTAGGCTTAGAATTCATATGCGTGGGTTCAACCTTTGGTAATTATAATGAATAAAATTTTTTAAAAAAATACATAAGAAATTAAAAAAATAAGCCGTGCAGGGGCACTGTATAATCATGAATTCTAAGCCGAAAAAAATGAATATAAAATATAACTTTATACTATAATATGTGTACAACAAACCTATTAAACTTTTTTTTTGGTTTGGGTGGGCCGTGACCCACCTATGCCCATGAGAAGATCTGTCTCTGTTGACTTTCTCAATGGAAAAAAGTTTTACTAAATCCCCTATGTGCAGTACATTCAATGACGTAAAATTTAGATTATCCATCACAGGTCAATCAGTGTTACCGGACTTAAAATGAGACTCAAAGCGATGAAAGTTAGTGTTTCTAGCATTGTCCACCCCTTCCACCTGATTTCCATTGACATTGATTGTGATAATTGCATTTGACCGACACCTAGAAGACATAATTCCATGAAAAAATGTAGAATTTGCGTCACCTTCCTACAACCAATTAAGTCTTGATTTTTGCCAAAGCATGCTAGAACTGAAATTGGACAAAGAAAAAAGATTTGTTGATAAAGAATGCAACTCCTCCACCTCCTTCGCATCTAAAACTTGTGCCTCACCTTTAACATCAAGGGAAGAAATCCGATCTTTAACCGATTTAATTCTACCTTCCATATTCTGAGTATGACTCTGATGTCAGATTTTCAAACTGCACTTGATTAATTTTAATTTTTCCTTCAGCACATAACCGCCCCACCCTGCCACCTGGAAGGAATGCCATTGATACCGCACAAACTGTTGATACCCTGGTAAACCTGACCAACATTTCAACATTTGTTGTGGGGAGGTTCTTAACTTTCTTCATCAATCGTCAATAAAACCGGACAATGATATGATAAGTCCCGCAGTAAAGCCACCTTGGACACAATCAGGCCATAACATGCACCACTCTTCAGTCAATAGAAATCTATCCAAACGACTTAGATTGATCATCCCCGCGATACCAAATAAATTCCTCCCACATTATTAAGAATATGTCTTTACTATTTATTCCGTATTAAATAATTTGATGATTTCAGAGCTAATTATTTAAAACATATCATTATGATTTTATGTTTGGCCTTTCAACATTATATTTGAATCTTTTACTATCCTAAATCTTGCGTTGACAAGTTGTTTTCGTTTCACCATTAATGTTATATGTTTCATATGATGTGAATTATAACTTATAGTTAATTTATTCGAGAGCTCTTGTGAGATAGTTTGGATCTTTTTTAACTTAATCAAAGACGGGTTGAAATCCAATTATGAGAACGCAGTAAGATAAAAATTTTGAGGCAAAATTTTACCACTTAATCGTGGTCCCACCATAAAATTTAGTGGGTTAATTTAATTTCTTCGAAAAAAAATTATGGTCCCACCATGGAAATTTAGCAAAGCGCTAAAATCTTACATGGATTTTTGCCAAAAAAAAAACTTACATGGATTGGCTTTCACAATGATACGAGGGGGTCGGATACCCGACTAATCAATGTTCCATAAATCGAGTGTTAACTCGTAAACTCGGAGGTAAAATTGTTTTTTGTTGAAAACGGAATGTTTGATGAGTTTGAATGAGTTACCACATGGTAAACTCGAATAAAATTGTTCCAGTTTACAAGTTAGCACTTAAAAAATACACTTTTTTAGTTTTGGGCCATTTTTTCTGGGCTCGTTTTCTATTAAAATTCAATGAAAATTGCTTTTCCCACTTCAAAGAATGCTAAGAAACACCAGTATTTTACGTTTTTAACTCCATCGGCAGTTAACTGCCGACAAGAAGGATCCGGCGGCAGCTAACTGCCGATGGGAAGAAAACCAGCGGCAGTTAGCTGTCGTTGCCATGTTTTGCCTATATTTTCCAAAATTTCACATTTTTCATCTTATTGTGAACAAAAACGATAAAATGACATGCGATTAAAGTGAAAAGCTAAAAAAATATGACAGCTAATTTTTTAACTTAAAAACTGTTTTTAATTTTTTTAAAAACGGATTTAATTTTAACAAAAACTAATTTTAATATAGTTTTAATTTTAAAAAAAAAACTGATTTTAAAAAATCAGTTTTTATAAATTGTTTTAATTTAAAAACAGTTTTCAATTTATTAAAAAAAACAGCTTTATTTTTTTTTTATAAAAAAACTATTTTCCAACAATAAACCTTTTTAGTATATTATTTTTTATGAGGTATTTTTATTAAAAAAACAGTTTTTTAAATTAAAAAAAATTAATTTTTAAAAAATATCAGATTTATGACTACACAATGTGGTTATGAATGTGTTGTTAGTTATGGATTGATAGTTATCAATGATTGCCTTCGTGTGAGGAAAGAGACAAGTTTCAAGGTGTATACAACAAGTTTCAAGCTGCCGATGAGGTTAAAAACGTAAACTATTGATGTTTCTTAGATTTCTTTGAAGTGGGAAAAATAATTTTCAAATTCAATTCCTTTTTTCAAGCCCAGTAACCCAAAGTAATTGTCTTGTCTTTACGGTTAACACTTTCTTGCCTTGTCTTGCATTTCTTTCTTCTGAAACATTCTTAAACGAACAACACAACACACAATATTTATGATTTTGTGAGTTAATTTCGTAATTTGATATTAACTTTAACATAATGCTTTATTATGGTGGTTGGGTATACTTTGCCTTCATAATTAAATCATATATTGCACTATTGGCTTATTTACAATATTTATATTAGCTTACATATGTCATGTATATAATAAATTTTATATAATTTTAATTTTAGGTAAATTCGTACGAGTTTACGAGTCAAGTTTACCTAAGTAAAACGAGTTGAGGTAAACTCTCGAATTGTAAAACTTTACGACTAATCACTACTAGAAATTCCTGTATATCCTACGGATTTTCCCAAAGACTTAGATGCTCTGGTAATACCTTGGTGGGTAATCTTTTTGAGGAATTGGGATCCATAGGACGATTTCCTGCGGAATTTGTTGCTGCATATAACAAAAAAATCTGCAGGTGATGTTTCTGCTAACAAATTCGGTGGTGAATCCACACGAGGATCCCAAGGAATTTCCACAGGAAACATAAATCGCAGGTAAATCCCAGGAAACATATTTTGCAGATAAATATTCCGCAGGAACATTTCCAAATAAATATTATAATATTTATTAGTAACGGCTGACTTAAAAATAATTTGCTTAATCACGTAAATTTCAGGTCTCCAATATCATACAAAAACCAAAGTAAGTCGAGTTAAAATCAAAATTTGACAGAGACATTAACAATCAAAATCACAAATCAGAGCATAAATAAAGTCATAATATACTTAATTCCCCCAATTCATGTACAAATACAACGCTATTACAATTTACAACATATTTAATCTAAGCCAACAAAAGTGATACCAGCATCACCATCCTCTCTACAGTCTTCAAAAATTGCAGCATTTCAAAACATTCCAGCTATGAATAATCAAATATAAATAATTAAAATGAGAGTTTTTTAATTTAGGTTTCTTCCATCATCCAATTCCTTCAAAAACAATTGCAGCACTTGAAAGCATTCCAACTATTAACAATCAAATATCCAATTCCTGCATTAGTGAATTAAACCTAATTATCAGCAGTATGGAAATAAATATTATGAAATTTTCAGCAAGTCAAGCATGTAAATGTGTACAAGACAATATATAATACATGATGCGAAGTTAATACAAAATATTGACATGAGTTATTAAATAAATAGTAAAAGTAAATGTCGATATAGCAAGAAACTCATATTGGAAGCAAAACAATTTGAAATCAAGAAACTCAACTTATCCATATATAATCAACTTATCAAACATTAAAAGAACCCAGATTCAATTTAGCAAGTTATAAAAATGCAACAAGTGCAAGTAAAAAAATAGACCAATATGATTATAGAGCAAAACATATATATCACACAGCAGGTTCAAGTTTTTCTTCCACCTAGTTAATAAGAACAAATTCTTAGCAATTACAAAGTTTGACTATGCTCGATTTTATTGATTCAAACTGAGGATTGGCCCAAGTATTGAATGCCAGATTCAACATGGAAGACACTCATAAGATTTTTCTAAATTCGTCTTCCATTGCCTTCATCTAGGTTTGCCTTCTCTTGTACATACTCAATTTCAACTTGTTCAGCAACCTTAAAATTAAGAAAAAATAATAACAGAAGTTTCCTTCCTAAATTGAAATTTTAGCTAAGAAATTTCATCAATTACCAAAACCATGCATTATCTTCTTTGAGATCTCAAATAAGCACATATATAATTTTAAAAACACTCCACGATGAAGCATAATGTAACAATTAAAATAACTAGTTTAGTTTAAGAGCTTCAATCGAAACAAAGTATAACATTCCACGACAGAACAACTAGCTCAATGTTCGATAAACAAGAGAATAGACGAGAAAAGACCCACTTCAATTTTAACATAGCTTCACACACCAACAAGGGAATCAACAATGAAATAAAAGAGAACCTAAAACTATAACCACGCCATTCATTCTTCATTGAATCATCTCAAACTTCTCAAATCTAAAACCATAATAGTCAACACTCAAAGCATTGACAAATGAGAGACATGGAGGACAAACATCTCACTGACTGTTAAGCAAATAAATTTGATTTTTATATCGAAGGGGGAAATGCAAAAAAATTACACACGCTGAAGTGACTTCATAACATGCAGCAAATCTTTGATACGCTCGCCACTATCGCCTTCTGTTATCAAAGCAAAATCAACCAGATAAAGTTTCCTATATGAGTTCTCACCAGTGATAAATTTTCCCATTTAGACTCAAATTCAAAATAAAAATAAAAATATCCATATTCAATACCAAAATTTTCTTTAGCACTCCGGTGCCCCGTCTGTCTGTTTTTTTTTGCTTTATTATTGCGCTAATTTGTGTATATAATAACATATAGTGAATTTAATCTGATTAAAAAAAGATCAAACTATATACATGTAAATCTGATCATTAAATCAGGTAGAAGAGAAGAGACCCGCTCATCTCATGTAAGCACATTTGAATATCATTAAAATGGTTTTACTTGATAGTTCCTCTTAATAGTTTGGATATTATTATCCGTATTTGGTCCATCCTCATATATGGCAAGAGTGCTGAAATCAATGATGTAGAGATTTGCAACAGTTGTGGGCGCAGGGCAGAATAGTTGGGTTTAAGTGGTATTATGGAAGACTACTATAATTTTGATCCTTTCAATATAGATAGACATCAACCGACATAAATATGATGTAAAAGAACAAAACCAGAAATTACAATTGATAATATTTGGTAGATGAAAAAATACAAAGGCATGTTCAGCACATGAAAAAATTAATCTAATAATTATTCATGTGGCTGATAAACATCTGGTAGATGAATACCACTCAATGCAACACAGCTTGTAAGAGTCCTTTTCACTTCATTGTTTATTCACGTCAATGACATATGGTCACAACAAGCTACAGTACATCCAGAAATGCAATTGGATTAAATGATTAAGCACAACATATTTAACCACATAATCATGTGGGAAAGTTTTGTTGGAACAAAGGGTTCAGTTTTGTGAAATTGAGAGAGAGAGAGAGTAGAGAAGAAAGAAGAGAAGAGATTAGAGAGTTTTTGGAGAATTATGAGACTTGTATATTATTTTGGAATGTCTCTTATTGTTGGTGACATTGAGCATGTGATAGGCTATGCTATTTATTCAACAATACTTGAATTCTACCCCTGGAAAATAGGAAAGTTCTCTTAAGTCAGTCATCTCAAATTCTCTTAGCCTTGATGACTTGAAACTGGCTATGTCATTCTCATTACTTCCAGTGACTAACAAATCATCTACATGTAGACAGATAAGCAATGACCTCTATCTGCTAAATGTTTGACATACATTCCATGTTCACATATGCATTTGTCAAAACCTATCTGACACATAAAGCTATCAATCTTCATATTCTAAGCTCTTGGTGCTTGCTCTAAACCATGCAAAGCCTTTCTCAACTTGTATACTTTCATTTCCTGCTTCTTTATTTTAAATCCTGGACGTTACTTGATAAACACTTCTTCCTATAGAGGACCATTCAAAAATGTTGACTTGACATCCATTTGATGAATTCTCCAATTCTTCAAACTTGCAATTGCAACCACTAATCTGATTGTTTCCATTCTTGCTACAGGTGCAAATACCTCTCCGTAGTCAATACCAATTTTTTGCATGAAACCTCTCACTACTAATCTAGCTTTATACTTCAACACTTCACCATTTTGACCTTCTTTAATTTTGAAATCCCACCTTATTAGGTGGCAATTATACGAACTCCCAAGTGTAATTTTTCTCAATTGACTACAATTTTTTCTTTCATAGCTACATTCCATTTTCATCTTTCAATGCCTCGTTAAGTGTCACAGGTTCAACTTATGCAAATAGTGCTAAGTGAACTAGATCCCTTGTATCATTCATCTGAGAATCAGGTATCACATCATAGCCTTGTACCCTGACAGATGGAGTTCTATTTCTATTTGATCTTCTGACCTCTGACTCATTCTCAGTAACTTCATTATTGTTATGTGAATCAAGTTCAAGTATCAGTTCATGATCTTTCTTCTTTGTGTCAAATTCACCACTCCAATTCTTCAGTTCATCTAGATCAAACAATCTACAAGATCAAACAATCTATAGCCACTAGTTGTATGATATCCTACTAATATCATATGTTCACCTTTATCATCTAGCTTCCTTCTAAGTTGATCATGAACATGTTTATAGCATACAGAGACAAAGACTTTAAGACGACTTACATTTGTCTTGCTTCTTAACGAAGCTTCTTCTGATGTGATGTGTTTCAATCTCTTTGCAGGGCATATGTTCAACAAGTAAAATATAGTGGATGTTGTTTCTCCCCATATATACTTAGGTAGATTCTTGCATTTCAACATGCTTCTCATCATATTCGTGATGCTTTTGTTATTTCTTTTTGTTGTACCATTGTGTTGAGAAGTGTAAGGAGGTGTCACTTCATGTATTATTCCTTCTTCATATAGTGACTTGAATTTTGTTGACACATATTCACCTCCACTGTCTAATCTCAGATTCTTGATGAATTTAGTAGTTTGTCTATACACCATAGCTTTGAACTTTCTGAATACATCAATCACCTCAAATTTTGCTTTTATCAGATAGATCCATGTCTTTCTAGTGTAATCATCTATGAAAGATACAAAGTATTTGTTTCCACCAAGTGATTCACATTGCATTGGACCACATACATCTGAATATATGATCTCTAGCTTGCAATTTAATCTACTTTCAACTTTCTGCTGAAAGAATATTTGTGTTGTTTTGATTCTACATAATCTTCACACATTTTAGTAGGAACAGAGATTTATGGTAAACCTCTCACTGATTCTTGTCTCTTATTCATACAGATCTCTGAAATTCAAGTGACCAAATCTATAGTGCCATATTCATTCATCCCTACTAACTGCAGCTGAAAGACATATGTGTTCCATGACTTGAACTTCAATTTTGAAAATTCTATTCTTAGTTAATGGAACTGTAACTACCATCTTGTGATTGTTATCCATTATCTTAAGAATCTTATCCTCCATTATCATTCTATATCCTTCTTCAAGTAACTGACAAAGGCTTAGCAAATTACTCTTCGTAACTGGCACATACAACACATATGTGATGAAAGAATGCTTGTCAACTTTTCTCTTGATCATTACTTTTCTAATGCCTTGTGATGCAAGTTTGCTATCATCTGAAAAATTCACAGTGCTCTTCTTTGACTCATCCAAATTAATGAACCAATCTTTCTTGCATGTCATCATCTTCATTTTGTGTGACCATTAACATCATGACATCTTCATCCTCTTCTTGAACAAATTTTACTTCATCTTTCTGAGAATCTTTCTTGTCATTGAAGTAGCATTCACTCATAAAGTGACCCCATTCCTGACAATTATAACATTGAATGTTACTGTTGTCCTTCTTTCCTCTTCCTTTTCCTGCATTTGAGCCACCTCTTGAACTGCTATTTTCCCCTCTTTGATTTGATGAAGATTGCTCAGAATGAGACTTTCCACCATCTTTAAATGGATGTTTCTTGCTATAATCTCCTTTCCATTTTCCTTTTCCTCTCTTGTTCTTGTTTTCTTCATTTCTTGATTGAGAACTCGCTCGGCCTTTGTTCATGTGCTTCCAATATACCTTGGGACTGTTGGTGTAAGCCCTAGAGGCCAATAGTTTATGTTAAACTTTTCATATGTATCATGACATTTATTATTAAATAAAACATGGCGTTCTTTATTACACTTGTTATAAGATAAATAAAGTCCCTAGAATAGTTGGTTCATGTGATGGAATATTAAGTGTGACTTAATCATGAGATTACATCAACAGAAAGAACACTATTCTTAAAGGTATCCGTAGTCAAGCTTTAATATGAATTGAGATAATAATAAAGCGTGGAGACTATTATGTATGTAGACTGATGACGTATCTCATGGGTCATGAATATGAGATATTAAGTCTATACATATGTATGAGTATTAGGAGTAATATTTATACTGGATTGACCCATCGTGAGAATACTACATAGTATGTTATGAAATCGTCATAAGTTATTCTCATAATGATAATAGTGTATATCACTCTTAGACCTGAAACCACTGTGATCCCTAGATGTGGACTCAAGTGTTTTATTGCCATTCAAACGTTATCTGTAACAAGATAGCTATAACGTTGGTTAATGGGCACTCGACGAATCATGCTGAGGGACATGAGTGTCCTAGATGGGATTTGTCCCTCCTTCATAACAGGAGATATATCTTTAAGCCTCTTGATGAAATATGACTGGAAAAATGCATGGCCATGCCGAATTAAGTCAATATGAGATATTGGACTTATTCGTTATTCAGTATATTTCGGGATCAAGAAATATAAATATTGAGCTAAACAAGGGTGACGCAATCTATGCCTTGTGTTCAATAAAGATATCAGGACAAAGGAGTAATCGTACACATAGATATTATCATGGAAAAGGTTTCGTCAGATCACTTGACATTCTTGTCACTTGGGTAGCAGTGATGTGTCACTTGGGTGGACTCACTGTTTATAATATTAAATATAGGATTTAATATTATTGCCAACGTTACAAGAACCTATAGGGTCACACACAATAGATTGGTAAAAAGGATAAATATAAGTAATACTTATATGATGGGGTGCGTTTAGCAATTGACGCTAATTAGTTAGCAGAAGCTGATGGGTTAATGGGCTTATGGAAGCTCAACAATGATGGCTGATTTCGTGCAGCAAGGAGCTCTATAAATAGAGCTCTAGTGCTGAAATCAGGTGTGCAATTTTGTGTAACCCTAAAGGCAAAGCCGAAACCCCACTTCTCTCCCTAACCTCTGATCGCTTGGCTAGCACCGGGAACCAGAGGAAACCGTTCGTGTGGACGAGTAGAGGCTTCGCTTGCTTGCTTAGCTGTGATCAACGAAATTGTTTCTGCACTACAAGAGGTAACAATTCTATCACTGATTCATGTAATATTCGTAATGATCCAAGGAAAGGATATCAAAAATTTTAAACTTCCGCTGCCTTTTGTATGTCGATTTCCCTTCAGGGACTCATCAACCTTCATGTTTGACAAATCCCTTTCTTCTATGGCGATGACCATATGATCAAATATTGGAGTAAAGCTTCTCAAGATATTCTCCACTATGATTTGATATGCTAATGTTTCTCCACAGTTTTTCATACTGTTTCTTAGAGTAACAACTTTTGTGAAGAATTTTGCAATGCTTTCCTTCTCCATCTGAAGATTCTCATACTTCATGTGTAGTGTTTGCAACCTCACTTTCTTGGGTTTTTTAGCACCTGAGAATGCACTGCTGAGATTGTCCCAAGATTCCTTTGTTGATCATGCATCTGAAACACATTCAAAGATTGAAGGATCCATGCACCGGTGAATCAAGGAAAGTGCTTTGTAATCCTTTTTCTTCAATTCTTTGTGTGCAGCTCTCAGTGCTTCAGTTGTGTTTGCTGCAAGTTCTTCCACGCCAGAATAAACAATTTCCAATACGTCTTAAAACCTAAATAACACCTTCATCTGCTTGTGCCATCTATCGTAGTTCTTGCCATCAAGAACAGGTAAGGTTCCAGGAAGATTGTTTAACGGATTCACCATGACTGCAAGGTTTGAGGATCAGAACCAGTGTTGCAATACCAATTGTTGGAACTATGGGTCCAGTTTTGTGAAATTGAGAGAGAGAGGAGAAGAAATGAGAGAAGAGATTAGAGAGTTTTTGGAGAATTATGAGACTTGTATATTATTTTGGAATGTCTCTTGTTGCTGGTTACATTGAACATGTGATAGACTTATGCTATTTATACAACAATACTTGTTACACAAGTTACTTCTTATGCAAGCTATCTTATAACAACTTTCTTAACTAACTTTCTTAACTAATTAACTAAAATACTCTAAAAAAACTGGATTACACTTCTAACAAGTTTCATAATGAAGCATGCAAAATCAAATCATTAAATTGCTTCACATAAAGAGATTTTGGCCCTATCTTCCTTCTGCTGCATTGATGATGCAACGAACAAACATTTCAAATAATATACATCTCATTAATCAATACATTTTGATCAGTTGACTAATATACACCAGTAAGATAGTAATTTTTTAGATAGTTATAGCTATCTAATGTTTAGATACATCATGAGATTAGGTCATTGAGGTCATATACACCATGAGTTTTTGGAGAAAGGTAAAAATCAAGATATGAGAATCTAAAATAATATTTTGGTAAATGTCATGGTAATGCATTTACCATAATATGAGAATCTAAAAACTCATAATGCAGTGATTTTTACCATGAACCGCTGAAACTGACAGTAGATTCTCCATGATATATTGTTATGTTTCCTTGTTGTGTAGAAGAAACACCCCTCAATGTATTGTCTCTATCTCTACCAACACAAATACAACATGATACATGGCAAAGAGAGATTTTAGTTCAATGTATTGTCAGCCACATGCTCCCTAAAAGACCTTTCTACGGTGGGTGGTTCTCCTCTTCATTTTTCGTTTTCCATCTTCTCTCAAGACGAACAGTTGCGTACATGAAGAAAAAAAATAATGTTTTTAAAACTGGACCGGAGATCCAACCGCTGTGACCTCTGGTTCTTGGTCCAACCGATTAAACCGTTATAGAACTAATTGAATATATAATGCTATTTTTATATGTTCATTTAAAGTCATACAAAGCTAAGAAACAAAAATTATGTACAAACTACAAATTCACAAGTTGCAACTATAATGACAAATATTTGTCTTGGATTTTTATTATATTTACTAGTGAGAAATATTATCCCTTGTTTTTTCTAATATTTCACGCGTGTTTCTATTATATTTATCACTAATATTATGAGTCATGGAATTGTAGGGAAGAAGATCATAATGATCAGCAAGAAAGCAAACATAGTTCCACTTATGAGGAAGATACTCATAGAGATTCATATAGAATAAATATAGATTCATAAAAGATAATTGAACATAACAATGAGTGTTCCTATATATAAAGATTAGTTGGAGTAACTAACTCTAACCAAACTTCTAACTCTAGTTAATATATCAACTAACTATAGTTGATTAACTATAGTGTAATAGTCCCCTTCAAACTCAAAGTGGGAAATTCACCAATTTGAGTTTGAAATACAATGATTAACTATAGTAGTAACTAATGGAAAAGGGGGTGAGCTAGTACAAAAAACTGTAAATGACAATGAAATTAAGTAGAGCTAATGAAGTTCATATTAAAGCCCAATGTTGAGGAAGCCCATGCCCAAATAAAGATTTTTCTTTCTTGGGAACTGATTGCAGCACAACCCCTTCATCTTCTACTTTGTAAATTTTAAAACACACCTTGCTAAGCAAAATAACTTTCTGCAAAAGCGCTTATGAACCAAAACAGCTTAAACAAAACGTGGTTTTGCAAAATGCATTTTCCAAATTAGCTTTTCTAAAATGCGCTTTTGTAAAACACACTTTTCCAGAATCTGATTCAAAATAACTTCAGCAAAATGTGCTTCTATAAATCTTCTGTAATATGATTCTGCAAACACATTTCTAAAAAACACATGTGATTCTGTAACGTAATTCGAAAAACGTGATGCTGCAAAAGTGATTCCAAAGATACAAACATAAACAAGAAAACGTGATTCTAGACATTATGCATCCTGAAAAACCGAAGTTGATTCTTCCGCCAAGATCGAAATCGACAACTGATTCGTCATGTAACATGAAAAACCGAAGTTGATTGTTGACAGCGGAAATGAGTTGTTCACTCTATTTCTCGACGAACAACCACAAGGCAAAATGCCTCTCATCGGATGTGTGTGAATGACAAAATCTTCTGACGCTTCAGAGAAACCAAAAACAGAGTTGCAATGCTTCAATTCTGGTTGAAGTAACTTTAGTTTCTAGTCTTTGTGCATAGCAAACACAAAGTTGTAGCAATCGACGATGTTCTTGCAAGAATCAACGAGAACACAGGAAATCTCATCAATCATGATGGAGATTCCATCAAATTATGGTTTGATTGAAGGATTTGAAATTGGAATGATTGGAGAATTGAAATTTCCGAACAATTAGATCGTAAGAAGTTGAAGATTCCAGAAGCTGTGCAGAAGTTGAAACGATTTCATCAACGCCAGACTCTTCATCTTCATCGTATGCTGAATCAAAAGCGGAAGCGTCATCATTGTCTTCCTCCCTAAGGTATCACGATGATATCATACTATGAATCATGTAATTGTAGGAAAGAAGATCATAATAATTAGCAAGAAAGCAAGCATAGTTCCACTCGTGAGGAATCAAAATACCATCAAGAATCTGACGACCCTGCACGAAGGCTGACTGAGACTCAGAAATAACAGAACCAATAACTTGTCTTAACTGATTTGCTAAAACCTTTGAAAGAATTTTGTAGACACTATTAACCAAAGAGATAGGTCGAAAATCAGCCAAGCACTGAGGATTATCAACTTTCGTAATCAACACAATAAAAGTTAATTAATTCCTCTAGTCAGTCTGTCGCACCTATGAAACTCATCAAAAAAGTGTTGCAATTCTCCTTTAACCACATCCCAAAAATCCTTGTAAAAACCAAGATTAATACCATCCAGACCTGGGCTCTTGAAGCGATCACACTCCCACACCGCCTTCTTAATCTCCTCTTCAGAAAACGAGACTATTAAAATTGATCTATCATCATCCGAAATAGATTTGAACGATAAATCTTCCACACCATGCCGACTCACCACCATAGAATTAAAATGATTATGAAAATGATCGAACACCGCACCTCTCACACCCGGTACACTCTCCACCTGGACACCACTCACCATGATGGAAATAATAGCATTCACCCTCCTCCTTGAAGACATAATGGCATGGAAAAAAATTTGATTTGGCATCTTCTTCTCGCAACCAATTTAATTTAGACTTTTGCCACTGTATACTAGAATGTAATTTAGCCAAGGAAAGGATGTCGGCTGATAAGGAATGAAGTTCACCCACCTCCTCCTCCTCCAAATCATACTCTTCAGCTTTGACATCTAAAAAATAGATTATGTCTTTAACAAATTTAATTTTGCCTTCTAGATTCTGAGTGTGAGTCTTGTGCCAAGATTTTAGACACCCTTTTAACAATTTCAGCTTTTCCTTCAACACAAACCCTCCCCAACCTTCAACCTAAAAGACAGCCACTTTTCCTTAACAAACTCCTTATATCCTGACATTTCTGTCCAACATTTCAACATATGCGTCGGCTTAGAACCCCAATTAACTTTGTCAATAGTCAACATAACCGGGCAATGATTGGAAAATGTTTTAGCGAGAGCTACTTGAACACAATTAGGCCAACAATAAGCCCAAACTTCTGATAATAAAATGATCTAACCGACTCATAGATAAGCCATCACCCTTGTACCAAGTGAATCTTCTACCACAAAGAGGAAAATCTAAGAGACAATAATCATTGATGAACTTATTAAAGCTAGAAAAATCCTCCACCCGGTCAAGAACCGCCCTACTTCTTCTCTCATCAGCCGATTGAACGGTATTAAAATCGTCATTAATACACCAAGCAATATCTCTGTCATTCGTAATTAACACGCCCAACCTGTCCCATAATCTCTGTCTCCCACCACCATCACACGGTGCATAAACATTAGCAATAGCAAATTGAACATCCTTCTTAATAAATCTCCCTTTAATAATCAAGACATTAGCAAAGCTCAACGA
Organism: Medicago ruthenica; assembly: GCA_018208015.1. Classification (NCBI taxonomy): domain Eukaryota; kingdom Viridiplantae; phylum Streptophyta; class Magnoliopsida; order Fabales; family Fabaceae; genus Medicago; species Medicago ruthenica. The sequence goes on along the minus strand of CM031374.1, from coordinate 4,025,601 downwards.
GATCCACATCTCCACCTCGTTAGTATCCCATAAAGAAAGAATACCACATGCTGCACCAACTGAACACTTGTAAGAGAAACCTACAGCATCTGATTCCCACAATGACCGACATATATAATCATCCACCACCTCTAACTTAGTCTCCTGAATGCACAACACCAGCAGACTCCTCTCCCCCACCATCTTCTGGACCTTCCTCCTTTTCTCCCAACCTCCTAACCCCCTAACATTAAAAGAAATAATCTTCATTACCACCACCTACTCCCACACCATTACATACACAACCAAGACTCAAACAACCTTCCCAGCCTCTACCTCTCCCTTTATCTCGTCCTTCCCCTCACCACCACCCTTCCCCTTATTTACCCCTCCTCATTACAGTTGTCCCTACGCATTACAGTTACAAGACACAAAAACATCTGTTAAGAGACCACATACCTCAAGTTCTCTTCTTAAGTCCACATACATGAGATTTGGTGGAATATTAGTAAAATAGAAAGAAATTCTCGTCGCACTAACAGGTACCTTATTGACCTCCTGCCTGCGAGCACTATCACGGCAACAGTTCAGAGAAGAAAAACGAGAACCCTTGCGCACAACAGAACCAGAAGCATCGCGCGCATGCCCTCTGCATGTACGTGATCTCCCACGTTGCCGAAAAAACATGTCGCGATCACCTCAAACCTGAGCACCTGTCATGCCATCCATACCGTAGTTCTTGCCTGAGACTCCTCCAAACCTTCGATCAACCTTATTCCCATAATTACCATGAATTGCACCAGTTTGATTAAAATGCCTTTCAAATCCGTCCTGTGCGCCGCAATCCTCCCTGCCATACCTAGAATAATCACGTTAATATCTATCATGACCATCGTTGTTAACTCTGAACCCTCCTTGCCGCTGAAAACCCTTAAGTCTGTATTGTCCTTGGAAATCCGGTCAAGTCGCTTTCCGACGTCGTGACCTAACCTCAGTCCACTCTGGCTGGAGCCCCATAGTACCTCTCCTCCAGTGATAATGACCGGCGCGGTGATCGTCGGTGATCCCTACGACCGCCGCCTCGCTCTCTCTCTCTAGCTCTCATTTTACTTAATTTTTATGTTTTCAACGCTTAAAAATTGGGTAAATTACACTTTTGGTCCTTTAAATATTTTTCAGGTTTCATATTGGTCCCCTAATTAAAAAAAGTAACGTTTTGGTCCCTTAAATCCTTCTTTGTTGTCACTTTGGTCCCTTCCGTTAGTTTTTGTTAAAAAACGTTCACTTTTGGTCCCTTAAATATTTTTCAGGTTTCATATTGGTCCTCTATTAGGGGACCAATATGAAACCTGAAAAATATTAAAGGGACAAAAAGTGAACGTTTTTTAACAAAAACTAACGGAAGGGACCAAAGTGACAACAAAGAAGGATTTAAGGGACCAAAACGTTACTTTTTTTAATTAGGGGACCAATATGAAACCTGAAAAATATTTAAAGGACCAAAAGTGTAATTTACCCTTAAAAATTCATATTTTGTTAAAAGTTCTCTTTTAGGGGGGAGAATCTTATAATATTCTAAACATTCTTGTAAAAAAATACATTTAAAACCTCAAATGATACACATGAATTGACTTAAAAGCAGAGACCGAAATTTGTGATGAAAAAATTTTGAAAACTAAAAGTGGAAGAAACATTTTAGGTAGACTAAAATGAAAATTGAAATATTTATAGGGATAAAAAACATATTTAATCCTTAAAAATATACAGAAAATTAAAGACATTTTATTTAATCAATGTTTTTTGCCTGAATCAATGATAAATTGTTCAAAAGAACTTAAGTTTAATTCGCAAAACAATTTTTTATCAGATTTTACTTATCTCTCAACCGAATTAGTAAAACCCTTTCTCACGACAACATAATGATCAACAAAAAATATCAATATTTTTTTATTATTGTTTAAGAATTATATCACCATCTAAAAAGATCATTTTACCAAAACAAAATCCATAACAAACGTACAGATGATTCGGTGGCATCAAACAATGTCAGACTACCAAACTTGGTTTACTATCTAAACATTAAACAAACGATCGGCATCTCTTGGAAACGTCATGGTTGACTAATTAACAGTTTTACTAGTATTTTAGATTTTTTAGATTAATTAATCGAACGTATGGTCATCAATGATGACACTAATTATTTTATTTATTTTTCAAACAATGATGTCATTTACTATCTCAATCTCAAATTATAAATCGTTTCGACCATTTCACACAAATTAAGAAATTAAGAAATGTAAATAATTTTGTATAAAAAATAGAAATTATGTGTTACTCTCTTCGTCTCAAATAAAGTGAGTCATTTATTCATTTCACACATATTAAAAAAAGTATCATTTATTATGGGACAGAGGGAGTATTTTACACAATTATCCTTTATTAATATTATGGGAAATATAAATTGAAGAATTGAAGAAAAAAGAGTAATAAATTGGCAAGGGTATAATATGAAAATTTTAATTAGTGCTTCATTGGTATTGTAAAACGTGAGACGGGGTAGTAAATCGAATATCTCAAAATTTATTTATCATATTATTTTATAATATTTATCATTATTTATTTGTTGATGGCCCCACTGAAATTGTCACGAAACACGAAACATCAGAGTGAATGGTTAAGAGAGATAGCAACAAATACATCAAAATGTTAATAACACCCAAGTGCAACCCCAATAAATAAGTGTTACAATTCTTGAAAAAATAATAATCGGTGAATATAAGTGTTACAAATTTTGCGACCATGTTTATTTTCTGTGGTTAATTCAAAAAAATATTAATAGTGCAAAAAAACTAATAAAATCCTATGAGAGACTGTTTAAAATGGACATTAATATTATACTGTAATGGATATAAATAAACTCAAAATCTTGGATGGCATCACACACCCCTCTAAGGATAGAGTCCAACCAATGCACAGTCAAGCTAGACACTACAGTCTACACGACTAGTTTTCTGGAGGACAAATTTTTTTTTTAAAGATGGAGGACTAAACTGTATATTACATATTTAAGAATATCTATTAATCGAGCTAACACTTGCTTAGTCACAATATTAAATATAAATCATTTGATCGCGCACACATAAAAAATACATATTAACTAGTTATTTAAAAAATATATATATTATATAATTTATTTTTATGTTACTTTTTGTCACAATATTAAATCAAATTATTTAGTGTCCAATTATTTTAGATTTTTTAGATTAATTAATCGAACGTATTGTCATCAATGATGACACTAATTATTTTATTTATTTTTCAAACAATGATGTCATTTACTATCTCAATCTCAAATTATAAATCGTTTCGACCATTTCACACAAATTAAGAAATTAAGAAATGTAAATAATTTTGTATAAAAAAATAGAAATTATGTGTTACTCTCTTCGTCTCAAATAAAGTGAGTCATTTATTCATTCATTTCACACATATTAAAAAAGTATCATTTATTATGGGACAGAGGGAGTATTTTACACAATTATCCTTTATTAATATTATGGAAAATATAAATTGAAGAATTGAAGAAAAAAGTGTAATAAATTGGCAAGGGTATAATATGAAAATTTGAATTAGTGCTTCATTGGTATTGTAAAACGTGAGACGGGGTAGTAAATCGAATATCTCAAAATTTATTTATCATATTATTTTATAATATTTATCATTATTTATTTGTTGATGGCCCCACTGAAATTGTCACGAAACACTAAACAACAGAGTGAATGGTTAAGAGAGATAGGAACAAATACATCAATGACATCAAAATGTTACTACCTCCGTTCCTTTTTAATTGTCACATTTTGACATTTTACACAAACCAAGATAAACTATAAATGTCACTACTTTTGATACAATAATTTATATTTTTACTATAATAACCTTATTCATTTAATATAGCATCTCATATATTTCTCTCTCCGTAATAAATAACTAAGGATAATATTGGTAAAACAATATTTAAAGTTGCATTGAACTTTGAAAGTGACAGTTAAAAAGGAACAAAAAATTTCTTCAAAAGTGACAATTAAAAAGGAACGGAGGGAGTAATAACACCCAAGTGCAACCCCAATAAATAAGTGTTACAATTCTTGAAAAAAATAATAATCGGTGAATATAAGTGTTACAAATTTCGCGACCATGTTTATTTTCTGTGGTTAATTCAAAAAAATATTAATAGTGCAAAAAAAAACTAATAAAATCCTATGAGAGACTGTTTAAAATGGACATTAATATTATACTGTAATGGATATAAATAAACTCAAAATCTTGGATGGCATCACACACCCCTCTAAGGATAGAGTCCAACCAATGCACAGTCAAGCTAGACACTACAGTCTACACGACTAGTTTTCTGGAGGACAAATTTTTTTTTAAAGATGGAGGACTAAACTGTGTATTACATATTTAAGAATATCTATTAATCGAGCTAACACTTGCTTAGTCACAATATTAAATATAAATCATTTGATCGCGCACACATATATTATATATTATATAATTTATTTTTATGTTACTTTTTGTCACAATATTAAATCAAATTATTTAGTGTCCAATTATTTTGATTTAAGGTTGTGTACAAAACAAGATTTACTGTTATTCATCTAGTTCAATTTTTTATTTTTTTTTATAAATCAAAAGCACAATTCATCTAATTCAATTGAGTTATCCTCAACTATTTTTCTTTAATTATATAGTCAGCTCTAGTTTTTTAGTGAGAGAAACTTTACATTCTCTCTATGTTTTCTTTCTCCTTCACTCATCGAGAATGACTGATTTTCGGTCATTTTTTGACCTAGAATCACCCATCTACATCTTTTTCCTCTTTCTTTCAATCTAAATAAGTGATTTCCACGTATATCAATTTTTTTCTTTTGTGTTTTGTTGTGATTTCGCCGTCTGAGTGCGCGTTGTGTTGTTCATCGTCTTGTGCGGCGTTGTTTGATACTTTGATTTCGCGTCTTGTGGCGGTGTTCGTTTGGTTCCTATTGAAAGATCAGCTTTATTTAATCACAGATTCAATCAATATCAATGATTTGGACGTCAACGTTGCAGATCCGAAAATATGATATTCTAGTGATTTAGATTTTATCATATTATTTATAGGCATTTTGCCGTTGTATGTTGTTAACTTGAGTGTTTTGAGTTTGTTCGCAGATCCCCTTTATGTTTTTAGCGATGTTGATGATGTTAATGTATCTGATGTATTCTATCAAGTTGAATGAATGAATATCTTTTTTCTTTGTAAAAAAATAAAAAAAAAATCTCTAACGTGAATACTTGACTTAGATATCACAAGTGTTACATCAACACAAACCCAATCTTTGCAACTCGAATTAGTCAAGCGAATTATAAACTTTTTTTTTTGTCATATACTCTTTTTTTGAAAGATTTTGTCATATTCTCTTCATCTGATTTAATTATATTCAAAGTATTGAAGGACACTAAACATATGGTTTAGTGTATATCCGTTTACCGAACATGTCTATTTAAGAAAATATAGACACATTAGAAAAAGAAAAATAAAAGGTCTCTTTAGCGAGTGTTTCTAGACAGTCTTTAAGGATTCAAAATAAAGTAATTATTCTTCTAAAAACATATTTCAATTTTCAATGTATTAATGCATACATTTTCATAAATACTTACTTCCTCCGGTCACATTTATAAACAAAAAATAATTTTTTAAGTTCATTTAATACATAATGTATCTGGTATAAAAATATTTTTAGACCGGAGATATTAGGTATTCAATGAACCTAAAAATGTATTTTTTGTTTATAAATATGATCAAAGGAGTGCCATTTATAATTTTTAAATAGTGCATCGGGAGCATTCGTTAACATTTTAAAAAAAAAGATAAACGTAATGAATATATTAATATTTTTTAAAAAATGTTGACAAATGTCCTTGGATATTGTCTAAAAAATAATAAACAGTAACTTTTACATAGAAAAATGTGTAATTATAACTTTGACACGTATTTTTAAAATAATAACATTTGTTAGATACGGAGGATCCTAATCCCCAAACTCACACCTCTTCTATATTTGTTAGATACGGAGTTTAAGATTTAAATCTTAAGTCGTCATATTATATGAGTTTAGTTAGTTTTTTTGCTAGCCTCAATCCCATCAGTTGAAACTACACATATAGTTTATGTTTTACTTATATGTAAGCTCAAATTTCTTCTAGTATATATATGCAAGCTTAATTTTTAGCTCAAATTAAACTCATTGGTTTATAAATTAAGTTCAACAAATAAATGGTTGATTTTTTATATATAAAAAAGCTGTTTAATTTAGTCTCAAACTAAACAAAGTTAGTTTGATTAATTGCATACTAGCCACTAACTTTTTGAAAAATTAAATGAAAATGGCACAAAAAAGAAGACTAATGTCAATCTGTGACATTAATGTTTAAAACTAAGATCTTGCTAACTTGTACCTTTAAACACATGTTAAAGAATTCAAAAATAGAAAATTTGAACTAAAAATACAACATTTAAACTATCAAAATATTGAATACATGACTTTAAGATAATAATGATTTATTGATTTCACACATATTAACAAAAATTATAAATAAAAAAGATAATTTTTAACAAATTAATCTTATCAATTATTAATGTATTTTTTATTATCATTAATGTAAAATAAAATATATTGATTTTTATAATAATATAAAACAAATAACAAAAGATATTGATTTAAAAGTGATGTACATAATATTAATTAGAGGACACATTAAAAAAAATTAAAGTGACACCTAGTTTTGGGACAAATGTTTTTTAAATATATCAATGATTGTGGTGGGATGAAGAGAGTATTTGATTTTTTTTTTTTGACAAGAGAGTATTTGATTTTTGTTTTTAAGAAACGAGGAGAGTATTTGATGACAAGTTAAATATTGCTTGAGTCTTAAAAAAAACAAAGCTGAAGATTAGCAAAGAATTATTTAAAAGTTTTATTTAAATTTTGTTTTAGAGTATATGTTAAGTATTTTAAAAATAAAACTTTGTAATGAAAATACATAATTTAAGTTTTCTAAGGAATATAATTTAATTTTTAAATAGCTAAATGCACAACTTTTAATATGAATATTTTTGTGTTGAGCTCCTTAGTATGTAATTTGGAGCACATGTTACCGTATGCTATTATGTATATTTTTTAGGGGATTAGCTAGTATATATTCTAAAAAAAATTGTTACTATATTTTCGTAAAGAGTTTTGTTAATGAGTGCCTCTAAGACATTCTTTAAACATTCTAAAATAAAAAATTATTCCATGAAAAAGTCAACTATTTGAAATTTTCTAATGCATTAATTTCACAAATTTTCATAAAATATTAGCATTTAAAGGTTTTAAAAAGTATCCGTGAAAGCATTCGTTAGCATTTTCTTTGGTATAGTATTATGTTTCAAGACAAGTTGAATCTTTAGAAAAAACAGAAGACAAGTTTTTTTTTTTTAAAGAACACAAGACAAGTTGAACGAACATGCGCTTGTTTCCGGCGTTGTTGTCGCTAGTAACATGTCAATTTTATTTTATAAACATTTTTTATTTATTATATCGGTTAGATGTTTAAGCATTTTATTGATTGGTTTCAAGTTTGAAGATTAGGTGAGTCAAAACCAGTACATAATACATAAATTAGGTAGAATTTAGTAAGCACGATGCTATCAGGCGAGACATTTTGTTATCCTTTGAGATGTTTCCCAACCGTCCAAATCATTATAAAACATACAGTAGTCATTATATATTGCGCACTACATCCTTCTCAAATTATAAGTCGCTTTAAAAAAAAATTGTTTTAGATTATACTATCTCTGTCCTTAATTATAATTATAAGACCCTTTTGAGAATTTTTTTGTTCCTTTTTATAAGACTCCTTTGTTATTTTCAACTACATTAATTATTTCTTTACCTACATACCCTTATTTATTATACATCTTTTTCTTCAATTAACAATAAATAACATGTTGAAAACATAAACTAACTCTTACTCTTAAAGGATAAAATTGTAAAATATTAGTGATTACAAACAACTTTAATACAAATATCAATTTTCTTAATTCCCGTGATTTTATCGAAATGATCTTATATTTAGGGACGGATGTAGTAACTCGCTTTGAGAAAAAAATTGTTTTGAATTATAAGTCGTTTTACAATACTGCTTTGAAGTGATATGCAGAACGACGCTCGACAAGCAAGTGATTGATTGAAACGGCGGAGGTACTTGTAAAAGGCACTTCCACGATCAAGTCAATATAAGAGTTAAAAAGTGTTAGGGTTTGGGGTCTCGAAGATCGTATCTTGGAGAACATGGAAAGTCCTCTTTTATACGTGAGGAATGAGATCCTTAAAATTGAGGCTGGAGAGGTGTTGGTCGTTGCTTACAAACGGTGGGGTATGTCACCCTCGAACATTGTATTTTGAATGTGTATAGAAGACGTTACAGATTTGAAAAACCTGAAGGCCTGCTCGGTGTAGCAACAAAATAGGAGGTGAGAAGTGGAATGGGCCAAAGCAAGTTTGGGGCTAATATAGGGAAGTGGTGGGCAAGCTCCGGTGGTTATTCGGGTCTATGTTCGAAGCAGTAGTTGTAGGATAGCCTTTTAGGCAGTCTAGAACATTTGCCCCCAAGTCATCATTTTGAGAGTTTACGACTGATGACTTTGAGCAACAATTAAGTTAAGGGGAAAAGCTTCAAATATAATGTGTTCGAGGAGAACAAGTTTTTGTAATTTTCCTATGTGCCTTGCAGTTAACGTCTGCACAAGGAGATACTATTGACTTAATTGTTGACTTTTTTATATCGCGGGTATTTTTTTTCGAGGAGCATGTCATGCTAGTTAACTTGTCGAGGATAAAATTTGTACGAGAGATTAGTTTGGCTTCACGTGGTCCTCGACATATTTGCTTGATCGACATATGTGGAGGATAGGTGGCGTGTATGGAAAATGTGTCGTTGTAATGAGGCTTTGCCCTCTTGTCACATCATGCATTAAATGATGATTGGTCCCCATCAAAAGCAAGAGATTCAGGGGACATGTCGTTTGATTTCCTTCCACCACATGTTGGAGCTATTTTAGTGTACTTGAATGCATATGATTTTGAGTGCCTTTTGTTGTTGTTTTTCGAGTAGAACTCAAAATCGTTGCATTGATCACAACGTTTGAGTTTTCATCCATCATTTGGTGAACCATAAGATTTAAGCAAACTCTTTTAATCTTGATCATTTGATTGTTGCGTTGTTTGTAAAGCGTTGGATTAGACTGGTGACCTTTGGTTTGCTAACCGTTGTTTTTAAGAGAGTATAAATGGTCTCTAGGGAATATTTAAAACATATGTACTACTCTTTTCTCCAAGTCTATCTATTTTCTATGCTTTTGCAACAATATTCAAGTTTTACTCTTTAGGAATTCCCACGAGTTTATGGATTTAGAGGTTCCTGCATCTCCTTTGTTAACAGGTTGGTTCTCATTTTTGTCATTTGTCTTTTTATTGTGTTTGTACTTTGTTACTATGCTTTATTTTTTAAAGTTTAGGACTTTTAAGTTTGTGGTGGTGGAGTAGGTTCCACCGCCATTGGAAGGTGGAAGATAGGTTCTAACATTGTTGTTGTCATTTAAACCACCATTTTTAGGTTTGTTTATTCTTCTTTAAATTGTTGTTGTAGGGTAGTTTAGCCACCTGTTGTTTTAGGGGTATAGGTAGATTTTAGTCACCACATGTTGCCTTACACCGCCATTGTTATGGTAGTTCCTTTTATGTATACATGTGTTTGTTTAACGTTGGTGCAGTGGTCATCTTAAACAAGATGTCACTACCTTGGTCATTTGAGGGGAATGTTCTCCAGACTCTTCCTTGTTGTTTCATTCAGGTCGGTGGTGGAAGGGTGGATTTGATTAAATTGTTGAATTCATTTTTCCTTTCATCCCTTTTAAGATGAAACGAAAAAGAAGAAATAGGCTACTGCCCTTGATGGAAAAGAAGATAACATTGGAAAATATGATGATGACGTGATTGAAGATGGAGCCAAATGATCATTTTGCCAGCGATAAGGTTCCTTAATTCCCTTTTTATTGGTCACAAGACCATTATAAGTTTTAGACCAAACACTTCCAGCGCTATAATCGTCTAACGAAAAAGGAGCATGATGATTATGATTGTCTGTAGACTTATGTGTCTAGTTTCATTCCTTATACTTTGGTCGATACCAAAAATAACACTCTCTTCAACTCTAAGTGACATCTGAGGATGCATGAGAGTTTTTATTGATGCCTACAATTTGATCAGGTGCTCAGATATCGTAGAGGCTAGGACCATGCTCATTGTGTGATGACACCTGATGATATGATGTGTTTAGCTATGTTATTGGGTCTTTTCTAGTTATTTGAGGATATTTCATTATTGGGTCTTTTCTAGTCATTTAGAGGAGTTGTCAATGGTTTAAAGAACTTTTGTATTGCTTTCATTGGAGTCGTTGTAATTCAGTTTTATCCTAAATCATGCAACTCCATAGGTGTTTTGAGTCTTTCTAGTGAGAAATTATGTAAATCGGCAAAACAAGACATCAAGTAAATGATCGAGGATATGAAGATTGAAGATCAATAGTTCTTAGAAGGTCTTTGAAGACAATACAAAGTGAAGAAAATTCATTGCAAGTTCCAATGCATTGCAAAAAACATGCAACATGAACGAACATAAATGAACATTTCATTTCCTTTTGTTTTTCTTTCCAAGCAAAAAACATGCCGAACATGAACGAGAAGCTGGTAAAGCTTTCTCGAGATAGCGAAAGGCAGGGGGCGAGAAATCCCCGACAACAGAAGCCTAAGCCTGGAGTTTTTGCTGGGATATTCGCTTCCATCGGAGCAATGGGTTCCTCTTTAACTCAAATATTTGACGTGATTCCCTTGGCATCCCCTGGGAGCTCGAAAAGCGTCCAATTTCCATAAAGAATCCTCTAGACAAGAGAAGCAGGCACATAGCTTAGGGAAAACATGTGATGATTAATCAAAAGGTCCAAAAGGTGGAGGATGATTATGTCTTGACCCTTCATGGCGTTTTGTCTAAGCTGGAGGTGTTCAGTGACTAGATGAGTCTTATGCTAAAAATGTAAAAGGTGGTGATCATATGCTAGATTGGTACCTTGGGGAGGAACCAGGCAATGGCCTTTAGGCCGTTGTCTCTTATGATGGCTTTTTGAATAGCCATCTTTCTCAATGACAAAGAATGTTCTTACAAGGCACAAGTCGATGGACATCGTCAAGAGAAGCAAGTTGCGCAGGCAAAATTGTCCATGGTCGAAGATAAATTCGGACAATATAAAGATAAATCAAATCCAAGCAGGCTAGATTGAATCTTGTGTCTAGAAAGACGGCAAAATCAAGGTCCTAACTGAGTTCAATGAAGCATTGGCCAAACAGGTTGAAGAACTAGCTCAAGCTCGCAAGGTTGTGGAGGACCTAACTTGAAATGTCAAGAGCATGGAGCTTGAAAAGGAATCTATCTGACTCCCTCAAATTTGTTGCATAGTATGCTGACCCTCACAACGAAGATGAGTGTTAAGATTTGGTCGGTTTAAACAGGGCCCAATTAATTGCCAGGATCAAAGAGTTGGGCGATGATGTCTTGGACGTTGCTCCTTATGGCTTTAAGAATGCCATATACTAGATCATATTTTGAAATCCTGGTGTGGATTTGAAGATCAAAGGGATGCACCGGCTGAAGAGCATCAAAGATGGATAATGGGTAGTGGCGGAGACCAAGAAGATAACAATGATTGGGTTCATGGGTTGATGTCTAGCCTTGTAAATATTATCTTGTTTTATCTTTTGTTCGTTGGTTTGTAACTGAGCTGAAATGACATAACAATATGCAATCTTTGTGGGTTGGTTTTAATTTGTACAATTTATCCTCACAGTTATAGTTTATCCTTGTCTTTATTTAATTTTATGCATGCTTCATAACTTGTAGTTTACATATCTTATTTGATTTCCAAGCATACATTTTGTTGCTATCGATGCTCTAATAATGTGTTTTATGAGATTGTCCGACTCATGAGTCTATACAGATTCGTAAATGGTCCATAAACTCGACTCGTAGACTTATACGAGTCTATGAGAAATTAAAAATGACATTAAAAAAACTTGTAATTGACATATGTAATATATAAAAACCCTGTAAATGACACACACAACACGTGCGCGTGCGCACGTGCACACACTCTCTCTCTCTCTCTCTCACACACACACACACACACACACACACACACACACACACACACACACACACACACACATATATAGAATAAAACACTAGGTCAACATATAAATGTATGTAGATAAGGTCATAGTTCCTTCCTAAATATTGGCTACTTGTTTTTTATAAAGCAATAGAGTGATAAAGAATAATGTTAAATCTATGACATTCCAACTATATTGGCACCCCTAACTCTCACATATAATTTGCAAGCACTCTAAATGAATTATTAAAAAAAGGAGAAAAAAAGCTCTATATAAAGCAAAAAATCATAAAAGCTTGTCCACCATCAAAATGTTGATTTATGAAACCGTGGAAGATAGAAACACAAACATAAGAAAGAAAAAGAGACGAACGTGACTCACATCAAGATAACGCAAGAAAAAAAATTGTCAAAGCAAGAGAAAATAATATTGTTTTTGTTGAGTTTGGGCCGTTTTTGGATTTTTTTTAAAATAATATTATGTTTTAAAAAAAAGCTTATGGACTCGTAAATCCACCATAGACTCGCGAGTCTATACGGGTCTCCCAAGAGTCTATTGAGTCTACCATGAGAACAATTATATGCACATTTCCACTCGTTTTTGCGTCCTAGACTCAAAAACTCATGATTTTACTTGTGAGTTTGACAACCATGATTAAGATCATATAAGCAAAACGGCTTAATTTGAGTCTTGTTTCAATCCAAATGTGTTGACCTTTTTTCCTCCCGTCATCATTACGTAGATCGTAAATGGTGACTTATTCATTGTGAGTATGGTAAGTTTAAGCTATATGTTCTAATTAATGTGTTGACTATTCATTAGATTTATTTCACGTTTAAGAGTATGTTAATCTAAATGTGTGTTCGAAGTTTTTGTTTGAACAGGTTAACAGTAGAGGAGCAAAACTTAGTTCTCTTCCCTGAGGCATGAAGATCCCATAAAGAGTTAGGGTTATGCTTGACATGCTAACCGGTTATGAAGCAGTTGGCAGCTTGCATACCAAGGAACAAGTTATATCTGTCGAATAAATCAATGTTAATTCTAAATAGTTTCTCCACAACAAATGAACTCGAGGAGCAACCTAGGATACGAGTTAAATCCTTAAAATAGGTTCTTAGTTTATAGGAGTACGTGTAACAAGCTTTAAGTTGCAGATCAGAGAAACATGCATGATTTTTTTTATTATATATAAGGAAAAAAGATAAAGTAAAAGATAAATGCACAAGTCTATGAAATGGAGAAGTCTGTTAATCTAGGGGTGAGATTCATACATCGTTCTTTCAATGTTGTCAACAAGTGGTGATGACAAGTCATCTATAGTTATTTTTAGCATCCTTTTCAATCATTTTAGTAGTTAATTGAGTCAATAAAGAGGAATTTTAAGGAAGTTGCCCATGGTTTAAGAGACAATTTCAAAGTTGTTATGAGTCTTTTACTGAAAAATCACGTAATTTGGCAAAGCAAGACACCTCATGGAAGTTTTGGAAGACATGGAATGAAGATTCAAGAGGACTCTAGAGACAATACAAGTTGGGAAAATTCTGTCCCGTGCCATAATATCAATTCAGAAGAAGAAAACACTCCAAAAGACAAGAAAAGGCAAAATTGGCACATGAGACTGGGGCCATTCGTGTGGCGCTTGCCCCAGGCGTGTAGAACAGAGAGCAACATATATTTATAGATAAAGTTGAGTTGCATACATCGTTCATTCAACATTTCCAGTAAGATGTATTATCCTATGAAGGCAGGTGTATTATCTAGTAGATGTGGTTTTATGGAACAAAAATGAACTCATTCACAATTTATAAACTAAGAAATAAATTAACTCTTAACTTGCATGAATGTCATTTGTGTTCTAACTTCCAAGTGTCTTCTTCTACAGTAAATTAGCAACCGCTTACTAGAAAACTTTGTTGGATACACTTTAATATGAGAGTTTATAGAAGTTATGCATTCGAAATTTCGAGCGACCTTGCATGTTGTCCTTAATTTCTTTATTTTGATCCTCGAAAAAGAAGTCTTCGAATTTGATACTTAAAGCAAAGTAGTTCTTCCTTTGATCTTTTGAGGAAGAAGGGTCTGACTCGCTCGAAACATAGTTATTCAAATTTTGTATATAACAAGATGAAGGTGGAAAATGGTTTCATTTATGGAATAAATAAATTACCGTCAATTCTTAAGGATGACCTAGAAAAAACAATAATAAGAGAATACGTAGATTTCTCGAGTTTGGGAGTTTTCCGAATCTGTTTCCAACCTTTTTGTCTGTAATGCCTTTTGGAAAATATATTTTCTTTTTTCTGAATGTTTAGGTACCGTTTGGCTCGACTTTTTTTCTACTTCTCTACCATTTTAAGGAGAAGATAGGCCAAACACAATATCTATTAAGTACTTACTAAAAAAATATTTTAAACATTTTTTCCCTTCAAAAAATATTTTAACATTTATTTATTTATTATATATTTGTACCATATTTTGTCAAACAACTTTTAACTTAAAAATAGCTTTAAAACTAAAAAAAATAAAGTAACCAAACAATTTTAACTTCTTTCTTAAAGTCCTTAATTTTAACTTTGTTTTAAAGTAGTTTTTGGACCGTAAAATAGTCAGGCCAAACAATGCATTAGTTTGGTTTTTATTTCATTGGTTCAAATCAATTCCTTACTATTTAAGCCCCCATTGTTGGAATCGATTTGATCAAGATGAAAATGATAAATTGAATAAAGTGATGTTTGTAATCACTTATGGTTATTAACAAATGCGTGTCATATTGGTAGAATCACAAATGAATAGATTTGTTTTTCAATTTGTGAATGGATATAGTATAGTATTATTTACCGGTTATTGATTCATCATTTTCTGAATCTCCAAAAATTCTGAATTGTTAGTACCAGATTTCCTGAAAATTTCTTTCAAATATTGGAATATATCATCGAAAAGCTCACCAAAAAATAATGGGTAATTGTCTATTACCTCCAAAAAAAAATGAGGGAATGGACATTTTCTTGAAAAAGTTTCGAAGTCACTATTTTACGCCTTAGAGGGCGCATAGATCCCATAATTATTTCTCGGGCATAATATGGTTCGCGTGAATAATTTAGTAGAAAAAATTCGTGATTTAGGTCCAGTTGAGGAATAGCCTTATTGTCATAAGTCTTTCTAGGACCAAGATTCAAATTTAGTGAATCTGTATTCCCATTAAAATCGGTCGGGACAAATCAGACAAGTGATTCATGATGGACAATATTTGAGAATCATAAGATTAGGTGTAATTTGATAATTTTTGTTCATAATTTAGATTTCTGTGCAGGGAAAAGGAAAGGGAGAAATGAAATGTTGTTTCGTGATAAAATTGATTTTGATACAATAGATTCTAGTTAAAAGGAGTGAGTTGAAGCTAAATTTATTTATGTTTAGATACATCTAAGTAAAAGAGAATTGAATAATAAATTTGAGTGTTAAAATCAATTTTAAACTCAAAAGCTTTAATTTTTATCTTCAAATAGGATCAGTTCTCAAGCTAAAATCAATTCTACTAAAAAATAATCAATCATACCAAAATCAATTCTACACTTTTAGAATCAATACTGATCCATTTAAACGTGAAAAGAAACATATATGCATGTAATTTTGAAAGGGAGCCCCTAATATGGCCCCTTTTCTTAAGGTTCATCTATGTCCTTAGTAAATGACTAACAATAGGCATGACAATTGGGGGGGGGGGGGCTTCCCCGTCTCTGACTCTCATATACTTACCCAACGACGATGAGAAATTGAATCCTATCCCCACCATATCTCCGTCCCTGCAGTGAATTATTTTTTTAATAAAAAAGAAGTTTTCCAGCCCTTAGAGCGATTCGCGTTGTAAATTTGTGAGAGTAAGACCGATTGAGAAGGGATAATGGAGATCGATGTCTATCGTGATGGGGAACAAAGACCGAGTGTGCGAGAGGATGAAAATCGATGGCTATGGTGAAGGAGAAGATAGATAATTGGAGTGAGTGGCGTATGACAGACACACTCTGACTGCGTGAGTAAATGTATATGGTTTGGGTTTCTATTTTTATATAAAGAGTAATAAAGAGGTACAAAATAATTTTCTACATTCGGAACGGGTTTGGGTATGAGTTTGTGGTGTGTACATGTATCCCTAATACATGTCTCGTACTCGTATTTTGAAAACGGAGAAAACCCAAACACAACTAAAGTGGGAAAATCCGTCAAATCATGATAGATTTGGACAAATAACTGCAGGTATGAGTTTTGTTGTCAAGCATAGACAATAGTGAGTATATGCACCTTTTTTCTAATTTACCCTCACTATTGGACACAACAAATTAAAGTATGACACATATTAATTTTTAAAATAGCATAAAATAAAAAGTTGAAAATCGAAGTCCACGTATTCTGTCTCTCCTTCAACCATTGTTTGGAATCTAAGAATCATGACTTTTCAACCCAAATTATCCTTACGTTACGGTGAAAAATAAAGCAAGTTGAACTTGCTCACTAAGGTGGTTAAGAAGTAGGAAAGAAAGTAGGATGATAAAATTGCAGGGTAATGTTAACTTGTGTCCTTAGATTTGCAATTATGTGCTAATGGTTGCGGTGTTATTGAATCAGCTAGTCATTTGTTTCTCTCTTGCACTCGCTTCAAGGATCTTTGGACTCTCGTCTGTGCTTGGATTGGGGTCTATTCTGCGGAGCCGAATTGTATTTATGACCATTTTGTCCAGTTCACTTATTCGGCTGGAGGCTTAATGGCGAGACGTTTGTTTATGCAGCTTGTTTGGCTTGCTTGTGGTCGTATCTTCAACCAAAAAGAAAAATCAATTGATCAGTTGCTAGATAGTGTTAAATGTCATACTCTTTGGTGGTTAAAGATAGCTAATGTTTCTTTTGTTTTTGGCCATCATAGATGGTGGACATGTCTGTTGGTTTGTTTGGGCATTGGTTAACCTTGCCTTTGTTTTCTTTTTGTTCATGTTGTGTTTGTAAACTTTTGTCGCCTCTCTGGCACATCTTGTGCTTTTGAGGCGCCTCATTTGGTGTTAATATATTCCATTTTAGCCTCTTCAAAAAAAAAACTTGTGTCCTTAGAACATAAGTTAAGAAATTATTCAATTTGATCCTTATTATAAGAAACAAAACAAAAAACATCAAATCCAATGCAATTATTAATTAATGTAACTTTTGAATATTTTTACAAATATATCCTCACAAAAAAGTGTGAAACATTAAATACACTCACTAATATTAAAAAGAGAAACATTAAATGAGGAGTAGAAAAATCTTTTAAACAATAATTACACCTTAAAAGTTGTGACATTTTCTTATAAATAGGAGCAAAATTTATTTTTGAAAATTTTCTTATAATAAAGAGCGAAGGGAGTAAAAAAGAAATTAATCAATAAATACACAAATTAAAAAAATAAAATTTAAAGTTTTCAAAATTAAGAATACACAATTTTTATAATTTTATTCTTATTTTTTGTTTCTTATTTATATCTTAGAACACAAGTTAACATTTGTCAAAATTTTACAAGAAAACCGGAACGCTGCAATCAATGTCAATCAATCAATTGCAGGTCATTTACTAAGGTGCGGACCTAAAAAAATGAGTCCACATTAGGGACTCTCATTTTGTAAAATAGGAGTCGACATATAAATGTTCGGCATAAATTTGGAAAGGAAACAAGGAGACAAATAAAGAGAGATGTGGAGGAGAGAGATGCAAGTTACGCATAAAATATATAAGTAGTCAACTTTTCTAAAATAATATTTTATTTATCTCGCGTCGAATTTCGAATTATCAGGACCACTCTCCTTTGATAAACATAGAGTTAACACAATTATTTTTTTTGGATAGAAAATTTAAATGAATTAGACTACGATGGCTAACTAGTGTTAGTGCAGATCAAGGCTCAACAAATATCAACAGAGATATTTATATATCATCCAACAAATAGGACCATACATCGACAGTGAAACTTGAATCTACAACCTTACGAGTAATGAATTTTTTACCAACTGAGTCAATACTCAATATCTTTATTGACCAATTATCATCCAATCATTTTTCTAAATTTAAGAATTATTATTTTTACTTATAAAAACTTAGATTCATCAAAGCAAATATTATATACATTTGGTTTATACATAAAATAAACGTTTCATATAAAACTAAAGAGATTGCTTATAGTATATATTTTACCTAGTACTCATTGTTCTCACACACCAAACCACGCTACACCAACGTGTTCGAGTCAAATCTCCGTCAAGAAATCCTTGCTGGAAAATATTATGGACTAGAACAACAACTAAGGTATTGTTACATTAATTTATTTATTTTTAAGGAAGGTACTGTTACAATAATATTATTGCTGGAAAATATGATTGGTACACACATGTACTTAAATGCAAAGTTATTTAATCTTCCCTAAGATATAGTTTCATTTTCAGGTGCTTTGCTTTATTTATGCCTGAAATGGAGTGGTTAAAATCACCTTTTAAAGGAATTATAAGTGATATAAGAGGAAGAGCACAATGTTATAAAGATGATTGGACTTGTGCTTTCCGTTCTGGTATTGGGTAAGTTTCTATAAATCTTATGTAACATGTTTCTTCAAATTTAAATCTATGTATGTTTGATGAACTTGCACTTTTTTTAATGATAGGATATTGGCTCCAACTACCTATATTTTCTTTGCTTCTGCTTTACCTGTTATTGCCTTTGGTGAGCAGCTGAATCGAGACACAGGTACTTCTTCGTCCTGTTCTTCATTTTTTTTGGCGTAAACCAGTTATCCTCCGCGCGTAACCGCAGAGACTAATCCCTCGAGCATGTAAGATCCAAATGGACGGCAAACTCTTCATAAGAGTTTTAACGCTGCTGCATCTCTCAATCTTCTTCTTGTTCTTCTTTTTCATCTTCTTTTTTGCTTCTGCTGCTGCATGTTTGCTTAAGTTATTACTCAATGTTATTATGCACTTAATTACCAATAATCCGACAAAGACTCAATTGAGATGGACTAATTTTCATCTTGATAGATTTGATGTTTGACCACCAATTTTTGGGCCACCACATATGTCTAGCCCACCAATACACTTCAACTCTAGATGTGTAATCCTAATTAAGGATGAGGTGGTATGTTGAATTTCATTCCACATCAAGCTAAATTCTAACACTAATATTTTGCAATTGAAAGTTTTTTAATTCCAAAGTTATTTTGTAAGCTTAAAAATATTATAAAAAGAGATTCTAAAAATTCGAGATGGAGAAGGTAATTTTGATTTATAGTAAGAGTTGTTGTTTAAAATACTATTGAGAAAAAAAATTAATAACTTTTAAATATTTTCTTTTGAGAAACTTATGAAACTTGACTTATAGAACACAATAGCTTTAACTTTTTTTTGCTATTAAGGGCTACTTGTTACGAATTATAAAAAAAAATTATTTTTATATTCAATAAATTATATTAATTTTAGAGATTTTTTATAAAGCAAAATGTGTTTTGTGTTTGTTAATGATGATGAATTATTATTTTTTTTAGAAAAAAAAAAATCAATTATAAAAAATGAGTTTTTAAAAATGCTACTCAAAAACAACTTCTTGTCTTAATCAGTTTTTAAATTATTTTTTTTTAGATGTTCAATTTTTTAACAATATTTAACAAACGGATGAAAATATTTAAAATGGTTATTTATTTAAGAAATTGATTTTTTTTGACAAAACAAATTATAGAAAAAGATATAATATTTGCCTCTTAATTAAGCTGAAGCTATTTTTTGTTTATTTTGTTCATAGATGGAAGATTGAGCACAGTAGAAACACTGGCTTCTACTGCTATTTGTGGAATCATACATTCAATTATTGGAGGCCAACCACTCCTTATTGTAGGAGTTGCAGAACCCACCATCATCATGTATACCTACTTGTATAACTTTGCTAAAAATAAGGATGGCTTGGGACAAGAACTCTTTTTGGCTTGGGCTGGATGGTAACAAAATAAAGACAAATTCTTTAGTATTATAATGGCGTTGTAGTATTCACAATACTATACTATTAATTAACATTTGTGACTTATTTAAAAGTTAACTCTATGGTGCACAAGTGAAACAAGTCTTGCATCATGTATGAAACTAATTTTCATCATTAATAAATTAGATGAAACATGATGTAACATAAACTGTAATTGATATTATTAATTTCTCAGGGTTTGTGTATGGACTTCTCTCTTGCTGTTTCTCCTAGCAATATTTAATGTTGGCAATATCATCAACAGATTTACTAGGGTTGCTGAAGAACTTTTTGGCATGTTGATTTCAGTCTTGTTCATTCAAGAGGCTTTTAAGGTTAGTCAGTATGTGACTGAAATCTATCTCAACTCAAGATAAAAATTGAAATATGATTTTGCTTGAAAAGGAGTCTAATACAAGTTTACTGAAATAATGCAGGGAATAATAAAAGAGTTTAGTGTTCCTAAAAATGAAAACTCAATTTCAGAACAGTATCAATTTCATTGGCTTTATGTGAATGGTTTACTAGGTATTATATTCACATTTGGCCTTCTCTATACAGCATTGAAGAGCAGAAGAGCAAGATCTTGGTTATATGGGACAGGTTTGTCATTATGATAGATTTGAGTTGAGGCATAATTGATACTTCTTGACTCATGAATTCATTTGTTTGTTAAGCTATTTAACACAAAGTGTCTATGGTGTCTAACATTGATACGATACTGAAACATGTAATTATATTCAATCACTTCTACTTTTTTATAATATTATTTGTATTTATATGTTCAGTGTTTGTGCTTGTATAAGTGTGTCGTAGTTGTTAAAAGTATATATGAGGAATATTTATATGACATCCTCTTATTTATTGGATAGGTTGGTTGAGAAGCTTTATTGCAGACTATGGTGTGCCGTTCTTGGTGGTAGTATGGACATGTGTGTCATTCTCAGGGCCAAGAAAAATACCTTCTGAAATTCCAAGAAGACTAGTTGCTCCTCTAGCGTGGGAATCTACATCTTTACATCATTGGACAGTTATCAAAGTAATTCATATTGAACTAAAGCCTTGTTTGGATTATCTAACTTTTACAAGAATATATTAATTAAAAACCTTTAAATTATAAGATTCTTTTAAAATTTATCTTGCAACGAATACTTGTGAAAAAGTTTGACCAAAAGGCTCTAATGTTCTGTTTGATTTGCAAATGAAATAAGGTACTGAACAGGACTAAAATATTTGTTTCATGTTTGATTTAAAGGTTTTTCCTGTACTGCTCGGTTCAGTTCTTAATTTTTTTTTCATATCAAACGTGCCCTAAGTTATACTTTTTGAAGTTGTGTGAAATATTGACTTCAATTTATGCTGCAGGACATGGGAAGGGTTTCTCCAACATATATTTTTGCTGCTTTTATTCCTGCCTTGATGGTAGCAGGGCTTTACTTCTTTGATCATAGTGTTGCTTCTGGGATGGCACAGCAGAAGGAGTTTAATCTCAAGAAACCTTCTGCATATCATTATGACATATTCTTACTAGGATTTGTGGTATATAAATACATACATTCCCTTTGTAAATACTATTAGAGAGTTGCATAATTATGAATCTCATTATTAGTATGACCACGTACACCTAATGCTTTGTTTTGGCAAAAAAACATTTCAGACTTTGATTTGTGGACTACTTGGCTTACCTCCTTCAAATGGTGTTCTGCCTCAATCCCCTATGCATACTAAGAGCCTCTCAGTTCTCAAGGGTCTGGTAGGTGAATGACTATTATAGTTTTTATAAAGCATAGGAGAGAAAGCTGTTGAAAAAAGATCTTAGTTTGGTGAAGTCTTGTATAGTTGATACATGATACGATATTATAGTGGCTTTTGATCCATGTAACCAAACTCACATGGTGAAAATTGACGCTGATATGTAGACCATTATATTTAAACTAAGTTTTGTATTCCGTAACTATAAGCATTGCATTTTGCACGGTAGAAAACTTTAGAATGAATATTATAATTTTTTGTAAAGCATTAGAGAGAAAGGTATAGAAAAAAATGTGAGTTTGGTAGAGTCCTTCATTGTTGCATTAGGGTGTGTAGATATGATTCGTGATATGATATTATAATGTCGTTTGATCCATGTAACAATCCTCATGTATTCTCTGATAAATGGATAACAGTACTTAAACAAAATTTTGTACTTTCTAACACTTTGCATTGCATAATAAAAAAATCATTATCCACTCTGCTGCTAGTCTGAAAGAGACGTTGACACAATTGACCGAACTATGTGATCAATTGTTGTTCTCTTGTGTGTCTATTTATTTGCTTACCTAAGATCCGGATTAGCTGTTCTAAAATTGGTGGGGGTTGTCATTTGTATTAATGATTAAATGGGATACTTTTGATAAGGTAATTTATGAAATTGTAGATGATCAGAAGAAAGATGGTTGAAAGTGCCAAGGAAAGCATAAAAAAGAAAGCTAGCAACTCTGAAATCTATGGAAAGATGCAAGCAGTGTTTGTAGAAATGGACAGCAGCCCAGTGGTAAGTCTTATAATAGTATAGAAATTGACATTTGATCTTGTTCTTTCAAATAAATACAATTAACAAATAGTAAAGTTATGTATCGGCTTTGAAGTACAGACACAGACACGACACGACACAACCACTGCCACATCACCCATATAATTTTAAAAAATGAAAGTAATTGAATATAACCACATTTGTCGGTGTCGTGTTGGTGTTGAACACCGTCTTCAATCTAAAGTGTTAGTGCAACATAGTTTATTTTTCCCAAACATGATTAAATTTCAGACTTCTGTGGAAAGGGAACTAGAGAACTTAAAAGAGGTAATCCTAAAAGGTGAAGATAAAGGAGAAAACAAAGATACATTTGATCCTGAGAAGCATATTGATGCATGCTTGCCTGTTAGAGTAAATGAGCAAAGAATGAGCAATCTTTTACAATCACTCTTTGTTGGAGCATCAGTCTTTGCCATGCCTGTCATTAAGAAAATTCCAACTTCTGTTTTGTGGGGATACTTTGCATACATGGCTATTGATAGTCTTCCTGGTAATCAATTCTGGGAAAGGATACTGCTTCTCTTTGTGACACCTAGTAGGTGGTTCAAGTAAGTACAAGTAACTGTAAAAATTTCATTGAATTTCTTTCTACTAATATTGGTAATTCTAAATTGTGGTCCCCAGCTGCAATTGCGGCCGCATTAGCTGCATTTGTCTATATTTTACCGCAATATATAGGTTTGCAGCGTAACTGCAACTAGGGGCGCTCAAAAAAATCTAAAAAACGAACAGTGACAGACAGTTCATGATCTGAACTGAGGGAGTTCGGTTCAGTTCATGAATTATCTGTTACAGTTTGGTATTTTGCGGTGCGGTTTGATTTTTTTGGTTTTTCAAACTGTCATAATATGCGTTTTGGTTTTTGCCTTTTTAGAACCGTCCTTAATCAGTTAATAATAGCAATTTGGTATAGTTTGATTCAGAAAAAATCATTTTGCTTTTAAGTTATATTGTTCAATTTTCTGTAACTATAGTTCGGAAACACAACTGGTACACCGAACTTTTATACCAGTTCGGTTTGGGATGAACCATTAGCAGTCGGTTCAGTTCTACCAAACTGTTATAATGGTTCAGTTCAATTTTTCTTCTTATACCGAACCATGAACGGTTGTAACTGCAATTTAAAATCATGTTAACGTATCAAGTCAACCTATTTTGGCAGGTTATTGGAGGGTCATCATGCTTCCTTTGTGGAAACAGTACCAATTAGATACATAGTCTTCTTCACAATCTTCCAATGCGTCTATTTCTTGGTTTGTTTTGGAGTGACATGGATTCCAATAGCTGGAATCTTGTTTCCCTTGCCATTCTTTTTACTGATCTTGGTGAGGCAGTATATCCTCCCCAAGCTCTTTAGTCCTTACCACCTCAAAGAACTAGATGCAGCTGAATATGAAGAAATTGCTGGTGCTCCAAGACTCTCTTTAAGTGTATGCAATGCTTAATTCCCTATACCACTATTTGATCTCAATTCTGATTTTTTACACATTAATGTCTATGAAACATAGACACTGGCACTGAACACGACACTGACATGTAGATATCGGTAATAATATGGAATGTGAAAGTGTTCCTTTACTTTTTTTCAGCAAATGGATTCACCTAGCTTTGGATCAATGGAAATGTCTGATAGTGAAATATTAGATGAATTAACTACAAGCAGAGGAGAGTTGAAGCTCAGAACTTTAAGCTTTAGAGAGGAAAGACATGGTCAGGTAAGTGGTGACCAAAGATTACAATTAAATCGTTTTTTTCTTGATTTAGAACTTACTATCTCTTTGAATTGACTTATTTTAATTTATTTACTGACATAGATACTTGTAAGAATGTTTGAAAGAATTTATAGAAACAATTTATGACAAGTACATAAGTTGTTTTCTCTTTATTTCCATAAACTCTCCAGAATAGGTTTTAAAGATAACTTATGGATTATATATATATGATAAGTGTTTTATTAGGTTGTCCAAATGGAACCTTAATGACCAATGATTTTTTTTTTATTTGAAAAAAAGCTGGTTTTGTTTGTTTGAATGTCAATGATTTGCATTGCATGCAGGGAATCTATCCTAATGAAATAATATGTGAAAATGAATCATCAAATAGCTAAGGACTGGGAGAAAATATGTAAGTGGTCACCATTTCTATCTCTAGAAGAAAAGAGAAAGATATCAACCAAGGTCAAGTTTTGCATGGTGGCTGGCTCAGTGTGTAAGTTTGTGAAATTGAGAAGTACAACTAGATAATTGATAGCACAAAGTTTGTTCTTTATATTGTGAATATAAACTACCAAACATCATAGTGCCTGTACTTTCTTTTTATTGATAAAACATGGTGCTTGTCTTTGTAACTAATCATGTGATGCACTATGTATATCAATCTTCGTTGATATATTGCAGCACAACTAGAGCAAAGACAATTTAATATATGTTACTAACTTGAGATGATGTGGCAACAAGAGATGTAAATTTTACCCATATTGACGTGTAAATATGGATAGTGTAAGTGGTTTGGATAACCATGTATACCTTAATAGATATTCACAAATAAAATAAAAGTGTGTTATTTCTACTACACAAATAAAATAAGAGTGTGTTTTTTGTACTATTTATTGACGAGGAAGAGAATATATTATAGAATCCCTACATATATGTACTTTTACCTAAAATTACTAATGTGTGGAATATTGTACATAAATGTGTGGAATATTGTAAAAATCTCTCCCAAAAAAGAATTAGAAATTTTTAACAAAACATGAATTAAATATGAATTTTTAACTGCAAAAAATATAAAAATTCATATTTAATTCATGTTTGAATAAAAAAATTTAATTTTTTTTTGAGAGATTCTTATAATATTATACTTTTCTACAAAATTTTATTCAAAAATATGAATTCTACATATGAATTTACTTAAAAGGAGGGATCAAAAGTTAAAATGGGAAATTTTTTGCGATTAGAAGTCAAAGAAAGATTTTAAAAGGACTAAAATGAAAAGTTTGTGTATTTATAAGGAGCAAAAACATATTTAACCCTTCTTAAAATTTGGTATTCGGGTCAAGGATCAATCCAAATGATATATTAAAAAAAAAAGGCATGTAACCAAAACATATCCAAAATGATCCAATCTATCGGTTCACTTTTGAAGAGCACATTTCAAAGTCCAAATTCAACATCGTCAAACTAAACCAAACAGGTTGGTTGCTTTTGAATTGCGTTAAAAACTTATTTTTTTAGACTTGTGAGATAGATGTACTGAATTTAGCTAGGGATGACAATTGGACTCAAGTTCAATGGGCAATTGCAAAAAATACCCACAATGGGCGGTAAATACCCGCATTGTTGGATATGAGCTTGGGCATGAGTAATTATCCGCAAATTTGAATGGGTATGGGCGTGGGTACATGCACTCTAGTGCCCAGCCCGCCCCACGCCCATACATTATACATACTATAACTATAATTTTATGTAATACTAAAATTAGTTAATTAATCCTAAGTCTTTTATATTTATTGTAATATGCACTTGTTTTTTATTTTTTAGATTCTTTTTATTTGACTAAATACTACGATGTGGAATATTTTATAATGATTTAAGATATTTTAGATCATATTTTAATTAAGTTATGATATATATTTTTTTTGTTATTTATTGTCTTTTTGTTGTTAAGGTGTGGGTAATGGGCGCGAGTACGGATGCTAGGTGCCCGCAGGTTACGGGGACGGGCACCAAACTTGTTGTCCACGAGGGTATGGACTCGGGTACGGGAATTTTTTATAAACACGGGTATGGGGATGAGCACTATAGTACCCTGCCCAAATCGTGAAATTAAGAGAATCATTCTTATGACCATATCGTGAAATGAAGAGAAATGATATACTATTTTGGAATAACTTTTTGGATAATTTTCTATCATGCTTTCACTATGTGTTTTACTTTCTCTCTCCTCTATCTATTGTTTTTGTCTTAAAAGAAGAAATGAAAAGAATATTGTTTTAAAAGTTGTCATAAAACAATTATATAATTATCAGTACTCTAAAATTAATGATATGAAGTTACAATATAAAATTTTTTCATTAAATATTAGTATATAAAATTATTATTTTTTAGTTTATAGACGAAATGGTAAGAGTCATTGGAAACTTAAACACATAAATGGAGAAGTCATGATTTGAACCTCATTCACGACGTCTGACGTAGTAATTTTAACATTTTTACCAGTTAAGCTAGAATTTGTGGACTTATATAAACTTAATTTACATCGTACATATGTTGCTTAATCTTATTTAATTAATAAACCATTGAAGATGAGTAAAAAAATTCTAGTGGTGAAGATGAGTAAAGTTGAACTGATACACAATTTTTCAACATACTATTTTTATATTTGTTTCCTTAACATATAACATTTGGATCAGGCCGACCTGATCAATGGCAAAAACCTCAACCAGGTCGGTTTAAGTGCAACATTGATGCCTCATTTTCGTCTCATTGAAACCATACAAGGATTGACCAATGTTTACGCGATGAAGATGGGGTTTTTGTCTTAGCAAAAACTATGACCGTTTCTCCAACGCACTCCGTCGTGGTGGTGGAGGCGCTTGGAATATTTCATGTTTTGCAATGAATTCAAGATATGCAATTCGACAACGTTGATTTTGTGGTGGACTTAACTTCATATGCTTTTCATTCCAATCGAAGCAACATTATGAAATTCGGTCATATCATTACAGCATGCATGAATCTTTTCTCATCTCAATTCACAAACTCTGGGGTGAAGTTTAATAGGCGACAAACTAAATTGGTAGCTCATGCACCGATAGGAGAGACCATGTTACAAACTAAATTGGTTTCTTTAAAAACAAAAACTTATATCTATCTATTTGAAAATTGAACATTAAATAAAGTAAGTTGGAACTCAAGCCGTCCCCGTGAGCTTAGCTCACTTGGTAAGCGATAATGCATATTATATACATGGGCTGAAGTTCGAACCCCAGACACCCCACTTATTCAACTTTAAGGTGAATTTCTCTAGCCGCTAGACTAATCGACAAAAAGAAAAAGGTTGGAACTCATACAACTCTGTTTGGATAAGCTGGAATTAACTGAACATAACAGAATAGAACGAAATGAAACGGAATGAAGCGGAATGGAATAAAAATTTCATTCCATTGTTTGGATATTTTATGACGGAATATGACTAATTTCCCACTCCATTGTTTGGAAAGTGGATGGAACGGTATGTGTTATAACTTTTTTATTCCATTTTTACCCTTTAGTTTAAAAGTATCAATTTGTTGAATTGTCAACTCAATTCAATCATTATATGGTTATTTTGGCATCAAATAACACGAGAATACACGAGTATAAAATAAATATGAGTAACATCATAAATTCAATATATTTTTCAAAAATTTTTTTAACGAGCAACTTCATTCATGAGTCCTCAAAGTCAATACATGTTCATACCATAAACAGAAAAAAAATATATAGTACTGTTTAGTTAGAATTGAAGATATTGTGCAGTGCATAATAATGGTTCCTGCATAATATACAATAGTTGTATTTCCATTTGGTAGCTTAAACTTCACATGCTTAATTCTAGTAAAATTAGAAAAAGTATTGAAAAGCCAGAAAGCACGATTGGAAACAAGATATAAGAGATTTATGATTGAATGAATATTAATTAAAAGAAGTGATTTTAGAAACGAGACATGAAAGAGTAGTAGAAGATGGGAAAAGCAAGAAAAAAGAAGACACGGTGAACAAAAGAAAAAAAAAACGAAAGAAGGAGAGCAGCGGTTGATGCAATAGAAAAAATTGGGCAAAGTTGTCATTGTATTATTAGTATATTTCATTCCATTGGATACACCCCAAATTAAGGGGAATGAAAAATTGGCTTAATGAGTGGTATCAGACGGAATGGGTCCCATCACACTCCATTCCATTCATTTTTTACAAAACCAAACAATGGAACGTAATTCTATCTCACTCCATTTCATCACTCTCCATGAATCCAAACATAACCTTAAAATACAATGTGGCGTAAAATACCCTTCTACGTGGCAACATTAGTACCGTTACATTTCCCTCCATTCCAACCAATTCTACTTTATGCCGTGTGCACAAACCAAATCACAAAATCAACTTCCCACCCCGCTAATTCAACAACCTACACCCCCCCCCCCCCCCCCCCCCCCCTAGCGCACGTTAGACACAACCACATCTCTTATATATTTCATTTCATTAATGCGCGCGTAACACTTTTCTTCAAAATTGAAAAAACAAAATCAAATGCGATTAGCTTCTTCTTCATCAATGGGATTCGGGTCGGGTTCTATGATATGGTTTCGAAAGGGTATTCGGATCCATGATAACCCGGCACTAGAATATGCTACACGAGGGTGTTCTAGTCTCTACCCGCTTTTTATTATTGACCCGCATTACATGAAACCCGACCCAAATGCGTTCTCGCCTGGTTCATCTCGTGCGGGTCTGAACCGGATAAGTTTCTTGCTTGAGAGTTTGGGTGATCTTGATGTTAATCTTAAGAAGATTGGTTCGAGATTGTTGGTGCTTAAGGGTGATCCTAGTGAAGTTCTTATTCGATGCTTGAAAGAGGTATCGAAAATAAATTTGAATGTTGTTGTTTGTTACTATTGTTGTTATTGCATTGTGGAAGTTAATTGTCTTAAGTGTTTGTTTGGATGGATTTTCATAAAAACTGATTTTTGAATTAAATAAGAGCCCCTTTCTTAGAGATTATTTTTGTGAAAAATCACTTTTTTATAATTAAAACTCATTTAGTTGTTAGATATAGTTGAATATTAAACCATATCTGACATTAGTGGCTTTTTTTGGTTCCCTAACATTAGTGGTTTTAAATTTTAATAGCGTGTTTTGTTTATGCTTTTGAATTAATTAGAATCTAAAATAATGATTTTTTTTATTAAAATGAGAAACTGTTTTTGATAGTTTATGCCTTTATGGTCAAAACTTTAATGAGTGCGTGATAGATAAGTGATAAAGTTAAACAAAAAGTGGTTTTTATTGGTATTTTTTTGGTGTGAGCGGGTATCCTCTTCTCGCAACTCCATAGGTTAATCCCTCGAATCAGATAGGACCGCAATGAATGACAACACTTTATAAGAGATTTAATATCATTGCATTCTCAGGGTTAGATTTGAATCCACGACCTCTGATTGATTAAACCGGAAGGATCCCTTACCATCTCATCCAAGTGCTCTTGGGTAGTGATTTTTATTAGTATAGACAAACACAAATCAGCTTTGGGTTTGTAGTGAAGTTATAAGTTTGATTATATATACTCTCTGAATCAAATTTGACATATAAGTTAGTATAGATTTATCAACTTAGTGCAAAAATTGTATACTTTATTACTCTTAGTTTGGCTGATGTTTGGAGGTAAAATCAATTTTGACATGTTACAAACATACATAAAAAATTTAACTTTTACCCCACGTAAAAACTTGTTAGGTAAATTCACTCTCTCAAAAGTGATTTTGAATGAAATTGTTATAAAGATGAATTCATATTAAAGTAATTTGTGTTTGAACTTTTCTGTTAAGCAAATTTGACATGAAACTTAGTAGAAGTGCAAATTTTTGTTATCGCGTCTAGTCAAGCTGAGATTTGGAGGTAAAATCCATTTTACACATTACAAAAACATGACAAAATCACTTTTATCCTGTGTTAAGATAAGTTTGGGAAACAGCTATTAACTCTTACATATTTTGGAATAAAGACAAAAGTTATGGTAGTTAACTCTGTTGGTTATTTTGGTTGATGCAGTGGAACATTGGAAAGTTATGCTTTGAGTATGACACTGATCCATATTATCAGGCTTTGGATATTAAAGTCAAGGTAATAAGCATTGTTATTTTGCTTTAGATGTTGTAGAAAGTTTACGTAAATGCACTATATGATGTGGACATGAGATTTAATAATGAGTTGAAGGCATATTTAATTTTTGTTTTGGTTATTACAGGACTATGCACTTATGGCAGGAATTGAGGTTTTCTCTCCTGTCAGCCACACACTTTTCAATCCAACAGATATTATACAGAAGGTGAGTTTGAAGCTTGAAGAGATTTATCTTCGATTTAACTACTTTTTTTTTTTACCAATTAATTATGTACCACTGATTTTCAAAGGTTTTCTGTTGTTATTATTGTCGTTCTGATTCCATTAATTCATGATCAATTTGTACATGGTCTTGTGCTAATGCCAAATCAGAATGGAGGGAAGCCGCCACTTAGTTATCAATCGTTTGTCAAGCTTGCAGGAGAACCGCCATCTCCTCTCGCAACCAAGTATTCTTCACTTCCTCCAGTTGGCCCTCTTGGAAGTTGCGATGTTTCTGAAGTTCCAACAATCGAAGACCTTGGATATGAAGATGATCAACTGGTATGCATATTATGTTTCAAGATTAATAATCCTTTAGGAACACCTAATTAGGGAAGTAAATTTCAGGAGTTCTCTCCGTTCAAAGGCGGTGAATCAGAAGCATTGAAGAGATTGGAAGAATGCATGAAAGACAAGGTACTTTGAACATTCTAGTATAAAAAAAATTAAAATCTGTAAGGTCCCATTTCACGACTCACGAATCCAACTCATTAGTGTTTACATATGAAATTGATGTTTCTTGCTGAAAGATCAACTGCTTGCAATATAACATACTACACTATTTTTTCTTCTTTTGTGTAATTTGTAAATGCCTTAATTTCTTTTCTTTTTTTTATGATTTCAGACGTGGGTGGCAAACTTTGAGAAACCCAAGGGTAATCCATCTGCATTTCTTAAGCCAGCAACAACTATTTTATCACCTTACTTGAAAGTAAGTCAAAACAGTAAAAGTTGTATTGCTGAGCATGTCTCTTTAGCATATCTCTTATATATTTCTTGCTTGTTGTTGATCTCTTTGCAGTTTGGTTGTCTCTCTTCCAGATATTTCTACCAATGCATTCAAGATGTATATAAAAGTTTGCCAAAACATACTTCACCACCTGTGTCTCTTCTAGGACAGGTTACATTATCTCCAGAAGTTAGTACAGTATTTTTTGTCGAGCTCCACGTCAGAAACTAAAAAGGTTATCTTGTTGACATGTGCAGTTGTTGTGGCGAGATTTCTTTTACACCGCAGCTTTTGGGACTCCAAATTTCGATAGGATGAAAGGCAATAAGATATGCAAGCAGGTGACAGAACAATCAATGGTTACTAAAGTTTAATTACGATAGTAGATGTAATCTCTAGGTGCATCCAACTTACACTATTTCTGACTAGAAATTTTCAATACTTCATTAGCACATGATGAAATACTTGTGTTTCCAAACATAAAATATCACTAGATAGCTTATTATGTTTAGGAAAATACTAACAATTATTGAATGATGGATTTTTTTTTTTTTGTGCCTTAAGGGAATTGTGTAAGAAACTAAAATAGTAAACTTTTGTATAGAAAAATGATGTAATTATTACAATGACAATAGTTCGACTTGTATTTCCAAGACAAAATTTTCTACTATGGATTCCTGAAACAATACCCTCAGGGCACTTATTAACATGACCCTTGTGTTTATGCTTCAAGAGTACTTATTTCTACTGTACCCTTTCGTACTTATGTCCTTGTAATCATTATTATATGTTGAGCATTTGTCTATTACTTTTGGGTTGCTCTCTATTGATACTCCTTTGTTAAAACTTAAAAGCAAACATATACTTCTTAATCGTTATAAATTTTGTTTTGAAAATTATTTATTGTAATTTGTAGATTCCTTGGAAGGATGATGATAAACTTCTGGAGGCTTGGAGAGATGCTAAGACAGGATTTCCATGGATTGATGCTATCATGGTCCAGGTTTGGGTTTTGACATCCTTTTTTCCAAATAAAGCAATTATAAATAGGGGTTTTAATTTGAAATTCCATGCTTCAAATCATGTGTACTATGACACTTTTATAAACCTTCTCATTCAGAAAATGCATTTAAAACCATATTTTTCTGTTGTAGCTACGCCAATGGGGTTGGATGCATCATTTAGCACGACATTCTGTTGCATGTTTTCTAACTCGAGGTGATCTGGTATATGACATTGATACTCTAAAGCTTGCCAACTTTTTTCATCTCCCATTATTCTATACCAATTTTTTATTTTTTTGTTTATGACAGTTTGTTCATTGGGAAAAAGGACGTGACGTCTTTGAGAGGCTTCTGATTGATTCAGATTGGGCAATTAATAATGGAAACTGGATGTGGCTCTCATGTTCATCTTTCTTTTATCAGGTATGAACTAATTCTGAATTTTCAGTACAAAGTGATTAAATTTTGTTTCAGAGGTTGAATCCTGAATGTTTCACTGACATTTTGTACATTTATTGTCTCTAATTATCAGTATAATCGTATTTATTCCCCAACGACATTTGGTAAGAAGTATGACCCTAATGGTGACTATATTAGGCATTTTCTCCCAGTCTTAAAAGGTAATTTTAAGTTCCCTCATTTTCACCATCTCTAGTATCTAGTAAATTCTCATTGATAAGATGTTAGAACTTAGGATTGAATGTGGTTGAGCAGATATGCCCAAGGCGTACATCTATGAACCATGGACTGCCCCTCCAAGCATCCAGACCAAAGCAAATTGCATAATCGGAAAAGACTATCCAATGCCAGGTCAGTGATGTCATTTAGTGTTAGAATAACAAATCCGGTTCTAAAGTAAGAAGATAATCACACAAGAACACAACGTTCCGTCAGTAAAGTTGTTGTTGCATTTTTCTATTATGCAATGAATTAGGTTTACTAAGTACAAAGCTCTGTTTAATACTACAGTCCAGTTTACAACTTTACCTTTGAACCATACCGTGAGGACTTCATTTCCCGCACCCCCTAACTCTCCTAGTTGTAACCCAACAAACAAATGGGCCAAGCCCAAAGGGAAGGAACTTCCATTACACTTTCAGCTCCACTGAGTCTGATATGCTACACTTGAGCATCTGCCCACTTATCAGCGAAAATGAGCCATACTCAACATCTTGTTTACTATCTTTTTCATTGATTTATATTTAGCTAATATTTCTTTCTTGCTAGTTTCTTATGACCCTGACATGTGAGGGTAGTTATGAAATGGATAGCTTTAATAACCTTTAGAACATATTATTGAGTAAGACTCATATTAACTGATAAGTGGAAGACGCTCAAGCATGCGGTACATGATACTCTGTAATCTTAAGTCTTAGAAATCGTGGTTGGGCACATCTGGAGCGTGGACATAAATGGTGGGTGACCCGATAACGGAAACCTGATAGCAGGTGGCCCAACGGATCACTCTGATACCATCTTAGAAATCGTGGTTGGGCCTAACACAACCTCACAAAACCGGCTTGTGAAGTGAAGATTGTCTCTACTTATAAACACATTGTCAGACCATCTCTTATCTGATGTGGGACTCTTTAACAATAAGTATTGCATAATGGATAAACTACATCATTCACCCTCTGCTATTAGAGACGTAAGCATAATTAGCCGAATTACGTAATCAACCGTGTTTGTGTGTGTTTATTTATCTGTTTCTTTAGAGCCGGTTTTGCTATTCTATCACATATTTTCCTGATCAAATTGACATGTTTTGTTCTGATTGTATAGGATTTTATATATATTATCCATGTTTATGCTGTATAAACTGTGTTTCAGTTGTTTCTCATGACTCTGCAAGTAATGAGTGCAAAAGGAAAATGGGTGAGGCCTATGCATTAAATAAAGCACTGAATGGTTTGGTTAGTGAAGATGATCTGAAAAACTTGAGGAGGAAATTGGATGAGGGTGAAGAACAAGGAACTAAATCTAAAAGATCAAGGCAGCTGCTGATTGGCTGAGGAAAATTTATACTGGTTTTTTCAACTGTCGTGCTTTTAGACTTTGAGTTGTAGGTTATTATGCAAGTTTGGAACATTGCTTAGCGTTTTCATGACATTTTGCATATCAGACATGTATATAATGTAGTGCATATTAATATTACTAGTATCCTAGACTTGTAGGAGTAACTTGAGACCGATACTAGCAGCTGTTGTCAAGGTAGTCTTATATCATGAAAAATTAGTCTCCTCACTTTTGTAATGTAGTGCAATTTTCAGGGAATTGAATTAATTATTCCATAACTAATGTTAGTGTCACACACGGCACATTAGAGATATCACAGATTGTGTTTTTGATATCACAGATTGTGTTTTTATTTATTATCTTTAATAATGGTTTGTTATGTATTTCTTTCATGAGTTTTAATTATTATGTTTTTTCAGTGTATAATTATTTTACATACATCTAAAGATGTGTTGCCACGTCAACAATGAATATGAAATTGATGTGGCAACACATCATTGAATGTATGTTTAAAATAATTGTACACTGATAGAGTATATTGATTAAATTCTTTCTTCATTCCAAATCTTAAGTGGTTTAAGTGTTTTATTTTTGTTTCAAAATAATGTGTTTTATAATTTCAAGATAACTATACCCTACATCTTTAGTGGTTTTAGTGTTTTAAAATAATTTGGTTTCAGTTTGTTCTTCTTGTCTTTCATCTCTTCTTCCAATAACCTCCTTTCGTGAGATTCAAGTGTTCTTTGAAGATCTTCAATCTTCATATCACTCAGTTCCTTTGCTTCTAAGAATCTTTTCCATGATTACCTTCTCTGATAAAATTTCACCACGTAGCTTCATCAGGTTGGTGGTGGTTATGACTGTTGAGAAATAATCTTCAATTTTTCATCTTTCCTCATCTGCAATAGCACATATTGCCTTCTCAATGCTTGCAGTTGTATCTTCTTCACTTTATCATCACCATTGAAGTATTTCACTTTATCATCACCATTGAAGTATTTCACAAGCGTGTCTCAAGCTTCCTTTGAGCCTTCTGCATCTGCTATCTTTTCAAACACCTTGTTATCCACGTATTGATGAATATAGTAGAGTGTTTTGCGATCTTTCTTCTTTGCTTCCTTGTGCGTAGTTCTCTGAACCTCAATGAGATTTGCAGGAGGATCTTCAACTCCATTGTTAACAACTTCAAGCACGTCTTGAAATCCAAAAATCACTTCATTTGTTTCACCCATTTGTCACGGTTCTTTCCATCAAGAACTGGTAAATGTACAGAGATATTATCATTTCTATTCATGGTTAATCTTCTCTTCTTGAATCGAACAAGTTCTTGGTACCAAAATGTTGGTGAACAAGTAGTTTTGGTTTTTGTCAAAACAATTGAGAATTGAAGAAAGAGAGAACTATGAGAGAAGAAAATTGAATATGAGAAAAAAAGACTATTAATTAATCCCAAAAGTGAGACTGAACTAGTTGTATCACAATTAACTAAACCAATCTAACCAATATTTACAATTAAGTTAGAATTTACTAATCTCAACAGTTGTAGGGATGTAGTCTCACTGTGCTAGTACGGTCGGGCCGTAGTAACCTCTGTTGTGGTACCAATTTCAAAATCAGGTGATTATGTGGTATGCTTCAAACATAGCCTTTGTTAGTCTCCGGTTCATCGGATATGGTTCAAGACAAGTGATTCTCCTCTGGTCATGTCTTCAACAGGGTGGTTGGGCTTTCCGCCGCCATTGTCGTCGGTTTTCTGTATGTTGTTGGTGGAGGTTCTGAGTATGTGAGATCATTGTTGTTTTGTGGTGGTGGTCGTTTTGTCTCCTTATATTGTGGCAAAAAATGATTTGATGCTTGTTGTTGTCGTGTTCTACGCAGCGAGTTGTTGGCATATGGATCTGTTTCTACGCTGGTTTCGTGCTCGTGCGTAGATTTGATGAATGGTGGACTTCATGTGTAGGTGTTTGACTCTGAATATATGATTTTTGACTGGGTCAAGCTTTATGCCTCCCAAATTATTTGTACTCTTTATTTATTTAATCTACTTAGTGTTGCAAATTTATTTGCACCTTATTTGCTTAAAAATAAATAATAGATATGAATATATAAATATAGATATAGATATAGTAATATATCTATTATATATTGAGTATACGTAATAAAGTATAAAATATAATAAATTCATAATGAAATAAAAAATTAATAAGATTTATTAAGAATAAAAAAGAATATATATATATATATATATATATATATATAAACAATAAATATTTTATTAAATACAAGGAATGTAAAAATAAATATATAAATATTTAGAGTGACACTAAATTTTGTATAATAGTATACACTAATAGTTAGAGAATAACAATTTTGATACCTTGTGTTTGCAAAAGTGTCTTTTATTTCACACATGCGTGCAAAAATAAGAAAGAAAAGAAAATAGGGAAATACAAAAGTATATACAAAGGCAAGTGAGAGATCATATAATTAATAAATATTGTTGGTGTTCCTGGTCTAATTTCAAAGTGGTAATTGATATAGTTTATAGTTTTTTCATAAAATAATATAACGTTGCAAAATTTTATGTGATTATTTAAAAAAAAATTAATTATTTAAAAGATAATAGATACATAATACATAAATGTAACATGAATTAAAATTTCCAAACGCTTTGTATTATATTTTTAGGTATGTATGTAGACATAGTGAAAAAACAACACCACATGAAACTTACACACACAAATATGAGATCTTGGGTTCAAACCCATAACACCATCGATATCCAGCCTACCAATTTCAGCATTTTCTAGTTGAGCTATGACTTACAGATGCAAACATTGTATTTCTAATACATGTATAATATTCATTTTCACATGACATGCATGAAACAAATAGTAATATTTAACTACCTAAAAAATGAGGTAGACATTCTTTGTAAGTTCGTGAGATAGTGATGTTGTTTGTGATTGAAATGCATGACACTGAGATTCATGTTTAATTCATGAAAATTAGATAAAATCAACTGTTTGTGATTTTTTTAATATTCAAAATTGATTTTTTTATTTTAAAATTAATGACATATTATTGTGTTTTATCTTTTCTTTAATTAACAAAGTTTACATTCACCAATATTTACCTATCTTTTTTAAGTGATCCAAGCAAGCTATAATGACTATTGACTAGTTTCTTACGATGATTGAAGTTGTTTACTTTATAAGTCACTAGCGTCAAGACGAACACTAAAAAAATAAAATAAATATGGTGTGAAAATGATATGGTGTGTGAGATTAGAAGATGAAAATAAACCAATAGTCATTGTATTTATTCGATTAACCGTTCCTATTTAAATTTGAGAATTAAACAAAGGCGTATTTATAGCAACATAAACATCGCTATTTTTTTTTTTTAAGAATCCAAGCTAGTCCACCAAAATTGACTCCGAGCCAACACCAAGCCTTTTAACTTTTAAGAATCCACATAATCACCTGATTTGGAAATTGGGCCAGCAACATAGCCTTTTAAGAATCCAACACCAAGCCAACCCAAATGGGTACGAGAAACATAATTAATGGATTTAAGAGTATTCTTTAAGGATAATTTATGTATATTGAAAATAAGTTACACCAAACAAAAACATGTACCCCTTTATTAGCAGTATAGAAGTATAGATTACATGTCAACAAAAAAAGTTGTTTATTGAGGCTAAGACTTGGTCATTTTTGAGAAAGAGGTGTGTTATTTAAACAATCATTTGTTTGATAACTTATGGGACAACCATATACTCCATCCGGTCTTATATATAAGAAAATTTTCAAAAAACATTTTGGTCATATTTTTAAGAAAATGTCACAACTTTTACGGTGTAGTTATTGTTTAAAAGACTTTTCTACCCCTAATTTAATGTTTGTCTTTTTAATAATTGTGAATGTATTTAACGCTTCACAATTTTTTATGAGGGTATAGTTGTAAAAATATTAAAAAAGTTATATTAATTAATGATTGTATTGGTTTTGATGTTTTTTGGTTTTTCTTCTTAATAAAGACCAGAAGGAGTATTTACTATGAAAAGTAGATATTGACACAAAAATCAAAGCAATAGAGAGAGAAAGTAAAAATATAATGTGAGTATAAGAGAGAAAGTTGTCACAAATTGATTGTACAAATATCATTTCTTTTGAGACTCAATATATTTTATAGTGTTATTTTGTGTTGTTTGTTGTGATGATTTTTAGATTTATATGTGTGGAGTGAGGTGTAATTTTTTATTTTGACTAGACGCACATATAATCACACTAGTGCTATTATGCATATAATTTATATTATGCAATATATTTTGTCTAAACTCTACCATTGTGTACAAACGAAACAATTTATTATCTTTATTAATTTAGACCCTCAAATTATCTCATGACATCTCATCTCTTTCTATGCCACATCACTCAACTTTTGCCACATGATTGAAGGCGGATTTGGCATGCTCAACTCAACAATCCACTCTCTATATCTTAACAGACACAAAATATCCCTTAGATTACCATTCAACAAACCGTTTCCAAATTGTAACTGAAAAAAAAACCCCTTGAATGTCCAACCAAGTCCATTATAAACCTGCATTAAATTTATAATTGATAGTACCAAATATCATTCAGATTTCTACTAATGTGTTTTAGAGAGTTCTCTCCCTCTTCGACATACAATTTGATTGGAGAAAACAATGTGACTCCTCAAAGTGTCCACAATCTTCCTAATATTGCCAAGTATTTTTTCTTTCACATCCAAACGATTTGGGTTTTTTCAGATTTCATATGATCTTTCATATTTTTATTACCAAGGAAGGATGTATGTTGCTTATGTCAAGAGGATTTTTAATATGTATTACTACCAAAAGCTGCATATCCAAAATATCCACAGTAAAGGCAAAAAAGACTTTGCAACAATGAGTAAATGACTGATATTGTTTAGGCCTTCCTCATGGTTTGGTTTTCTGGTTCAGTTAATTATGAAATGACTTCTAATAATTGCAGAAAGTTATATAAACTTTTATTATCCTTACATTCTTGTTGTCTATATGATCTTCCCATACATATTTCTATTTCTTTAATAATTATTGAGAATGAATGAATAATATTGTCAACAAGATTCTATAATAATTTTTATATTTTGATTATCTAACTGTTCATATCCACAATGAGATTGAGATGAAAATCTATTTCTTTAGAGGCAAAAATTGCTTTTCCCACATTAAACAAAGCTGAAACACACCAGTAAATGTCATTTTTACCCCGGCGGCAGTTAACTGCCGCTGGGATGGTTCCATCGGCAGTTAACTGCCGCCGGATACCATCGGCAGTTAGTTGCCGCCATTCCCATCGGCAGCTAACTGCTGCTGCGATCTGAACTTAACCAGAACAGCAAAACAGAACCTGCATCAGAAGCAGAATACTTTCAACTTTCCAAATCCTCTCCAATTCCATTTTCACGAAATTGAAGCAAATCATCTCCACAAAACAACAAGTAAGTAGTATTAATCATTTATAATGTTAATGTTAGTTTGTGTAGGTTTATTTTTGTTAATTTTGGTAGATTTATGTGGTTAGGGTTTATGTAAAAATTGAATTTTTTGTTAGTTTATGATGTTATAGATGAATGTTGTTGTTGTAAATGTAGTTTAGATTATGTTTAAGTGCAATGTGAATGTGTAGAAGTTGAATTAACACAATGATGAGTTGTTTCATACTTTGCACTCAATGTGTTTGTTAAAATGCCTAAATGAGAATTGTTTAGATTTTTAGTTAGTTTATGTTGTTAAATTGTGTTACATTGGATGAGGATTTTTAGATTAAGAAGAATTAGGGTTTATCTATCTACTATTCTTGTTTAATTAATAGTTAAGGGTTATGTTTATGTGTTTATGTCACCATTTTAAAGTTGTTTTGTTTTGTCAAAATAATTGATGACAATGTTGTTTTGTTCTGTTAAACAACATTATGCATATGTTGATGACAATGTTGTTTTGTTTTTGTGTAGATATGTCTGATCAGAATGTTGATAGATTGAGAGCTGGTAGACAGACGATGACCGACAGCTACCGTAGGGAGAGGCAGACTGCAAACCCTCATGTGCCTAAGAGGGGAAGAGGCTGAAGGCCTGATCATTCTGCGGGTGAGGGTAGTTCTTCTCAGTAGCCGACACAGTCGCAGGTGGAGGACCTCACACAGTACCTGCATTATGAGGAGCAGCTACATGATGCCACAGATGGTGGCTATGACGTCCAACATGTTGCTGATGAGGGTGGGGACGACGATGCGGCTGCGCTAGATGAGGATGAGATTGCGGCTGCGACAGCCCCCGAGGAGTTACCTGATGTGGCTCTATTTCCTAGAGGGCCTTATGATGACTCATTGTTGTCATCATACGCTTCACACGTTGCATTACCGTTGTGATATAATGCAAATAATGTAAGTTTTCTTTTTTCTTTGTCTGATAATTTTTTTGTCTTCGATTATTGTTCGCGCGTAATTTTTTTATATATGAAGTATATGTTTTTTTTTGTATGATAACGTTTAAAAAAAATTATATGAACACATGCCGTTGTCAGATAATTCTTTTGTCTTCGATTATTGTTCGCGCGTAATTTTTTTATATATAAAGTATATGTTTTTTTGTATGATAACGTTTAAAAAAAATTATATGAACACATGCCGTTGTCAGATAATTTTTTTGTCTTCGATTATTGTTCGCGCGTAATTTTTTTATATATGAAGTATATGTTTTTTTTTTGTATGATAACATTTAAAAAAAATTATATGAACACATGCCGTTGTCAGATAATTTTTTTGTCTTCGATTATTGTTCGCGCGTAATTTTTTTATATATGAAGTATATGTTTTTTTTGTATGATAACGTTTAAAAAAAATTATATGAACACATGCCGTTGTCAGATAATTTGTTTGTCTTCGATTATTGTTCGCGCGTAATTTTTTTATATATGAAGTATATGTTTTTTTTGTATGATAACGTTTTAAAAAAATTATATGAACACATGCCGTTGTCAGATAATTTTTTAGTCTTCGATTATTGTTCGCGCGTAATTTTTTTATATATGAAGTATATGTTTTTTTTGTATGATAATGTTTAAAAACAATTATATGAACACATGCCGTTGTCAGATAATTTGTTTGTCTTCGATTATTGTTCGCGCGTAATTTTTTTATATATGAAGTATATGCTTTTTTTGTATGTTTTTGATTTATGTGGTGTTTTTTTTATTATTTTAAATTCGCAACACCCGTATGATGAGATGCATAAATCACGGGGCGAAGGTGGCAGTTCTCCAGCGTCCACATAGGAATCAAATATGGTTTTGGGATCCTGTAAGGGCGAGTGGGTTGCATGATTTACTGTACATAGGGTATTCTAATGTTAATCATGCTCTGCTCCAGGCGCTAAGCGAGAGGTGGCATTCCGAGACCAGCAGCTTTCATATGACTGTGGGGGAGATGACAATCACTTTAGATTATGTGGCGTGTCTGTTGCATGTTCCTGTTGAAGGTCGGATGCTGAGCCATAGGAAGAAGGTGTCTCAGGTTGATGGGGTGGAATTAATGGTGAGGCACTTAGGTGTCACCCAGGAGTATGCAGTGAAAAACTGCAAGACTGAGTACGGTGGCTACATTAGCTATAAGGCGCTGAAGAAGCTTTATGAG
This sequence comes from Medicago ruthenica, assembly GCA_018208015.1. Lineage (NCBI taxonomy): Eukaryota > Viridiplantae > Streptophyta > Magnoliopsida > Fabales > Fabaceae > Medicago > Medicago ruthenica. Next base: position 3,983,129 of record CM031374.1, on the reverse strand, counting down.
GATCACCTGAGTGTGGCCACCAGGTTAGCTGCCGCTGAGACACAGGAGCAGCTCCAGGAGCTAGCCAGGCGTAGGGATGCCTGTGTGAGGTGTTTCCTCCTATACCTGCTTGGATGTACGTTGTTCAGTGACTTGAGCAACAAACACATCGACCTGGTATACCTGCAGACGATGGAGACCTTTGCTGGGATGAGGGACTACTCGTGGGGAGGAATGACATTGGCATACCTTTACCACACTCTATCCGAGGCCTCTTCGCTTGCAGGAAAGAGGATCGGGGGAAGCACGACACTTTTGATGGTAATAATTTTAATTTACTATGTCTTTTAATAATTTACTAAGCTTTTTAATTTACTATGTCTTTTAATTTACTATGTTTGCTAATAACTTATAAATGTGTTTGGTTTGTGCAGGGATGGTTCTTGGCACATTTTCCAGAAGTCTACCCACATCACCATAATGATAAATACATGCAAAACTATCCTTGCGCGGCCAGATGGATTCCACATAGAGATCATGCGAATCTGAAGCTATACCGTCTGGCGCTGGATCGTTTGGAGATGGATGATGTTACCTGGATGCCATTCGAGGATCATAGGGAGATCCAGGAGTTTGAGGAGATATGCTGGTATTCAGGATGGATGATGTGTGGTCGTGACATCATCTACCGTCACTTGCCTGAGCGGGTTAAAAGGCAATACGAGTACGTGCAGGACATCCCCCGAGCTCCGACGTCTGTGCTTCCTCGCCCTTATCAAGTCGTTGCACAGGCTTTCCTAGACTTTCGTGTGCACATCATTCCTCAGGCTGCGTGGGGTAGGGAGGTTGATCAGCCATGGCAGTATGAGAAAGGATACATGAGGTGGTACGGACATGTGTCTCACCCAAAGATTCTGCCACCTATTGATGGATCTCCTCCGAGGCCAGCAAATGAGGAGCAGATCATTGCACGCCATCAGCAGCGGCACCAGGAGAGAGGCTCGCCTGATACCATTGACATGGTTGGTGGACTTGCTAGTCAGGCTGATGACTACTTGGGTCAGGAGGCGATGAGCAGTGAGCAGCTATATCAGGCGATGCGCCATATCAGGGACATGATGACCCCGATACTGTCGAGGAGGCGGCAGCAACATGATATGACCAGGATCAGGATTAAGACATTTTTTAGGACTTTTGTTAGTTTTTTTTTTTAACATTTGTTAGATTTTTTTGTAAATTTATGACACAGTATCGTAGTTTTTTTGGTACAATTTTAACATGATTTCGAGTTTATTTTGCTTTATTTTGATTAATTCAAAACAACAATAACAACAATTCATTCATGATCCGAACTAAATCATAACTAAAAATTCACAAAATAAGTGTTACGTTACATTACATTATCCCTAAATATGTCGTATCATCATCAATGATGTTGTATTTAAATTTAATTCTTGAAAGTTTGCGGAAAACATATATATGTTTTCGTGTCTTATACTTAGTGTAAAAATTTACAAGTCTTTTGGAAAACTCAAAAGAATGAAGAGAACACAACACATGTATTCTACCAAATCAGCTATATATGTTTTCACATCGAATTCCCTCATATAAGATGAGTCATGACAAAAAAGAATGCATTCCAATATATTATTTTGAACTTAATCCTACTGCCCTACCAACTGATAAAGTTTCAATTGACAGAGGAGCATGATCAAGTACAAAACAACATCTTAGAACTGCATTCCCTTTTGCCACACTCATCTTATACGAAGGAATTCGATGTGAGAACCTATATAGCTGATTCGACAGAATACATGTTGTGTTCTCTTCATTCTTTTGAGTTTCCAAAAAGACTTGCAAACCTTTACACTAAGTATAAGACACTTCAATGCCAAAATTTTCCGCAAACTTTCAAGAATTAAAAAAAAATCCAACAAAATAACGACACAACATAATAATACTACCTAAACATCTTCATCCGGCCGAATCAAACACTTGAGAATATCTTCAGGCGACCTCAGCAACGTAACATCCATCTTGAGGGGGATCATGTTCGGCTCAGCAAATATCGAAAACATGCTCCTCACGTCGTCGTCGTTCGTTAACTCCGACCGAGTGAACGACAAATTCCCGTCTGAGTCGAACGATGGACGGTGATACCAAACGTATTCCACCCTCCTCGCGTCTCCATGGTTGATTCGTTGGTTGATTTCATGAAGTAGATCCTTCAATTCTTTTAACGTCACATCGTCGCGAACCTTGAAAAAATGTTGGTTACCACCGTTGAAGGATACATGAAAGTATACTTGAGCCATTTTTCAGATCTACACCATAAGAAATTAAAAACAATCACATTAAAAACTCATTCAAACATTTCATCAAACACTTGTAGTGCAAATTATACATAAACCCTAAAACTAAAAATTACAACATAAACATGCAAAGATCTAAACAATTAAACAACATAAGTCATTTCCATGTAAACAATCTATCATTTCTTGCCAAAAAAATCAAAAATTAAACAAAGTCTAAAAATAAAAAAAAATAAATTAAGATAATAAATGTAACATATAAGCATAAAATGACAATGAAATTGATTATGGAAACTTACTTGTTATTGGAGTGTTGATTTGAGGTTGAAAATTTTGGGATTTTTGGAAGATTTGAGAGAGTGTGTAGAGATTGAAGATATGAAGTTGAAGGTTCTGGTTGCTGAGCTTCATATGTACAGATCGCAGCGGCAGTTAGCTGCCGATGGGGACGGCGGCAACTAACTTCCAATGCATCCGACGGCAGTTAACTGCTGACGCACCATTCCAGCGGCAATTAACTGCCGCCGGGGTAAAACAGTCTTTTACTGGTGTTTTTTAGCCTTCTTTGAAGCAATTTCAAAATATATAATCTAAGGCCCACTGCACAAAAAATAAAAGATGATCAATATGAGCCTATCAAAGCAATTGCCAATAATCCCTGCTTTGGATTTGCTCAAAATTCTTCTTCTACTTTTAAGTTTAAAAGTATTAAAAAATCCCAGTGTGGTAAGTCTCTAGACATCATATGTCATCCTAAGAGTCTTCCATTAAAGAACTTCATTCACCAAATGTGGAAACATTATATAAGAAGAATATAGAGATACCAATTGATCCACAAACTATGGCTACCCGACAAACAAGGGAAATTTGTTTGGTGGAAGCAACACGAACACTACACTGCTTCTCTCACAATTTTTGTTATTGAGTTTACTTTTTTGTCAAAGAAAAAATGTAACATTAATCTACATTATTGTAAGGATGTTGGTTTCTACACATTCTATTGGTACTTAAATTCCTCTTTTAATTTAAATGGCCTACAACAAAGTTTACTTATAATGATTCACACAAATACTCAACTATTGTTGTTATTATATATATCATCATTCTTTAAATTCATATATCCAACAAATAGATTATATTATCTATAGGTCAGTGAGGTAGGGTCTAGGAGAAAGGGCCAGAATTGATGATCGATTCTAACTGTGAGAGTTACTTACATTTGTTGTTCGACATGTCTTGAATAAGATCACCTCTACCAAAGAAAACCTATGAAAAACCAAAACAAAAAGTTATATTATTTAGTAATTCCTTTCAACTCATTCCAATATATTAAATTCTTCCGTGCAATGCGCGAGTTTCCATCTAGTTCTAATATTATTAAGAGGGGGCACAGTGGCATATTCATGTTTTTGAAGTCTAAAGCTTGTCTGGGGATTTTTGTATGTTTTCTTGTAGCCTAAGAAACTCTTGGAGGTTTAGATTGTTTCATGTTTTTTGTTCTGTTTTATGCTACTTCTTTGTGCTCACAATAATGGTGATTGTTTCATGTTTTCTGCTCTCTTTTTTCCTACTTCTATATGCTCATAATAAAGGTTATTGTTTCGTGTTTTTCGCTACATCTCTTGCTCACAGTAGTAGTGATTGTTTCATGTTTTATGCTACTTCTATGTGCTCACAACGGTGATGTAATCCACCTTTCTAACAATAATATTTTTCTTCTTCTTTCTTTTGACAAAAAAGAAAGACCACTCTTCAACAGTTCAACTTTGTTCACCATTTCCCCACATGATTTCTTTCTCTTTCATAGAGAGGATAGACAACTACACACCACCCTTGTGGTCCACCTCTATAGAGATCCATGTCAATCAATGGTGTTGCTTTCTCTATAGCATTGGTTGCAAAGAGTAGGATTCCGTAACCTTGTATAAAATATTAATTCCTATGATATTCTAATTATCAATCTAGTTAGTGATGAATATATAAGTTGCCTTAATTACTCTTCTTAACACCAGCAAAATTTACCCTCCATTACCTTATCCTCGCTCCGGGTAACGACCTTTCCCTTCTTCAAAGCCTAATAGTAGGAACTGACATATCTGTCAGATTCTTCCTTGAGAATCGTGTGGAAGCAATTTGAGGCACGGAGAAAACAAGATAAAAAGGAGGAGGAGGAGGATCAAATGTTCCAGCTGATGAAAGGACTTTGTTTGTGACATTTTCTGAAGGGTGTCATGTGGAGGAATGAGAGTTTATTAGGATGGGTTTTGGAGGATGAATTAAGGGATTCCGACTCTAATTACAAGACATTTTAAAAACTATTATTTGCCCTTAAATTTGTCTCTAGTTATAAGACATTTTTAAAACTTTTGTTTGCTCTTAAATATAAGATCATTTGCAAGTTTTCATATGCATTTATTACTTTTTTTCAAGTATGTAACTCTTATAAATTGTATTAATTTGTAAAAATTCAATATTAATAATTACAGTATAATTTAATTTGACACGTTAATTACTCTAACATTTTTTTAATACGATTGAAAAATACCAAAAGGTTTTATGAATGAGTTTAATTTATATTCAATATCAATGTATAAAAGTTTTACACCGTCATCTGATGACATTTTTTAAATCAATTAATGAGTTACGACAAACAACATTGAATGCATATGTAAAAATTTTGCACACAAACAATATATATAAATTAAACTCTTGATAAATGGGAGAAAAGCGAGTATTTTTTTTTATTTGAGAGTAGGAGAAAGCGAGTATTTGTATTGTAATGAAATTCATTACTCATTTTGATTATAAGTTAAAAAATTGGTGACAACTTGGGTACCCATCAATAAAAGGTGGGTAACACAACCCATGCTGAGTTGGCACCAATCAAAGTTATTTGTTTGTTTTCTATTATTTTTAATGTTATATAAATACATTGTTTTGATTGGGCCAACTCAACATGGGTAGTATTACCCACCTTTTATTGATGGGTAAACAAGAATTCCCCTAAAAAATTACTTTTTAGTTTCATTGAATAATTAATATATTCGATCTATAACATAAACCAAATTCATTAATTATTATTCAATAAATAAATTTTTAAAAAAATGAAATGTTGTTTACAACTCAGACGGATAATATTTGTTTGAAAGAAAAAAATGGCATTCCATACCATAGTCTCTTGTCATAATTAAGTGTGTCTGTCACACGTGTCAAAGTCAATTCGGTTGTCGCCAGCCACCACCGTAAAAATCACAGAAGTATTTCCACACTCTTTCTCTCAGACAGAGTTCACTCACTCAGTTTTCTGTTAAATCATCATCATCGAAGAAGAAGAAGAAGAAATTGAGAAAAAGAGAAAGAAAACGAAAGGGGCGTGACCTGAGATCATAATAAAAAACACATCAATCATGTTACGAAGACTACTCATCTCTTCACAACTCAAAACCCTAACTTCTCTCCGATCTCCTTCCTCCTCCGTCGCTGTTTCCTTACTCTCTCTCCACCACTTCTCTACTCAATCCAGTTATTACTCTCTCTCTCTATTCGCATTTCTCTGTTCCGAATTTACTGTTTCGTGATTTTGATTATTCTTTCTTGTTCCATTGCAGGTGACGACAGTTCTACTGGAATTAAAAAGAAGGTTGAGGATGTACTTCCAATTGCTACTGGTCATGAGCGTGAGGAGATTCAGGCTCAACTTGAGGTCTCTTCATTCTATCTTTTCATTCAATTCATTTTAGTTAGATAGAAGTTTGTTTAAGTTTGAATATAGGCCTTTTTCGATCAACTTATTTCAACTTTTCTTTTCTATTAGAAATAGCTTATACTTAAGTACATATCATGACAAGCGCTTATGCTATAAGCTGCAAATTATGCTGTTTATCCAAATAGGACCTATGTTCACAACAAAAGTGAGTTGAACAATAAGTTTGTTTGAGTGTAAAAATTATGTTTGAAGTCAAAAGCTACAAATCTTGGAACTCGTTTGCTTTGCCATTTGGAATTGAGTTCTCACGTCCTGATGCCACTTCAATGTGACTTGATATTCTTGCTTCAGTTTGAATGTGTGTTAGGTGGCCTGTCCACCGTAATTCCAAACATTGGTTTAGCCTTCAAATTAGAATAAATCCTAAAGGCAAAACCAATTCTAATAAAGAATTTCGAAATATATCAAAATAAATTTAGTTTTTAGAATCAGTTTAATTTGTAAAATAAAAAACATGTATTTAATGTTTTTTAGGGTAAAAAGTAAGAATTCTATTTTATTTTATTTTAACAATTAGCTTATTTTGTTTTCATAGAAAGCTTATAATCAAAATATTGAAAAAAGAGCTCTTGGTTGAAGTGTTATTCTTTGTATAGGCTGAGAAGTCGGTTGTTTGTTTAGTGCCTTTTGCATTTGAAGGGCGATTATGTTTGTATTTTTCACAAGTTTGTTTGTTTTTGTAGGGTAGGGATATTCTTGAAATCGACCATCCCGAAGGTCCTTTCGGCACTAAGGTAAGTGTTATTTTATTGTTTATCTTTTCTATTTGTATTTAGTATTTATGGCCATGTGTAATTTCCTATGAAGCATAGACACCGAACACGACATTGATATGAACACACTAGTAATAATTTGAGAAAATGGAAGTGATTGAATGTAACTACATGTCTTGGCACCGACACGTTTTTGACACCAGACATGCCTTCAGTTCAATCTGAAGTGTTGTGCTACGAAATTAATTTATGTTCTGTGAGAGGAAATTAAAAGAATCACCATAGCATTATGTGTAGAAATATTTTTCTTTAAATGTATTCTTTGTTGAATAGAATGATGTTCTTTATTTTATTTCGAGAACAATGAGAAGTACTACCAACACTCCTTCTGTTATTGATTTAAATTTGTGTCCCACACTCCCACATAAGTTCATAGAGTCCTCATGAATTTTAGTCAATTGTGAAGAAAGTGTTGGTAGCACTCCTCTTTCTTTTTATTGCATCTCCTGTTCTGGTTTTGTCCCTGTGCAATAGTTAATATTTTTTTTTCATTTGAAAGTAAGGAAAAACTTGCAATCTGTTGTTTCCTGGTTAATCCTTGGCTTTTCCAAAAAAAAAAGTTCGTTGTTAATTTCTGATTTTCTCTTCATAACTAGAGCGAGCTTGTTGTAATTGCTGCTGTATTTGAAAGTTACTTATCCCAAAATGTTTGGATGTTGGTATGCCCCGCCTTTTTAATGTGAAACTGACGTATGGAAGTCTTGATTGTTAAATACAGAGTATTTCTGTTGCTTAAAGTGAAAATTACCTATCGTAGGCCAGTGACTTCAAAAGCTATTGATATTAACCATGTGGTTCACTAGATGATTATCCTTGGTTTTCACAAGATTTTAGTCTATATTACCATTAATTCACAGTCTCCATTATTTTTATTGCTAGATGTGTCCTTATATTGAACCGTCTCCTTGGTTTTCACTCATTTGGGTTTTGACTCTTAGTTCTTACCATTAAATTATTGGTTTCTATATTTTTCACTTATTTGGATTGTAGTCCCTGTAGTTTCTATTTGGTAACGATTTGGTCGCAATTGTCCATGAAAAGTTGGTCCCCTGTAGTTTTCACATATTGAGGAGTTGGTCCTTGGTAGTCTTTTCAATTATTTAGATTTTAGTTCCCTGTCATTTTGTTGACATCTTATTAGTATTGTTATTATGTTATTAAGCTGCAGTTATTATGTTATTAGACAACAACCAGCAGTTATTATATTAGGCAGTTATTGAATAAATAGGGAAGTGAAATGAAAAAATCAGTAGGCAACTAATTGGGAGTTGGGACTGGTTATTGGTTGGGAGAGAGAGATCGAACTCTCAAATTCTTGGAAGGAAGAGACCCAAGACTCTCGAATTTCCTGGGAACTCATTGTGTAATCTTATTCTATCATCAATAAAAATAAGTTATTTCTATTATATTTCTATGTTTGATACTAGTTTCTTTCACATTTCTATTCATTAAGGTAATATTGGTCCCTATTTTTTGATAAGAATTGGTTTCTGTAATTTTCACAAGTTGAGGTATTAGTCCCTATTTTCAATTAAGAATTAGCCCTTGTAGTTTCCACTTTTCACTTATTAAGATATTGGTCCCTCGTCAACCAAATCCCAATTGAATGTAATTTATTAGCTGTAGTTTTTAAGTGTTTGTCAAGATGTTCATATATTTTCTATTTTGATCCACACCCTTAACTGAAATTTCAAAAACCTTAACATATTTATAAGATTAGTATATCTATTTATGTTTTATTATATTTATACGCTTCAGTGTGCTAAATAACAGCTAGGAAGCCTGAAATCAACAATGGATATATTTCATCATTAATACTTAGTCCAATGATTCTCCTAAATTCAGTTGGCTACTTTTGAACAACTGTTACCTGTTAAGTCTCTACAACAGTTACTGATTTGTTTTCTTGAACTGATAGAACCGGAAGTGTTCATCAAAATGGAAATAAATAAGGGAAAGGATGTTGTGACAAATCAACATATATGTGCATAAATTTTGAATTTAGGGATAAGATTATGATCCTCCTTGGAAGCAATTGCCAGCCAACATAAAGTTATCCCTGTAAAATGTAAAAAAGCTTAACAACTTTAATATGGCAATGCTGGTAAATTGTCAGTCTATTCTCTCACGGTGGTAAACGGTCATGTTTAGTTGTGAAATATAAAAAATAAGCATTAGGCTAGAAAACCAATCAAGGGGACTCACCTCTAGTAACAAGGATCCAATGCCTTTATGTCATATCATTGGTTCTGAGATTGTCTAAACCTTTATTATCCTTTACCCTACCAAAATGGCATACTTAGCTTCTTAACATTTCCATTTTTCTTTCTCTCTCTACAAACGGTTCATTCCGATTTACATTGCTGTATTATTAGTAGATAATGTTTTTGAATATGTTTCATCTATCTACTCTAATCGTTTGTTTTGGTTCATAGGAAGCACCTGCTGTTGTTAAATCTTACTACGATAAAAGGATAGTTGGATGCCCAGGTGGTGAAGGCGGTGAGTTCCAGAGTATTCTTTGTTTCTCTTAATGTATTCTTGCATGCAAACTTCTTCTGGAGGTGATGATAAATGCTAGAATTTGGTTATAGCGTTGAGGAGGTGAACAAATTGTTTTGATTGCAGAGGATGAGCATGATGTTGTCTGGTTTTGGCTGGAGAAAGACAAACCTCACGAATGTCCCGTGTGTGCACAGTATTTTGTGGTAAGTTGATAGTGGGGGTTTAGTAAACCTTTTACTGTTATTGCAGTATTTTTTGGTAAGTTTAGAAGAATCATTTTGTATATCTTGTACTGTTACTTAGGCAAGTTTGGAGTTGAATGCCAAGATATGCACACCCATAATTGAAAATTAGGTCCACACATTAGTTCCTTTAGCTTTAAATATTTTGTAATCTTGATGCCTTGACTATTAAGTATGATTGTATGGTGTTGTTGCATGGTTCTGGTGTTCTTAGCTGTTTGCAGTAGCATGTAGAATAATTTCTATTTTTATAAGAAGGCATGTTTATTTTGTTAATGTGGTAGTAAGAAGCTTTCAATCTTTTTAAAACACTGTTTGACCTCGGTCACCATTTAGAGCCCATATATTGGTTTAAGTTCTCTTGAACCTTTATTTCAACCTCATCAAAGTAAATGAAAAGTCAAACAGCAAAGGTTTTTTTCTCCATCAAAATTTTATTAGCTGCAGGTCATCTAAATAGTAAGAATGCATAGGTTTGTTTAACTGTTGTATGTATCTAGTTTTTCATGAATGAATTATGACAGTCAGAACAAACTTTAATGATTCTGATTTACTTTTTCATGAATGAATTAATACAGTCAGAACAAACTTTAATGAAATTCTGATTTACTATTTGGATCATTTTTTGACAGTCAAATTACTATGTACAATATGATGCTAACTAACAATCTATTTATTTGCGGAACAGCTCGAAGTGGTAGGACCTGGTGGATCACCTTATGGGCACGGCGATCCTGATCATCATCACTAATTGCATCCTTCAATTGTCCTTTCAGAATAAATTCTGGAAATATGGAGACATTGTTTTGTTTAGCATACCCTCCGGCCTTTCTAAATCATGAGGCCTATGTTTGGTTTTGATGTTATTTTCTGTTACAATTTGCAGCTTATGACAATTTTTGTGATTATTTTTAAATAGGATGCTCAATTGGCTGAGCCATGGATTCTGTCAAGTTATGCTTCGTCATGAAATAATTGATTGAAACTATTAAGGTTGTACTTTTAAAAATGACCTGGGAGTGAAATGAAAAATAAAGTTATTAAAATTGTTTAAAAGGAAAATTGAAATGGCAAGAAGGATTCTTCGCCATCCATAGCTACCCCATTTTATGTAGTTAAGTGGTGTTTTATTTTTTTCCTCTCCTTTTTTATTTCATTTCATTATGGATCACTTTTAACTCCTTAGCATATTTGAAGGTATCATGTCAAATAAAGTTGTATAGATGAAAAGCTAATTTTTGGAGAGGTGTTATTTGAACATCTAAAAGTTGACGGTGTATTTGATATCGTTTATAAATACATCACTTATAACTATTGTCTATTGATTCAACTAATAAGAAAACAAAATCATATCCACATTGTATATAATAAACATGGTGTTGGACAACAAAACGCATGATATGTTAAGATTCACAGGTTCCATTCATATTTTTTTTTCTAATCATGTGGAACGTTGATCTGCCTATGCATTGTGTAACTTGTGAATATTTGATAACGGGGACTGCTCGTCGCATGGGCAATCTCAAGGTCAACAAAGACATTCATAACAACCTTATCATGGTTCTTCATTATGGGGCAAGTACAACCTCAACATAATGCTAGCTTTGTAGAGTGTTTTGGTAAAGCTCTCACTTGACTTCGTGTTTTTTGCAAAGTACTAGTATACTGGTAATTTTACACACGAGACAAGATTAAGTGGTCGGATGTGTATGCAATTCTTGTACATTACCAAGTGGCACAATTATTTTAGAGATAATTTTTTAATATCAAAATTTTGATGTTAAATACCGTAACATTTGATTGTTGTGTGTTTTATAAATGTTAAGTTATAGAAGATAAAAAAAATAAGATAAATATAGAGATAAACACTTAGCAGCTATCCAAATCATCCATATATTATTTCACGGCGTAACAACAACCAAGTAACTCAATATACATAATTTTATTTCAATTTACCATTTAGCAGCTATCCAAAAGATATCAAGGCCTTTGAACCTTGAAATTGAACACCACATGGTGCAAAGAGTTAACAGATCAAGCTTTGGATTCGCTCCATTCTTGCAATGTTGGGGTTGCAACTCCTATATTTTTCATGTCTACCACATTGGCTGAAACCACCCAGATATCAGTCATCATTAGAATCTAATATACTTTTATCATAAAATTAGTTTTTAAAAGCAACAAAATCTACCTGCCTTGAGGGAATCTAGAGAATCGGAACACATCCACAAAATAATGGAGGATGTTATTTAGAAAGAGATACAGACATGAAATAGGTTGTGTCATACCATTAAGTGGGTCCCACCATCATTAATTATTTTTTACTTTTTTCAAAATTTAGTGTTTTTATCTCTCAAAATGGAAGAAATAGAGAAAATTATAAACGGAGAGGATCCCAACTCCAAAATAATTGGATTTAAAGAAGTGCAGTGTACGACATCATCATATAAGTCGCCAGTGTAACCATGTAAATTCAGGATTAAGGTTAAAACTTGGCAAGAAATTTTTTCTTTGCTCTTTACAACAATATTGTCCTAAACAAGCAAACATGTCAACGCATGTGTATGACATTATACTACACTCCTCTCATACAAAATAATGAACTAAATTACACATCTATAAAGTCAGATATCTTAGAATTTAGGTTGGACATAAATCGATTATACAAAACCAATCAATTCTACAAAAGTAGCTTATAGGATGAGAATGAATTTCCTCCCACTTATAACCAATATACAAGCCATATCACTATCTAATGTGGGACTCTCAACACACTCACACACATCTAGAGCATGACCCAGGTGGCCAAATAACGGATGGTCTATCTAGTGTGAGACTCTGATACACCCCTGATAGGAATCCAACATCAAACAAAATAGGAAATGATATTATTCAATAGAAATTGATGTAGTATTATAGAAGGAAAACCCACTGTAACCCCAGAGCAAAAGCTCCTCAGAGAAAAGACATTCCTCTCTGTCCAAACCATAAGGTTTCTGACTGCAAGATACTCAATAGTCAATACCTCCCCTCTTGCTAACCACTTCCTTAATATAACTACCTCTCCCCTCTATCAAATTTGACACAGAAACAAACTGTAACCAATTCTCTATTTGGCTCATATGTTGACCTAAGGCCCAAACCCAGTACCTATCACCCCCTCACACCCAAGAGGTCAAGACTATTCTAGAGCATGACCAAGTTGACTTGATAATGGATGGTCCGGATTTATAATAAGCTTTAATACTATCTTAAAGTTTGGGTTATACCTTACTTAACCATGAAAAACCAGCTAAAAAGAGCGACGGTCACTATTCATGTGTATCCCTGTCCAATGTGAACTTTCAACCTTTTAATCTCTAAATTTCTAATACTGGTACAATTTTAAGAGGTCAAACTCTAGTAATCATATGCCAAACTAATGGTAACACAGACTTTACATAGATCAGAGATCTATAGATCTCTCTAATCAAATTCTTGGACATATTTGGATCTAATAGATACTCGATCAGAGATAACACAGAATTTAACCATTACTTATGATTAACATCTACAACAGAGTCTTTTTAACATGATTATCCAATTAAAGTTCCATCAAATGCAACACTTGAAATTGATAATACATACCAAGATGAATTTCAGGTGTGGCTGCTGCTGTAGCATCAATAAGAACAGTAACAGGTTGATAGTCTAATGCTACAGCATCAAAGACAGTTTGCCGGATACAGTTTGGAGTTTGAACACCTACAAACAAAGTTCTATATTGTTAAGATAAACAACTTAATTAAAAACCTATAGCATAAGCGCTTATCTTAAGTGTTTATGTATAAGTTATTTCTATAACAAAAAAATAAAATAAAATTGTTTTTATACAAACTATATAAGCTATTTTAATAAGTTGTCGTGGAGAGCTTATGAATATGTCATAAACTGTTTTTATAAGCCTTCACAAAGAGTCTCATGAGTGTTTGTCAATAGATAAGCTCAAATAAGTCAATCCATATGTACATAAACATAAAACTCTAAGCTCGTATTATACATTAGAACTGTTTACTCACCAGTGACCACCAGACTATTGATTCCTGCCCCTTGAAGGAATGAATGAAGGTGTGTAGAAAAGAATGCACTAAACCTTGTCTTCACAAGTTTATAATCCCCTTCTTTAATGACGAGCCCATCAACTAATTCTGCACCTTCACTTCCTTTTGAGGTCGGACCAACTTTCCCTTCTGCATATAGATGCCGACGAAAGAGTTCAACATCTCTTCCCAAGGGATCATGTTCGCGTACTACCTGAGACAATTTGAAAGAGACACAATTCAGCAATTAAAGAACTACTTTGTTAAGTATCTGCAACTGATGAAGTCCACAATCATGTCCTGATGTGGTTGTGGCATCAAATTGATGCGGTTAACGACAATTACAGCCTATTGGATGAAATAAAGTAGATAGATAGAAAAAGCGAGAACAATCAAACTTTCTTTAGAAATCTCACTTGTTTAGATTTCTTGACTTGTTTTGTGAATGCACTAGTACATAGGTATTTTTAGGTACATAAGACACCTATTAATAGTATAATACCATGAACTTGCTTAAATTCTTGAACCTGACTAAAACCCTTACAAATAACTGCTTGAATACATGCTAAGAAAAAAATTTAAGAAACCTAAAATAATACACAAACAAGTGAATGAATCAGGCATAATTTATATACTTTTAAACACCTTTGCTAGCAGAATATTTACATAAAATTTGATTACTCACAACTATAATACCATAAATATTGAATTTGGCTCCTCTGAATTGAGTAGAGAGGTTAATATTTCAACCGTCTAATGATTTGTTACATGTGCATATAATATCTATTCTTGATTTGTTAATCAATTGCTTATAATACTCACTTTACATTCTATTATCTATCCTTGATTAATCAACGACTGATATAGCCACATGACACCGACATGTGTCGGACATGCCTTCAATATGAAGTGTTTGTGCTATATAGGATTATACCCATTTTATACACTAAAGTGAGATCCATTAATATTGATGTGTACATATGTTTGGAAGTCTTGGGGAGTGTCGGGAGCAACAACCGGGCTAATGATCGAACACCGCCAAGAACTTTGACACCACATATCCATGCAAAAACCTTATAGCATTGGGAATATAGGTAACTCTTATATATCCAACATCGAACACATCCATAGTCGATGCGAGACTAATCACTCACACTTCAACTTAACAACATACTCAGGTAAATCCCAAAACAAAGAAAAAAGGAAGGAAGTTAACAGTAATTACCCAAACTATGAGAATTCCACGCTGTCTAGCAACTTCCACAGCCTTGATAACATTTGGGACAACATCTTTCCCTCCTTTTAATTGTACAGGACTCTCATCTTCTATAAAATCTTTCTGCAAACAGAATTCTTAATTTCTCCAAAAAAAACATCCTAAGTAAAGAGACAGAACATAATAAACAGCTACCTGCATGTCGATTACAAGAAGAGCCGTGTGGTTCCAATTCTCTGTCATTCTTAAAGGCGCAAGAAGAGATAGATTAGAGAAAGATTACATTTAAGGTTTCTCATGAATGCTCATTTTTCTCTCATTATCTAAAAAAAGTTAGCACCACAAATATTTTTTTTATAAAATATATAAACAAATTATGGAAAAAAATTACAAACTTAATTTCAAATAAAGATTTCTTCGTTTTTTTTTCTTTTTTCTTTTCACGTCAATTTTGTCTTTTGATCTGTTTATATATGAATTTTCAATATCAAATTTAAAATTCATATTAAGATATGAGTGAAAGATCATATATTTGAACACTAGGAGTTAATATCAAAATAAAATCATAAATTAAAATTTTGAAAATACATATGAAATTGATAAAAAGGACAAAAATGACGTAACAATAAGATAAATGACAAAATCGTTATCTGAAATTAAGTTAAGAGACGACGAGAATAATCCAAAAATTATTTAAATCTTTATAATACTAAATGTTAGGTAGTCTTGACCTAACTCTATGACTAACCCTAATTTTTGGTTTTGAAAAAAATTTATGAAAACAAATTCCTACCAAGAGTTGAACCGTGCACCAAATGCTATCACAACACATGTTTTACCACTCGGCCACCTAAGTTTCTGCTAAAATAATCTTGCTTCCAAAATTAATATGCAACATTTATGCCATTTTCTCATTTCTTCTCTCTTCCACATTTTTTCCCTATACTAATAAATTATAATTATAATTAATTAAATTGAAGCATCACTCCCTCCACGTTCCTATTATAGAACCACTATTACCACGGTAACTACACCATGTTATTATTAACTTTCCGCTATAACTTCCCGTCATGCCTTTGGGATTATAAAAATATATGATTTCAGGCTATAATATACGAGTTTAAACTAGCTAGAATTTCCTCTTAGAGAAAATTTTAAATCCAAAAGGATTATAAAAATATATGTATCATAAGAAATTCTATAAGAAAAGGTTTCTGTTACTAACATATTAAAGGAAAAACCTTTTTTTAGTTTTCTATAATTCTATTGCATGAGAAACACATAATGACATGGCTTTTAACCTTTTCATATATCCAATTTTTAGTTTTAAAAAAATTTATGAAAAAACTCTTACTAGAGATCAAACCAGATATCATATGCTACCAATTCACAACTCTTACCACTAGGGCACTGATGTTTTTGATGAAATGTGATTGCTTCACTTTTATATATTCAACACAAATCTCGGGTCCTCTTTCTTTCAATCTCACAATCCCTAAATCATTTCTCACTCACTTTCATCTCTCACCATCATGCAATTAAACCTAATAACCTTAATCCCGCCCTTTTTGGCGGACCTTATTAATTTTTATAAAAAAGAAAAGATCTGCAAGGAATTGAATCAGGTAGCACATGACAACACTTTAAATCTTTTACCACTTTTACTGAAAGAATGTTGCTTCCAAAATGAATATACCGTATTAAAGGTCATTTTTTTTACATTTTTTAAAGCCATTAATGCTATTGCAGTTCCTTTTTATTATTTTTTTCTTTCGGTTACACAAAGGAGTTCCTATTCATTATTTTTTTCTTTCTTTCGATTACTACATAACAGTTCATTTTCATTTCTATAGACTTAATAGCCTTTGCGGTTAGAACCAATTTCTTGGTGAAGACTTTTGTATATATACTTTTTTCTTTTGATTTGTCATTTTTATTGCAGTTCATCTTTTGTTTTTGTTGCTTTTTGAAGTAGTTTGATAGTTATATATGAAACTCTACAAAAACCCGTGCATCGCACGGGTTAGAGTCTAGTGAATATAACTTGATTGTATACGAGATATAAATCATAAATTTGTTTGGCCTTAATTCTTCGATTTTTATGGGAAGGAGGTTTTGGTAATCTAGATTTCGATCGAGAGTTAAGTCAAGTCTTATCAAGAATCGTTTCACCTAAGAATCAAATTTCTTTCAAACAATTTATCGTTTGATATAGTTCCTTAATCATTTGAATTCAATTGTTTGGTTAAAGTATAAATCATAAATAAGTACAACATATAGCTTAAAAATATATATGCAAAATTACACAATTCGTCCATTAACTTTATTTCAAGTAATATTTAGTCTTTTATGTTATAGTTATAAAGTGTCAACTTCATTATTTATTTTTCATTAAAAAAGCCAAAATAAATTCATCAAAAACCCACAAAAATCATCATAAAACTCATAACTTAATAAAAAAACATAAAATTTCATCAAAACTTCATCTTGTTTATTTTCTCTCTCATCAATCAACCTAACACTCCAACAACATAAAGAGATTTTCATCTTTTTCACTTTTTCACTTTTTCTTCTTCGGTTCTTTTATTTGGGTACCGAGTTGGAATTTGAATATGGTTATTTTTTAGTTTTGGTTATGTTTGATTTTTTTTTAATGAGTGGAAGAAAGATGATTAAAGTTATGTAGAAAAATGGATTTTTGGGTTTATGTGATTTCTGTAAATGAAATCCGGATTTTTAACTTTGTATGATGAAATATGAGTTTTTTTTCCTTAATAAAAAAAGAATAATGATGTTGACATTTAATAACATAAAGAATTAAATTGAGAAAAAAATAAAGGATGAAAATATCACTTAAAATTAAGTTAATGGACGAATTGTGTAATTTTATCAAATACATTAAATGAAAATTATAGAATGTTTATAAAAAATTTGCTTTCGCACAAGTCACGTAACATTGTGATAATTATATAAAAAGTAAATAGACTGTTAATATTGTAGAATGTTTATAAATATTAAATGAAAATTATGAGTATTAATGTAATGATTCTATTAAATATTTTTTCTTATATATACAAAAATTTATTAAATAGTTGAGTCACACCAGTTATGAATTTTATTTGCTTATATATGCGTTAACAAATTTTTATGTAGATATATGAGAAAGTTGATATGATATAATTTTGAAAATTCATAACTATTTTCAAAATCAAAATTAATTTAGTGTTTCTATTGAATAACTTTTTATTTTATATGCAAAAAACTGTTCAATGTTTGCACCGCACCCGTTGTAACACCCATACTAAATTATCTAGAATATTTAGCATGTGTATTAGTCTGATACCGGATACATTAAAATTTTCAATAATAATAATATATACAATACAATACAATTGAAAGGGGTACAATTGGCTCGTTTATACAATTATCCAAATATCATATAATACACTTTCATATACATATATAATCTGACAACCTCCTGAGCTTATCCATGACGAGCAACTGCACTCCATCCAGCGTCTTCCTGAAGAATATCTTCATGAACATCTTGCTAACTTGTAAACCTGCACCAGAAGGATTGGGATGAGACATAATGTCTCAGCGAGCTCCAGCCCAACCTACTGTTGGCAACCACGGGGGAAACCTAAGGTCGCCGTGCCTACTCTTGGCAATCTTGGGGATACCTACGATCGCCGTCATTCTCTACTTATTTCGCGATCAAGGGGGAAACTTAGGATCGCTACTTGTCTTTATCATGTCTTATCATATTCTAACTTTAAACTTAAACTTATACTTAGTGATCTGGGGACATCCTATGATCACTTTCTTTCTCTGCTGACTATTTGTCATATTCTCATAATAATTTCATAAGTATTAATATACATCATTCTTAATTATAAGGTTAGTAAGTCAGCGTTGAACAAACAATATTTATCTGAGTTCATTTTACGGAGTGCATCCAGGTGGAGTAACCCCAGAATACATCTCCCTTCTTACCGGTGAAATTCCTATCATATCAGGCTAACACCGGACTCCTCTTTCTTTGTGTGGCTGCCCTCGCGAGCGGTTACTTCACCGTCCCAGCTGCCATTTAAGGCGGTACTTCACGGGGACCCCCTGTATACTAACTAACGAGCATACAGGAGACAAATTAACTTTATTGA
Organism: Medicago ruthenica; assembly: GCA_018208015.1. Classification (NCBI taxonomy): domain Eukaryota; kingdom Viridiplantae; phylum Streptophyta; class Magnoliopsida; order Fabales; family Fabaceae; genus Medicago; species Medicago ruthenica. The sequence goes on along the minus strand of CM031374.1, from coordinate 3,964,094 downwards.
CTTGGATGTGTGGCTGCCCTCACGAGCGGTTACTTCACCGTTCCGGCTGCCATTTAAGGCGGTACTTCACAGGAACCCCCTGTGTACTCACTAATGAGCCTACAGGAGACACATCTAGTCAATTAATTACTTTGTCTTATTCTTCATATATATATATATATATATATATATATATACATATAATTTATAACTTTAACTTATGCATATCTGATGCATTCTTTAAGTATTCATTCTTAAAAGCTTAACCTATAAATAGGTTCTTAACTTTGATCTTTAAATCTTTCCTTGTGCATACGCACACTTAATTGAGTACATCTTAATCATGCTATCTTAGGTGCATTCTCATTCTCATTAAATCTTAACTTATGTACTTGAAAATACGTCTAATAATTTGCTATGAGCTTTTGCATATTTAATGCATTCTTAAGGGAACCAACTTCCCAATACTTAACATATGAGTATAGGATCGTAGGCTTATCGTTATCATAAGCCATTACTTAATTGTTGGAAATGTTCCCATACCCGTCTGGGCTTTGCCCTCACAATTCTAATAAATCCTAAGCTATTGCACAAATCCTTGTTCATCTATTCATTATATGTTACGTGCCCATCGGATAAGTCCACAATGGTGTTTTTCTTAGAAAATAAGGTTTTCTTTGAAAATGGTTGTCAAATGCCTCGCCTGACGCGTACACAACTCACTGAACGAAGCAGAACAGCCATGGAAGGTCTGTCTGATTTCGCTGGGCGAGCTCCATCTCGCCGAGCGAAATGAGACAGGGAAAAATTGTTGAAAAGTCGCTGTTCGCTCGCCCCGAGCTCGCCGGGCGATTTTGACAGCCCAGAAATGGTTCAAAACATGATTTTCCACCATTTTTGACATATCTAAGCATACCCAGGCATCATAACAGTATAAAGAATGATTCTAGACTATAAATTGATTGATATAAACATGATTGAACAAGGAATTGGCAAGCTAAAGGGATTAGGGCACAAAATTGTACACTTTGCTCAATATACAAAATACACATAAAACTCTCTCAAAGTGGGTTCTAAAACCCTAGGGAGCTCACCTGAATCATGATTTGCTTCCTTGCCAAGTCTCCCTCTTCAAACCCTAGCTTAAATCCTTTCCTCCTTACTTGATTCTCTTTAGCTTTTCTTGCTCCAAGTTTTTCCCAAAAGGTCTTGCTTGAGATACAAGAGTTTAGAATTCAAGTTGATGAATTATGGGTTGGTAATGGTGTGGGGCGAAATCCTAGAGGGAGAGGGAGAGGAAAACTGAAATCTAGAGAGAGAAAGGAGTTGAAGAAAATGAAGGAAAAGTCTTGGTCCATATATATATAACCCTTATAACGCGAATTTACGCTTACGCCCTTGCTTGCTCGAAACTTATATGATACTGATAAAAGTTGCATCTAAGCGGGATATTACACCCGTTGCAGATTTTATGTATTTATATTTGCATAAACAAATTTTTATATACATATATGAGAAAGTCGATATGATAAAATTTTGGAAACTCGGTACTATTTTCAAAATATCAACATTAATGCAGTGTGTGTATTAAATAAATTTTTATTTTATATTTAAAACTCCGGTAAATATTTAAACCGCACTTATTGAGGATTTTATATGCTTATATATGCAGAAGAAAATTTTTATGTACCGATGTGTGATAGTCGATATGATAAATTTTTGAAAACTCATGACTATTTTCAAAATATCAACATTAATGCAGTGTTTCTATTAATTCAATTTTTATTTTATATGCAAAACATCGTTCAATGTTTGCACCGCTGCCGTTGCAGATTTTAAATGTTTATATCTGCAGAAACAAATTTTATATACATATATGAGAAAATCAATATGATAAAATTTTAGAAACTCGTGACTATTTTTAAAATATCAACATTAATGTAGTGTGTTTGCACCGCTGCCGCTGCAGATTTTAAATGTTTATATATGCAGAAACAAATTTTATATACATATATGAGAAAGTCAATATAATAAAATTTTAGAAACTCATGATAATTTTCAATATATAAACATCAATGTAGTGTTTCTAATAATTTTTTTTTATATGCAAAACATCATTTAATGTTTGTTGGACGATTATATAATTAAGGACAATTATGAAAATTTGTAAATTTTTTTGACAAAAAAAAAACTTGTTACACATGTGATGTGATGACCATTATCCGTAATTAATTTTTTTATAAAACAAATAAATTAGTTTCATAGTTATCTGTTGAAATTGGTTACACTTGACCATTATCCGTAATCAATATTAAAAAAAATAATTAATTAGTTTCATAGTTATCCGTAGAAATGGGTTACACATATGATGACAATTATCCGTAATTAATTCTTTAAAAAACAAATAAATTAAATTTTACAAAATGATCATTATGCACATAAAATTAAGAAGATCATTAGTTTTAATAAGGACGATTATGAAATTTTGCTGGACTTCAATTTTTATATATTGTTAGTAGATAAAAGATGAACAATAAATTAAAAGCTAAGACGGCATAAATAAGGGGGCTCTCTATAATCTAAAATTTGGATTTCATGTGTCTTGAATCTGGATAAATTAGGAACAAAACAAAATGAAAGAACGGCTCAGCACTGAAAATTATTATCGAAATGACAACTAAATATTCTAAATTCTTTTGAAGATTTATTATATGTGTGTTTTTGGACTTTAGTCATTCCTGCGCCCTTATAAACCCTAAGCATAAGAAATAATCAAAACCCAAATTAAGTAATTGGCATCAGAATAGAATAGGTTCAAAGGGTCACACATTACCTTTCATCAATCAATAATGAATAACGATAAAGGAGACTAGTCACTTTCTTTCAAATTGAAGTTACAAGGAGTGAGTGATTTCTTTTTAAGGTATAAAAAAATTAGGTGCAAAGGTATAAAATATATATCTTTTAGATCGATATTTACAAGTATTTTGTTTTTTTTACTTGTAATGTTTTTATACAAGAAGATTACTATTATTTTTTCCTGTCTATTTTGTTACTTGTAATGTTTTCATACAAGAAGGTATCATTTTACAAATATCACATGGACCAAAAATATTATTTTTTCTTGTTGATGTGGACCTGCCACGTCAGCACTTAATACTCACCTCAACTTTTTTTAACGGAAAGAGTAACGGTGCAAACATTTGAAGAGTTAAAGAACTTATGTGTAAATAAAATAACTTAAAAGACTTATTTGTAACAAACCTCAAATTTAAATGAAATCTGGTGTAATTTAGTCTAAATTTAGCCCTCACTATACAAAAGTTATGGGTCCGCCACTGATTGAATTGTACATGTGAGTATATCTTAATTCGTATAATATATGTAAGAGTTGAGTTTTGGACTCACCACTTGCGTCACCTTAAAGTGAATTTCTAACCACTTGTTACTTGATTTTTTTTTTGAATTTTTTAGGTATTTTTTGACATTTTAAGTCTATATTTTGAGGTTAAAGTCATAGCTTAGATTGGTTGACCCGGACCCAGTTATAGATTAACCGTTGATATAAATATAATTGGCTAGTTTTGCAAATGAACAAGATTAAGACTCAAGAGTCAAGAGAGCTTTGTCCATATAGCCCATAATATAGTTTATTGAAGGTGAGAACAAGGTTTTATAACTTGAGTGTTTACCTCAACTCGTTTTACTTATTGTAAACTCGAATCATAAACTTGATTCGTAAACTCGTACGAGTTTACCTAAAATTAAAATTATATAAAATTTAGTATATACATGACATATGTAAGCTGATATAATATTGTAAATATGTCAATAGTGCAAAATAGGACTTAGTTATAAAGACAAAGTATACATAACCACCATAATAAAGAGTTATGTTCAACTTAGTATCAAAATACAAAATTAACTTGCAAAATCATAAGTTTCATAAGACTCTAAAAACCATCCAAAAAAAAACAAGTTTCTAAAGTTGTTAATAAACCTATCCAAAAAATAAAGGCTAAAATGCACTTTTGGCCCCCCAAGTTTTTAAAACTAGCGATTTTGGCCCCCTAAAATGCACTTCTCGACTATTGTCTTATTCGTATGGTTTTGTACAATCCAAGGTCTGCACATTTTACCATCTTCAGAAGCATACCAACATAAGGTGAACGCTTTCAGTTTTTGTTCAGAATGATTGCGTTAGGAAATCCATCAAATGAGAACATAACACTCCTTAACGTTAACCACAGTCTTAACCTTTCGTACTAGTGTTCTCAAATAGTTCTCAACCAAAATTCCGATTAATCCTCGAAATACTAGTCTACTGTATCCATGTGTTATCTTAAACTTGCCTTCTACATCCAATTAGAGAAGTTTGATTTCGTTCGTCCATCTGTTCACTAAATTCCAACACTTATTATTCAATATCCACTTTTCATTATGTAAAATTCCAGTTGAGCTTATCTTATTTTCCAATCTTCTTGCCAATAAGAACACATCTGAATCACGCTTCGATATGCAACAGGTCTTAGCACTACTGTTTACTCATCCATCTTGGTTCCTAGGTTGCATACCATCTTCTCTTCTTAATTCACAAATCTGGCTCTTAAGGTTCGGAAGATGTGGCTGATCTAACGAGGTTTAACTTGATTGCGCTTCACGCTCATGACCACATTGAGGGGTTAGCTTCATCTGTCCAAATAATTCGCTTAGTCCATAATTAATTCTCATAACTGTTTGGATATTAAAATCTTGTCCAGTTCAAGCGTGTGAGTCCTGCGATTCTTACTAACTCTACCCTTACTGGGAGTCTAGAGGTTCCGATAATCGACCGATAATTCCTTATTCCGGGCTTCTTATGTTTCCACAGACGAGACATCGCCCAACGATGTTGAGGTACTTCGTCTTGTTCTTAAATATCTCCAATATTCTTGAAACTTTGTCATCAACAGACTTCCTTACTTTACGGTTTGATGGCCACCACTTGGCACTGAATACTTCTTCGCCAATTTCCGTCTTGAAAATCTGACATCTTGATATTCACTCTTCATACGCTTCATTCCTCCACGATCCCATTCAGCTCTCAGACATTTGTCCTAACTGTCATATACTAGATTGAGTTGATCAGGCTCAACTATATGTGACATTTAGAACAATATCCGGAACCCAATGGCCCCACTACGTCTATTGAATTTTTAATGACCCAAGGCACGATCTGAATCGACCTGCTCTGATACCAATTGTAACACTCATACTAAATTTATCTAGAATATTTAGCATGCGTATTAAAACTTGATACTGGATACATTAAAATTTTCAATACTAATAGGATACCACTGAATGAATACAAATTTACTCGTCTTATACAACTGATAAAGTACCACTAATGTGTACATATACAAAATACTGATGAAATCTTGAACTGGTACATGACGAGCAAGTGCACTCCACTCAGTTTCTCCTTGATAAACTTCATCACGAACCTCTGGCTTACCTGAAACTGAATCAAATGGATTGGAATGAGACATAATGTCTCAGTGAGCTCCACCTATCCTAGGCTGTGTGGCAACCTCGGGGAAAACCTACGATTGCCACATTCTAATCTCAACCCATTCCGGGTTTATACGTGTTTGTGTCTGCTATACTGTGTAGTCATGAAAACTAGACTACAATCTGCTAACTTAGTGATCGAGGGGAAACTAGGATCACTATCTGATAACTAACATAGTCTCATTGTAATATAATCATCTTTTTTTTTCATTATTAAGTTAGAGAGTTAGCGTGTAATACACAATAATTATCTTGGTTCATTTTACGGAGTGCATCCAAGTGAAGTAACCCCGGAGTACATCTCCCTCATACCGGTGAAAATTCCTATCTGAGGCTAACACCAGACTCCTCTTGTCACCGTGCAGGACTTACATAGAAACAATGCATGTCCACTACTAACGGGGAACCTCGACTCCACTACTAACGGGGAGCTTGAGAATCACGAGTTAACTTACGTGTGGACAATCCTCTCGGAGAAGTCCCATCCGACATAATTCGGAGCCTGCTGGACACGTTTAACCTTTTAACATACGTGTGGACAACCCTTTCGGAGGAGTCCCATCCGGCATAATCCGGAGCCTAATGGACACGTTTAACTTAATGTTATCATTCTTATATATATATGTGTGTGTGTGTGTGTGTGTGTGTGTGTGTGTGTGTGTGTGTGTGTGTGTGTGTGTGTGTATGAGTCGTCATGAAGGTTCCCTGATGGGCTGACCTATCCAGAATAAATATGGAGCGTACCTGAGCCACAACTCGTCAACATATATATATATATATACACACACACACACACACACACACATCTGTCTGTATAAATTCTGCATCATTAATTCCTGACTTACTTTTAGATTAACTTGCTTTGTGCGGCTATCCTCACGGATGGTAACTACACCGTTCCGGCTGTATCTGGAACCCCCGTACTCTAACTAGCGAGAACACTGGAGACACAATTTAACTTTTAATTAATTCTTAACTTATATGTGGCCTTTGACGTTCCAACTAGTGGGAACTACAAGAGGCACGTCTTAACCTAGTCTTATCAGAAATTTTGAATGTTGAAATACATTCCTAGTACTTTCGTACGCTTAATTAAATACGTCTTTATTCTTGTTAACCTATTAGGTTCTAGACTTATTGTTCTCATATGTCGTTCTTAAGGGTTCATCATCTCTCTCGTGATAACTTCCCTACTTTTCTAACCTTTACTCTCGTACCTACAATACATTGCTTAATCCTTGTTCCCTTATACTTTCATCCGTTGGAAGCCTTTCAGATATGTCAAAGTGGTGTTCCTTGAAAATTAGGATTTTCGTTGAAAACAGTTGCAAAACGCCTCGCCTAAACGCATCAACTCACCTAACGCAGCTTAGCAGACCAAGTTGGTTCTTCCAAGCCTCGCTGAGGCGAGCAGGTCCTCGCTGGGGAGTGGTCCAGAAGAAAAACGTGGTGCTCGCTGCAGCGAGCATGACAGTACAAAAATTGCTTAAAAACGTGATTTTTCACCATTTTGACTTATCCAAACTTACCCAAGCTTCCCAACAGCTTTAGGAATGATTTTTAACTGCAATTTGATGACTTAATTCATGGATAAACAAGGATTAGCATTCAAGGAATTAGGGCACAAAAATGATAACTTTTCTAAATAAAGGGGTTTCACCCAAAACTCACCCAAGGTGGGTTCTAATCTAAGGAATTCACCTGAATAACTTGATTGATTCTTTGCCAAGCTTCTCCTCAAACCTTAGCTTTGATCTCTTCCCTCCTTCCTTGGCTCACTTAGCATGTCTTGACTCAAGGTTCCCAAAATTGTGCTTGCTCATAGACTAGGCCATTGGAATGATGATTAAGTGAGGATTGAGGTGGAGAAGGATGAGAAATCGTGAGAGAGTGTAGAGAGAAGGGAGAGGATCTGATTTTCTAGAGAGAGAAATGAGAAGGAAAATGAGAAAATTGGGGGTTGGTTGGCTTTATATAGCCTCAACCCTCAATTTTACCAAAATGTCATTCACTTAAAATATCTCTGATACCTCGTCTCAATACTGATAAATATCTAAGTCTTAAGCGTGATGTTACAAGGTGCATTGGGGTGAACGTTGTAATTAAGTACTTATTAAGTGTAATTGTAAAAAAAAAGTACTTATGAAGTGTTTATCATAAAAGTGTTAATGAATTAGTTATTTTTTATCTTAGGTGGCCGGAATTTGCTTGGAGCAATTGGACCCCCGCGTGGTACAATTGCGAGCTTGTTGGTGAGGTAGTGTACTTGCAAATATTTTGAAGCTTAACTCAATGTTTATGTATTAAACTATTTTCATAAGTTGTTTCAAAAAGTTATAATTGTATTTATTTATATCATAAGATAAACTCATAAAAGTTGTAAGTAAGTAAGCTCTTTCAAATGCACCCTAAATTCTTTTCTACTAGACAATAGAAAAGACAAGCAAACATCTGCTACTAATTTAGAATTGAGATTTTGTAAACAATGGCCTTGCTTATTAGATGATGATTCTTAGGCTTTGTTTGAGAGTTTGGAGGGGAGGGGAAGGAAGGGTTTTGGGGGGAGAGAAATATAGCGGAAAATTGAGAAATCTTTCACATTTTTTGAAAGAGTATTTTTTTAGAGAATGATAAATTAATGCTTATAATTAATATATTTTTAACTTTAGGAATATTATAACAACATATATTAAATTTGAAGAATTCATATAAACCCTCCCAAACTCCCCAAAACCCTTCTCCAATACAATTTTTTAGTTCCCCAAATGAGGAGAGTTTTATATTTTGAAGAAAAATAAACCCCCAAAGCCCCTCCTTCCCAACGTCTTTTATTTCTTCCACTTACTCATTTCTTTTTTCCAAACCCTCCCTTCTCCACCAAACTCGCAAATAAAGCCTTAAGGTTCCTTTAAGAAGGTACCTATGTTTGTGTTTATAATAAATGAAGAATCTATGATGTTATTTTGCAGTTAAATATGTTTAGAGCTTATTTAATTTGGTGTGTGCTTTGAACTTGTGCTGTTTCTCACGAATGACTATAAACAATGAAAAAAACAAAACTTTTCTTCAAGTGGCAAACAAGAAAGCAAGTGAGAGGGAAGGTTACTTATAGTAAAAGGCTTAAGTGCTTTTTCTTGTCCCTTCTAATTTAAGATCAAAGTTACTGAGCTTTTAATTATTATATATAAGAACTAGAAAGTAGGGGAAGTTAAATAGTACCTAGAAGTTGATGTTCCTTTTCCAATATAAATATTTCTTGGTGACTTACCTTTTTTTATGGTTTCTCATATGCCCCTTTTTCAGAGGTAATCATATTCAAGGCACAATCAAACACTAAATGTGGACACCTATTTCAACTATGATTTGAATATTGGTTCACTATATTATAGATATTAATCTATTTCGTTAGATCTAACCATGATTGATTTCTTGATTTTTTTAATGCAAAAAGAAAAAGTAAAGAAAAAGATAAATGAAAAAACTATATAGATTGAGGGTATCCATCTATCAATGAAGAAGGATTTGATAAACAACTGTGATAGTTACAAGCATGATTTTATACTCTTTATTGTTTTGAGCAATATTCTTCATTTGTTGTTGCTATTTATCTTTATTTTATAGCCACTGCCCACAAGCATAGATTCTCTCTTATATATGAGTCCTTAAAAATGGATGAATGTGCTTTGATCTGCTTTGATTCTCTCTGCCCCAAAAAAGGTTTCATGCTTTTGTTTATCTATGCATCTCCTTATCATGGATTTTCTTTCTATTAGGCGGTTGTAGGCACACCTTATAGCTGGTGTGATGTGAACACTACACGTATATAAAATTGCACACATATCGTTAAAATAGTAACTTTGGTACAAAAGTAATTTGATTATTATGAAGTTCGGCCAATTGTGCTTATGTTTTGACTGCAAATTAGTTACACTAACATTGTATTATTTATACTTAGGGTCTAAATAGTACAACTTGTAGTTAAATACTATACAATCCACTTTATGATCGATGTATCTTGTATATTATTCCAACAATGAGGCATAACCAACACATATGTATTTTATTCCAACTCCACCTTACTCATTTGTGTATAAAAAGCCTTCACCATTCTACATTTTCTTCATTGCAAAACCTCTTCCTATAGTCACTTGATTGTCTTCAATAGGTGGGAGATTGCTTTGAGAAGTTTGTAACAGCAAAATGAACCATGCATGTTATCAAATGGGGTCTGGTTAGTTTTTCTTCATGTCCCTTGCAAGAAATTTTCCTTTCTTGAAAATTCCTTTTTTTTAGTCCATGCATCATTTTTTTTGTCATCAATGATAAATTCCTTGGCCAATTTGGAGGATTATCGATTTATCGTCAACGTTTTAAATTGTGGCACTACAGTTACAATCTTTGATATTGCGAAAAATTATATTCAAATACAATTGATGCAGCCAAAATGTGGTCATAGACATTAAAAACATTGACGCCGCGACCACAATCACAGTCACATACCTTGATTACATTACCTTTCTTTACCATGTTTTAAAATATCAACTATCTTTATACTTTATATGCCCTTTGAAGGTAGTAGAACTGCTAGAAGAACTTTAGAGTTCGGAAAGACACATGTAGTGAGGCCTAAAGGAATACATCAAGCAACTATAGTTTGGCTGCATGGTCTTGGTGATAATGGTTTGAGGTATGGATACCATCTTTTCAATACAGTTATATTATATGTCTCATTTTTTTTATAACACTGTCGACATAGTTTTAAAACGCGGTTGCAGTCACGATTGTGGTTAAGGTAATTACGCTGTAAACTTTTATATTGCAGTAAAATGTGGTTAATATGGCCATGGCCTACACCTTGTCTATCTTATTTTCTTATACTAATTTTTTTCCTTTATATCCAAAAACCCTCTTTATTTTTTATCTGATTTTTCTGAGTTAGGAGGTGATTGTGATCAGAATTTCATACTCTTCCAGATGAGAAAGATAGTAAATTATATCACAAGGGTCCAAATTAACTACTTTTTTTTTGTGTTGTATGTTTTTAGTATGGAGCTTTTCTTCTACTGAGATTCTATTTGGGATAAATTCTGTTGGAAAAAGTTGTTATTATTTTGATAGGTGGAAAGCTTGATTTGGAAGAGTATCTACTAAGATTCTGGACTAAGGGACCACATGAAAACTTTGTTTTTCTACTAAATTGAGTAACTTGACATGAATTTTTTTTTTTGGTACAGTACTTGATATGACTTTTAAATTGACAGAAGAATATTTATATGAATAGCAAAATAATTAATAGTCACAAAAATTACCATTGAGTCAGGTCATTTTAATGTATGGATTTTTATCTAGCAAATATGTGTTTTCCTAATTGATGTTTGTCATCTTCTTTTATATTCTAATCTATGAGACAAACATAATAAAAAATTTAAGCTTGGTTTTGTTGCAGCTCATATCAGCTCCTTGAATCACTTCCACTTCCAAATGTAAGTTTGTATTCTCACCTTTTAGCATCCATACTTGAAATTGAAGGCGTGTCTCATGTACGGATGTCAGTGTTAGATACCGACACAACATCAACACATGTGATTACATTCAATCGTTTCAATTTTATCAAATTATTACCCGTATCTACATGTGTGTTTGTGTCCGTACGTAGCTCTATAGTATTTCGATAAATTTATTCTCATGTGCTTAACATAAGATATTGTGTGTCTTATGATGTTATATGATGCAGATAAAATGGATTTGTCCAACTGCTCCTACCCGCCCTGTAGCTATACTTGGTGGCTTTTCTTGCACTGCATGTAATGTTAAATCCCTCTTGTTTTCTATTAGTTTTTTTCCTTACTAAATCAGAATTGTGTAACTATATGTACACATAAGTGTATATTATAACCTTATATTTTGCTATTTAACAATGATCAGGGTTTGATATGGGAGAACTTTCAGATGATGGTCCAGATGATTGGGATGGTTTAGATGCCTCAGCAGCACATACTGCAAATTTGTTGTCAACTGAGCCAGCTGATGGTACTTTCAAGGCTAAATAATATAAAGATTTCATTTATCTAATTCTAATTTTAAGCACATTAATTTGATGCTTGTGATTGATATTTTTCTAGACACTAAAACATCATTTTTCTTGTGGCAGTGAAAGTTGGGATTGGAGGCTTCAGTATGGGTGCTGCAACAGCTATATATTCTGCAACTTGTTTTGCCATGGGAAGGTATGGAAATGGCCTCCCCTACACTCTCAACTTAAGAGCAATCATTGGACTAAGTGGCTGGCTTCCAGGGTCAAGGTATATAACAATATTATTGTCAAGTGATATTTGGTTATCTATGTTCATGAAAAGTACGTCAGGTAGTGATAAGAGTTTGATCTTGTAATTTAGGGACGTTGTTCAAATACCTTCGAGTATAGTTGTAAAATGATCATTAGTACACATTATTAAATCTTTGATTGTCTACATGTGGTCACATACTAAACTCTAATGATTGACACTATGGTTTTTGCAATTGATGTTAATGTAGGAGCTTAAGGAGCAAGATAGAACTGTCACATGAAGCAAGAAGGAGAGCTGCTTCATTGCCAGTTTTTCTGAGCCATGGAATTAGTATGTTACTATACATCTTAATTTGTGACATTTGGTTTTTTTATTTAAGTAGGACGTTGGTTATAAGTTACATATTATTATAGTACTGACACTTGTTGCCCAACATGTGTGGGCAGCGACATAACATTGATACAAATGTTTATGTTGCGTTTCGTCTATGTTTATGCTTCATATTTTACTACATTAGACTCAAAGCATGGATTAAGGAATTTCTAGTTTCTCTTAATATTTTCATTGGTATTTTAGTAAAATCTAATCTCATTAGTCACAAAAGTTCTTCAACAGGACAATGGTGTTTAAAAATTCTTTCTACCACTTCATGAAAGAATTTACAGATATCGATGTCCTTTGCTTCTATCAATAAGGTCCTACTCGATTAACCAATAAGCTTATGTGCATACTACTATGATCTGCATTGAATGCTCAAATGGTGATTTATTTATGTATTCAGAAAGCATAGTAGTAGTTTATTTAAGTTAACATCTAAAATCCATTTTTCAGGTGATGATGTAGTCCTCTACAAATATGGAGAGAAGTCAGCCCAATCCTTGTGTTCAGCAGGGTTTCAATATATAACATTCAAATCCTATGAGGGGTACACTTTTATTTCTTTATTTTTTATAAAAAAAAATTAGTAGAATTAACTCAACTATGAACAATTGGTTCAATCACGATTAAACTGGATGATAAATAAAAAAGTAAAAAATGTAGAAACAAAAAAAAAGGTTAAAACAATTGTTGTTCAACCAAACCGACATAAATTGATTAAAACCAACGAACAATTGGTTCAATCACGATTAAAATGGATGATAAATAAAAAAGTAAAAAAAGTAGAAACAAAAAAAATTTGGTTAAAACAATTGTAGTTCAACCAGATCGACAAATTGATTGTTGAAATTTGGGGCTTAACTCATCATTACGAAACTAACTTGTAAGGTGAGGAGTGTCTCCTCTTTATAAACTTTTATCAAGAGTTTTATCTATCCGATGTGAAACTTGGTTTTTTCCAATACACCTTCTCACGCCCATCGCTCTTGGGCTTGGTGTGTATAAATGATGGGTGATCCGATCGACAGACTCTGATACCATATTGAAATTTGAGGCTTAACTTATTCTTACAAAATTGGCTTGTAAGGTGAGGAGTATGTCCTCTTTATAAACTCTCATCAAGAGTCATATCTATCCGACGTGGAAGTTGGATTTTTTCCAATAGATATGTTGATCGGTTCGGTCTAATTTTTAAAACATTATAATCAAAGATTAGTTAAAGCAATTGTTTCACTTTTTGGCTTGTTATATTGTGCAGGCTTGGTCATTATACAGTTCCTAGAGAGATGGCTGAAGTCTCCAATTGGCTTGGCTCAAGCCTGGGGATCGAGGGACCCTCATAAATAATACGGCATTAAGTCATGTTGTAGAAGACATGTGGAACAAAAACAAGGAAGATAGAGAAGGACATGAACAAGCAGCTAGATATCATGGAATGGTTCATAGAAATATAATTTAATATGGTGAAAATGAATTTTGAACTGACTTTGAATCTCATCCATTTTGGTAACTTTAGACTTTTTTCATGAGAGAAAAGTGAGAAAGAGATCCAGAAAAATAAGGTAAGATAAAGTGTGTTATACTTATATGAGAATGATAGATAAAATGGTTGGGTGTATAATACCGCTATAAGAGAATCACTTATATAGAAATTTTGTCATGTTGAGAAATAAAGATCTAAGAGTTTGTTTGTCCTTAATTTATTCTCTTTGTTTGGATATTTTCCATTTTTTTCTTCTTTCTATTATGCGCCAAATTTGCCAGAGAAGTCATTAAGCAATCATACTCCCACTTGAATCAATTAGTCACGGCCACTTCAAGACGAAAATTTTAAAACATGAGGTTCAGAGAAATTCTATTCTATAAAGTCTTTTTGTTTCGAGCTATTTTTTTAGCGATCACAATGCCATTTGGATCGGCATAGGTTGTCATGTCAATCATAACCATTTATACAACATAATCACAACAATTATATTAAATTTGATTTTATTTTTTACAATTATGTCAAGCTTTCTCGTATTCTATTATTTTAAAAATTAAAATTAATAAAAATAATTAATTTGTTATTACAATGGTGAAGTTAACATGTTCTGCAACTTTGTTTTTTTAGAAGCTGTTTATTTTCTCGTGGTTAGTCTCAAAACTTCTATCATACTCAATTTGCATTGCTTCGTTAATTTTGAATGACAAAGTGTAAATTTAGCTTTTCCAAATCTGCGCAATATAATGTTCAAAAAATAATTCTGTTTCATTTTAATTTGAATTTTTCCCATAAAAATCTTTGATCTATCATCATACACGCAGATGTTTTGCTTAATAGAGTTAAATATGTTTTTTGTTTCTATAAATATCTCAACTTTTCGTTTTAGTCCCTATAAAAATTTTCTCCAACTTTTAGTCCCAAAAGAAATTTTATCTTCACTTTTGGTCTCCCCTTTAAAGTAAATTCATACGTAGAATTCATATTTTTTAATAAAATTTTGCAGAAAAATTTATAATATTATAAGAATCTTTCCCCAAAAAAATAGAATTTTTTAACAAAACAAGAATTAAATATGAATTTTTATATTTTGGGTGGTTAAAAATTTGTATTTAATTTATGTTTTGTTAAAAAATTCTAATTTTTGGGAGAGATTTTTACAATATTCTACACACTTCAGCACAATTCCATTAAAAAATACAAAAATTTACTAAAAACACAGAGACCAAAAGTAGCGATTGAAAATTTTATAGGGACTAAAAGTTGAAGAAAAATTTTAGAGAGACTAAAATGAAAAGTTGGTATATTTATAGGGAGCAAAAACATACTTAACCCTAATTTTAATCTCTACAACATATGTTAACAGCAAGTCTAAAACACGGAGGTTCGAAGAAATTACTATAATTCCACAAAATAACAAAATTGTTGTCCACGAAATATTACTCCCTCTGTCTCACTTTAAATGATCTAATTTGAAAATATGCACTATTCACATAATATATTTTGACCATATTTTTCTTCTAATATGCAAAGATAAATTGTAGCATATAAGATGTTTTTTTAGGAAAGCATATAAGATGTTGTTGGATTTGTCTCGATGAATATTTTAAAAATATCAATTTTTTTCTAATAGATTATTAAAGATATTTAACATCAAAATTGTGCATTGACATACGTGATAGAGTCAATTGTGTCACATAACATGAGTCAGAGATGGATGGAGTATAAATTAAACATGGGAAATGTTAACGAGTTCCCCTGGGGCACTCTTTAAGACCTTTAAATAGTAACTTTTTTTGAAAATTTATGTAATCAATGCATTGGAAATTGAAATTTGATTTTTTTTATGAAATAGTTTCTTCTTTTGGTATGCTTAAAGAGTGTCCCGGGGGCACTCGTTAACAAGACCCATTAAACATTATACCAATTATAATAAGTTTAAGATAATTTGGCACGAAGCTTAAAACATAGGTTCAAAGAAATTCTATAGTTCCAAGTCTTCTCTGCCTTTATAAAGTCTTTTGCAGTTTTGGACTATTTCATTTTTCTAACAACCAGACCCCAACTAGAATCTCTTAACAATTCATACTCCCGTTTGAATTAAACTTCTTCTCTTATACCAAAATCATTCATGATGACCATTCTTACTTCACAAATGTCACTTCTTTTGCTTCTACTTTTATCTATAACCACATTCCACACAAGCATGTGCAGCAATGACAACAGGTTGGTCCGATGCAATGAGAAAGATCAAGAGACATTATTAACATTCAAAAAAGGAGTCAATGATTACCTTTATTCGATGTCAACGTGGTCAGCCAAAAAAGATTATTGTGCATGGAAATGAGTCAAATGTGACAACGTTACTGGCAGAGTTACAAACCTTGATCTTAATAATCAATTTTTGCAAGGTGAAATGAATCTTTGTATTCTAGAACTTGAGTTTCTTAGTTACTTGGAATTGAGCGAGCATGATTTTCACGTGTATACTATTCCAGCAATTCAACACAACATCACACATGCATCTAACCTTATCTACCTTGATATATCTTCTGATGGACATATAGGCGGTGTTGGTCCTCACATAGATAATCTTCATTGGCTTTCTCCACTTTCTTCTTTGAAATATCTCAACCTCAGTGGTATTGATCTTCATAAAGAAAGCAATTGACTTCAAATAGTGAATACACTTCCTTCACTATTAGAAGTACAATTATTTAATTGTAAACTAAGCAACTTCATGATCAATCCATCTATTGCATATTTGAATTTGTCTTCACTTGTAACTCTTGTTCTTTCTTTTAACAACTTCACCTCTCATTTACCAAATGGGTTTTTTAATCTCATCAAACACATCAACTATCTTGACCTTTCATATAGCAATATACATACATGGTGAGATACCTTCTAGCTTGCTAAACCTTCAAAATTTGAGACAACTTTATCTTTCTAATAACCAACTACAGGGACCAATTCCAGATGAAACAGACCAACTAGCACATATTCAAGACCTTGATTTTTCCACTAACATGTTAAGTGGTTTCATTCCTTCAACTCTAGGAAACCTCTCATCCTTAAATTCCTTACATATTGGCTCTAATCATTTTTCTGGTGAACTTTCAAATTTAACTTTTTCCAAACTCTCTATTTTAGATTCACCAGACGTGAGTAGTTCAACTTGTGTATTCCAATTTGATTTGAATTGGGTTCCTCCTTTTCAACTCTCCGAACTTTCATTGAAAAATACAACTCAAGGCCCAGACTTTCCATCTTATTTAGTGGCCGTCTATTACCTTTCATCGTTCACTTGTCTATTCGTGTCTTATAAGTAATACTCATATTTAACATAAAAAAAATAAAAATAATCATACTCATATTTTAGTGAATCCCCTAAAAAAAACTCATATTTTAGTGAATAAAGAATTAGGGGTTTAGTGAATAATACAAAACATTTATGTTCTCTATTTTTTAGCCTTCTTATTTATTTTATTTTATTTTTTTACAAAAAAATATTTCTTTTTCCTTTAACATAAAAAAGTTCCCTAAACCCCTAATTCTTGTATCTCTCGTCTCCTTCGAGTTTGTTTTCTTTTCTAACAAAAAAAAGACTCTTCACTTCTCCCGCCGCACACACATCCGGCTCTGCCACCAACCCCTTCCAGTTTACACCTTCAGGTTTGTTTTCCCTTTCTTCCTTGTTACTACTCCTCCATTCAACTTGTGTCATTTTCGTGCTGGTTTAGGGTTTATGCGTTAATTAGGTTTCATTCCTCATTTTCATAATCAAATTTTTTATTTATTTTTTTATTTTTTAGTTTCATTTGACTTCTGATTTCTTCTAGTTTGTGAGTGCTCAAGTGTTCAATTAAGAGTTTCTCATTTGCTTAGATTGACTTATTTCAGCTTATCTACGAGTATAAGTTTTGCGAGACTGTTCGGGAGAACTTATGAGAACAGCTTACAACATTGTTCATAAGCTGTTTTTCAGTTTATTTTCATAAGTTCTCCAAGATAGTTAATGAAAACAGCTTATATCTTATACGAAAAAAATTCAACTTTATTTTATCTTGTGCTATATAAATAGCTTATACGTCAGCGCTTATCATTGTGTTATAAGCTGGAAATAAGTTCAGCTTGCTTTAAATTAATTGGTTACACAAAAACAATAATTTTATGTGTGTTTAATTAATTTGTTGTTATTAGAATTATGTTGGAAATCAAAATAAAATTTAGTTTTTGTTATGTATTGAAGTGCCGCAATTTAAAAAGAAACATTGTGTTGGCCCAGTAGTAAGTTGTCATGGATTGTTCTTTGAGTGCACCGATTTAAAACAATGGTTACAATTTTGTGAAAAATGTTTTTTCTGTTAAATAAAAAGAAATTAGAATTTGGAAAAGTTTTGAAACAATGTAAACTTTGGTTAACAATTGTGTTAGTTCATGATAAGTCAATATTAAATCAAGTTTTGATCAATAATCGTGTTGGTTCATGATAAGTCACAATTGGACCAGGTTTTGAACATTTCAATTTTACTATTTTGAATTTGGATTTGATAATTTTGAGGCTTAAAATTGTACCAATACAATGATCGTTGTTTTACTCATTTGAAATTAATACATGTGCTTCGGTCATAAATATCAAGTGGTTGCTTTAATGATATTATTTGCTTTGTGTAATAAATTATTCTCCTTAATATTGTGTTGATCTTATATGTGCATGGTAATATGAAAGTAATTGTTAATTTCGTGTTTATCTTGATATTAAAATAATTTGGGTATGTTTTGAATCATTGTAAGTTGACATATGTTCCTGGAGAAAAGTTATAGAAAAATATTAATGATTTTGGTTCATTGTTTATTTTATATTGTGAAACTTATTTATGACTTACTATGAAACACAATTAACCACAAAACTTGAATTTAACACAGAATTTGTGATGCATGTATTAGTTATATGATAACTAAGATGAAAGTGTTTTGTGTTATATTTAATTTTATGTCGAGTATATGACTTGCATGTTTAAACTCATCTTATGGAGTTAAAATTGGTTATGACATTTTTTTATGATCATGTTTTATTTTGCTATGTATGTTCTAAAACTAGTGTTTGAGGCTCATGTAAGTTTTACCGGACCCCACGGTGGGCGCCAACTGTACTTGCAGATAGTAGAATATCTAAAACAAGGGTTTAGTAATGTTTATGTCATGCCTTGAGAATACTCTCAAGAGAGGTATTTATAGCATTCTTTGGGCTTCCATTTCTGTGACTTAGGCGCCAAGTAACTTGGGCCCTAAGTCACGCTTGTAGCGTTCTAGATGCTTCTAGAAGCTTTCTTGAGGCGGCGCCTTGGAGGGGCGCACCTAAGGTTATTTTGGTCTTTATGAAGGGTGTTGTGCCCCTAATCCAATATTGACGGTCCACAACCCCCAAACACGAGTCTTGAAACAAGACGAAGTGGTTAATTATAAAGTTGGCGGTCCAGAACCTACTTCACAGTTTATTGATCAGACTATACAATATTTTGTTTTATTCACAATTTATGTTGTATTGATCAAACTAGAGAGTATTTTGTTTTATTCATAATTTATGTATGACATGTTTTGTTAATCAAACTAGATTATTTTGCTTTATTATGTAATTATATGTCAAACTTATATTCATTTCATTTTCTTCATATTTTATCAGGTGGTTATACGTGTGGCAGTTCCTGCATTGTTATGGAAATTGTGGATATAATTTTCCAAAGAGAGCCAATATTGTGACATCAATAATTAAGAGTTGTATAAGATGAGGTCATACATGATTGTACCTTTGTTGCTTCTGAGTTAATCTTTTACTTGTTGCAATGTTTTTATACAAGTCATGGAATGGTTGCATTGATGTTGTCAACTGTTCTTGGAGCTTGTCCTCACCTCAGGTTCTCTGTAGCTCTGTCCTTAATTTTAATTCAAAATGTATTGATTTTGGAAAGTGTTGCTAATGTTAAGGGTTAAAGTAAATTAGTTCTGTTTATTATATATCAGTTTATACAAATGGTTGCAATAGGAGTTTCTGTAGAAACTTGTTTGAACAATAGTTAAAAATGAGTTCAAAAATATTTTCGGTCACCGAAGAGATTACTAGGCTGAGTCGCGGACTAAGTCGCTCTCAATGGAAGAGTTGACTTAGGAAGAGCGCGCTTGACATGTGTTCAACATGCCCTGCCATGTGTATACTGACTCGTGCAAAATGCTTACGTGTAATAACGTGTACTGAAACAAAAAATTCCATATATTTCATGTCAATAAAAAATCAATACACCATCGTGCATGTGGTGGTCACTTAAAGTGCGTCATCACTCGTTTACAAAACTTTGTGCGCTTCTCAGTCCTCAAGGGCATACACACCCTTGAAAGTGATACATCTACTATATAAATACCAGAGTAGTGTATAATTTACCTAATATTGGACATAAATTTTTTTCAATTCACACGTCGAACATAATATTCCAACTTGTTTTTTTTTTTTGAGCAAAATATTCCAACTTGTTGTAGCTTCCAATCTAAATTATGTGAAGATGCCATCTGATTTGATTTGAAGTACAAAAGAAATACTACTACTGTCATATATGTAAACTTAACTGGAACTTGCTAATATTTTTTGGATACAATCTTAAAACTTAAATTAATAAATAGAGTTGATAGCTAATGATTAAAGTTAACCACTACTGCTGGGAAGAAAGCATTGTGATGCTTTCAAACAACTATAACAACTATTTTCTTCAGTGATAAGAGATTTAAACACTTTAAAAAAAGTGATTGTGTGTTCGAACTCTGACTCTTGTGTTTAGAGAAAATTTAACTGGGAGAAGAATATTCATCTTGTGTGTCTTATAGGATCCCGAACGAAGATTAATCTCCGTTAAATGACAGTGAAAATTCCGTGTCAATAACATAATAACAACAACAAAAAAATAATATTTTCTCACTTTTTTCATAGTAAGTTTTTAATAAGTTTGAAGGACTTCAAGGACAAAATGCTTTTTTTTTTTAAAGATTCAAGGACAATATGTTATGAAAAATTAGTTGATGTATATCCTGAGTGTTTCATATTCCTATAACTCTTATTTAGTGACCGTCTATTACCTTTAATCGTTCACTTGTCTATTCGTGTCTTATAAGTAATACTCATATTTAACATAAGAAAATAATACTCATATTTTATTTTAGTGAATCCCCTAAAAAAACTCATATTTTAGTGAATAAAGAATTAGGGGTTTAGTGAATAATACAAAACTTTTATGTTCTCTATTTTTAACCTTCTTATTTATTTTATTTTGTTTTTTTACAAAAAAAATATTTGTTTTTCCTTTAACAAAAAAAATTCCCTAAACCCCTAATTCGTCTCCTTCGAGTTTGTTTTGTTTTCCAAAAAAACACAGACTCTTCACTTCTCCGGCCCCCGCCGCACACACATCCGGCTCTGCCACCAACCGCTTCCCATGTTTTCCCTTTCTCCCTCATTACTACTCCTCCATTCAACCTGTGTTCCAAACCTTAAGGGTAGAGTTTATTTGTTAATTAGGTTTCATTCCTCATTTTCATTAACAAATTTTTTTTTTTGAGTTTCATTTGACTTCTGATTTCTTCTAGTTTGTGAGTGCTCAAGTGTTTAATTAAGTGTTTCTCATTTGCTTGGATTGACTTATTTCAGCTTATCTACTAGTATAAGTTTTGTGAGACTGTATATAAGAACTTATGAAAACTGCTTACAACATTGTTCATAAGCCGTTTTCAGCTTATTCTCATAAGTTCTCCAAGATAGTTAATGAAAACATCTTATATTTTACGAAAAAAATTTAACTTTATTTTATCTTTTGCTATATAAATAGCTTATACGTCAGCGCTTATCATTATGTTATAAGCTGGAAATAAGTTGTTTATCCAAATAGGGCTTTAAATGATGCTTAATAACTGTGAGTATTAAATGTGAGTTTTTTATTAATGTGGAAAATGTTGAACGGTGCCTGGTGTTGAGCACTCTATTTCTTATTTTATTTATTTATCATCCGTGTTGAACCAATTAAACCTATTAGAATATTATTAGAATATCGTAGAATATATAAAGATATTCTAATAATATATAAAGATATTATACGATATTCAAATAATATACAAAGATATTCTAATAATATTTTAATAAAACCATGACCCAGAGACTTCTGAATTGGATCTTAGGTCCGGTTTCTAAGTCGTTGAACTAAACACATTTCTATGACGCCCGGATATTTCAAAATGGAGACGTACCCGTATCGGGATACGTATCGGATACCGATACTCCACGGATACTCTCGGATACGTACCCACAGAGTATCTGAAAAAAAATGAAGGGTAAAAAAGTGAGACTGTGTTGTGAAAATTCAATGGAGATGTATATGATTCAATTTAACATATGAATCACTATAATTGTTTTTTGATTAACCAATTAAAAATTATGTTTTTGGTGGATGAAAGTAACGAGAGAGAATATTCAATCAATCAACATTAAACAAACTTTGTTTTGAGTTCTTTATTGATGTATTTGTTGATATTCTAACGTATGAATGGAAATAAAATATGATTTATACGAAAAATGTTTCATTTTTTATTTTGATCACATGTATTATTTTTTTGTAAATCGTGACTTTTGTGATTATATATTATTGAAGAGTATTAATGCTTATTTTTTTCAAGGATTTTACATGCATATAAATTTTGATATAAATATTTTGTTAACGTATCTTAGCCGTATCGTATCCTAAATTTTAAAATTTCACGTATCCACATACCTGTATCGTATCGTATCGTACCCACACCCATACTATGTATCCAGCTTCATAGACACATTTTTTAACAATCAAAACCCTCAAACCCTAAAAACAATAGAAACCCGGAAACAACAAAACTGAGCAGCTCCACGAAATCAAAGCAAGCTTTGCCTTTGTTGTATTGTATGTATATCAAAAACAACTTGGATTAGAGTTGCACCATTGAAAATTTCTACTGCCCGGTTAACGCAACTGAACTTCTTCTGTGTCGAAAACAGTGCGAAAGTCGTCCAGGTTTTCCTTTTTTCGTATATTTTATGGGTATCTCTATATTTGTAGTTAACTGAACAGATAGATTTTTATGCAGTTTGTTAAAATCTTTGAACTCGTGTACTTTTTCTGTTGTTATTTAGTTTTGCCATGTCAAATAGACAAAGCCTTTTTTTTTTTATGTAATCTATGTGCTGTTAAAGTTTATAAATTACCATAAACTTTTATGATGGTTGGCAAGGGATGTTGAGTTGAAATCTTTGAACTTTTAAAGTCGTTCTGTGGTCTATTATATTGGTTTTTATCGGTCTGTGTTTGTTGTACCTTTAAGTGATTTGTGATTGGTATTTTATGATTGAGTGTCCCAATTGGGCTCTTAGTTTGGATTATTAACATAGTAGTTAATAGCGGCCGCCACGGTGCGTAGCGGTTTTGCGACGGGTTGCGGTTCAAAACCCTATCATTCTTTAACAGAAAATCGCGAATTGTCCTTTTTTTTTAAAAAAAAAACTGAGGGCATTTTTGACTTTTTCTTCAAACCCTAAACATTTCAGCTCCTCTCTTCTTCTCATTCTTCTGCGCCGTTCCAAAAATCAAAACACAACACCACCCAACTTCTCTCTTCCTCTACACCGTTCGCGGTTGGCCGCTCGCCGTTCACCACCCAACTGTTCTTGCCGTCGTTCGCTGTTCTCGCCCTAAAACAGTGGTAACTTGTTCTGTTCCATAGCTTTTGCTCTGTTCTGTAACTTCTTCTGTTCCACAGCTTTTGCTCTGTAACTTCTTCTGTTCCATAGCTGTTGCTCTGTTCTGTCACTTCTTCTGTTCCATAACTTCTTCTGTTTCTGTTTCAAATTTCACTGTTTCTGCTATGATTCTGTTTCAACTTCTCTCTTTTGTTTAAGGCGTGCTGTGATTTCCTTATTTTCTGCTATGAAAACAGTTGTAATTTCTCTCTTTCAAATTACGATCATTGATTTCCAATGCTATGTTATATTGGAATTATCGGTTCTTTCTTTAGGATTTAATATTTTGAATTTTGATTAAAACTTTTGATATTATGTTGGAGACTTGAAGGCTTTCATAAGATTTGGGTGTTTTGTATGATTTATGAATGTTTCATGAGTAAAAGCTTTCATAAGATTTGGGGTGTTTTATATGATTTATGAATGTTTCATGAGATTTGAATGTTATATTTAATTTTATATTAGATATATGTTTGTTTATAATTTATAGTATTATTTACGTAATTTGTCCAAAATGTTATCAAATAGCGGTTTCTTTACATAGTACTGACAAAGTCTAATATCCTATTTAGGTGATTTTACTGATTTTGCTACTCGTTTGTTGTTTGAAGGTTAACTGAAATGGTGAAGGGTAAGTTGGGTAAGTTAAAAGAACCTGTTCTTACGGCTTTCACATCTAATGGTGACTATGCAGCTATTCTGTCTGCAAATGGGACGGTAAAAGTAAGCATTGCCTTCATCTCCCTTAAATGTTTTATCTAATTTTGATATAATTTTTTCAATCATAACTCTTCCTTTGGCATATTTCAATTAGCTTCTAGTTTATAGAAGCTTCTTAGTTAAAGCAAGTTTATAGTTATTTACTTAAAGAAAAGTCAATATAAGCTTAAACGTGTTTATGAAGTTAAATTAGAGAGCTTATGAAAAAGTTTAGATTACTAGCCAATTTCGTCTTTTTACGAAAACTGTTTAATAAATATTGCAAGGTTATTTATATTTATATTTATATAAGTGTTTATTGAGAAGTTTATCTAAACTGCTTCTTTGAATTTACGGTTCTTAAATAACTAACTCATACTTTGCCCGTTACCCTACAAATCTTATTCAATATGCTGAAGACCAATTCAACTAAAATGATGTCAAATGAAATTTATAAATGACAGAGTGTCAAACAATAGAATTCGTATCCGATCCGACGATCAATTTGCATTGCTGTTGCAAATAAGATTTTGTTGGCTATTTGAATTCTACAATTGCGCTTCTTATAGTTCTTGTAATGTTGATGACAAAAATTCATCTTCTATTTTTCAGATTTGGAATACAAACAGTGGGGATCTGTTAGCAGAGTGGAAGCCATCAGATGGAGATCATGATATTCGTTATTCTTGTATTGCATGCAGTTTCACCGGGAAAAAGGTAGTGTGGAATTTTAAGAGAATATTTTACTCACTAATGCTTTAAAAGGCTCGATTCTTACTTTCTCCAGTGTGTTGTGGGCTGCTTTATATTGTAATTAGCGTAAAAAAGGTAAGGGAACTTGCTTATTAGCTCTCGTAATGGAAGATGGAAAAGTTCTCGCTGTTGATGTTTCCACTGGTGAGAGGAAGTGGCCTACTAGTCATCCAATTCCCAGGTATTCTTGTCATTTGAATTTATTTATTTTAAATGAAAGTTTTCTACATATTCATCTTATGAAGTGTCAAAACATTATCGCACCATTGAACAAAGTAAAACTATTCATTCAAATGAGTGCTTTTTGGTTCCCTCTAATCTCCATGCATGGTATATTTAATAAAAGCAATCATTGTTTGATCATATAAAAGTGTTAATTGACCGTGTTTGTACCAAAAAAAAAGTGTTAATTGACCTTGGTTGTCTTGGATAAACTCGAGCATTCTTTGTTATATTAAGCAAATATTAAATTTGTCATTGGACCCAAAAGACTTATAGTTGGTCTGAAAAAATCTCGTGTGGGACCAAATATAAAATGTGAACCAACGCAATGTTTAATAAACTGCACTGGATGTTTTTCATGTTCACTACTACATTATGATTAAACATATTGATGTCATTTATGCCAACCCTTTCTTCAGTTTAATACACTGCCTTTGTTGGATAGTCTATGTAATTGTGAACGAGGGTATCAGTCAGTTTAACACATTAGAAATACTGTACATTTGCTTAGTGTTAGAATAAAGTTTTGTATAGTTCATATTGGTTTATGGTGTGTATAGTACACACATATAATGAAACAGAAACTTCCATTCCATATTTAAAAATGCATCGGTTTCCTTAATATTACCAGTTTCACAAGTGACGTCCATATGTTGATTATGCTGCTTTAATATGATATTAAATTATACTTAATACCAGTATATAATTTGTTGTTCTTGCTCATCCATATATCATCATACAGTGGGATTTGCGGACTTTCATTTGCAAAAAAAGGACAGCTTCTTTGTGTTGTTGGACATGATGGGAAGGCATATGAGATTAATTCTGAAACAGGAGAGCTTCTAAAGGAGTTTAAAATCTCAAAAAAGTCCATCTCTTTACTGGCTTTCTCACATGGTGTGTACTAAATTACTTTTGGATAATCTTGTTAACCCACTTGGGTTGGCCTGGTGGTATTGGCTTGGGACCTGGGAGTGTGCTCCTCCTCAAGGTCTTAGGTTCGATTCTCCCCGGTGCCAATTTGGGTGGGCTAATTTAGCTCCTTAAAAAAAAAAAATTAATCTTGTTACATGGTAGTTGACACTCGTCATTTTACTTTTTGTCCAGATGAAAAATATTTAGCTATTTTCAGCTCTAGACTACGAGTTATAAGTTGGGAAACTGGGAAAGAGGTTCTGAAGTTTCCTAATGATATGGTAAGCGTCATTACTTATTCTGGATATAAATATTTGTCTTTACAAGCTCAAAGCATCACCATATTTTACTTTTATGCCTAAACAGGGAAATATACATCGTGTTTCTATATCCAATGATGCAAAATATTTAATTACATCAGATTCTGAGAGTAAACATCTTCAAGTTTGGAGTTGTGACTTAAGTTTAGGAACTGTGAGTTGTGGTCCAACACTACCATTGAGGCATGCTCCGTTGGTTCTTGATTGCCACTCTGGTGGCAATGAAGATGATTTAGCTGTTTCAGCAGTTACGTCTTCAGGTGGAACTTACATATGGAAGAATTTGAATACCTCTTCTGAAGGTGAAGTACACCGAACTAAAATAACCTTGAAAACAGAAAATGTCGAAAGTAAGAAAAGGTGCAGTTCCATTATTGCATCCAGATTTCAATCCACGGGGGAAGACGGACAGATAAAAGCTTTGGTGACTTATGGCTCTGTAGATCATCCACAATTTACTGTCTTAAATATTAGTGATTTAGGGGAGAATGTGGTATTAAATCTGGAAGATGAGCTTGATTCCATTCAAAAGCATGAAAGCCCTTCTAAGAAAGGTCAGATATACTAAATATGTGTTTAGTTTTTCTTACACCCTCATTTTTGGTTCCTTTTAGGTAATTATTAGGTGATCTTGATTTATATGATGTTTTCAGAAAATACTTTTCCTGCCCTAGTGGGAGTTGTTTTTCAACTTCATAGATTGTTGATATGCTCAATTTTAGGATACAGGGGAGAGGGACCCTTACAGAAGTCATTAATCAGCTAGACGGGATACGATGTATAAATAAGAGAAATAAGGGTAGAAATATGCGTTATGCAAGTTTAGATAGTTAACGTGAAAAGAAAAATTAATTGTGAAGGGGAAACCCTTAAAGTAGAGATCCCTCTCCTATTCTCAATCATGCATTCAAATTGTCAATTTATTTTCACGTGTTTTAATCAGTTTTCAACTGTTTTCTTTGAATAAAGCATGAAATTCTATTTGGAATAAAATGTCAACAATTTTTTTAGGTGGGATACTCTTACTCCATTATAAGCTTGTTTATCTTTTGCAAGTTCTCTAAACATTTAAAATCTTATTTCTGTCTGTGGCTTGGAACTGAGAGCAGCAGTAGAAAAGGAAAGCAAAAAGTCTAAGAAAAGACAAGCAACATCTGATCCCGATCTTCCAACCACAACTGACAAGGTGGATTTGGGTAAGAATTATAATATTTTAAATTGTTTGCTGGTACGAGAAAACTTTCTCCATCTTCTTTGGTTAGGTTAACTTTGTGTTATGGATCCCATTTTCTTGGTCTTTTGCCCCATTGAAATTGAGATTACCGTAGCGGTTTGTTAACCTGAACTTTGGAAAGAACATATACTGTTAATGTATGTATGCTTTGCATGGAAAACTTTTGAACTCACAATAGTTATTTTAGGCTATAACATTTAGTGCTATTAAGAATAAAAGAAAAAGGAAAAATAGCATCTTTGTTTCCATATAGTTTATGCTAAGGTCTGATAAATGTTAGTTTCCTTAAACTCATGATTAGCTTTAATAAGATAATTTGGTTTATGAAAATTGTTTTCCATTTGCATGTTGATTTATCTTCAAATGTACGTACTACTTTGGTATGATGAGTAATCTTGCCATCTCCACTATTATTTTGTTGAATGGTAATCGAACCCTCAACTTCCTCACTCCACTACAACTTATTTTTTGAATGTTAATTATTGGTGAAGGATTGATGGGTATTTTTGGTACCAATATTTAATGTAGATCAA
Organism: Medicago ruthenica; assembly: GCA_018208015.1. Lineage (NCBI taxonomy): Eukaryota > Viridiplantae > Streptophyta > Magnoliopsida > Fabales > Fabaceae > Medicago > Medicago ruthenica. The sequence continues at coordinate 3,935,942 of CM031374.1, read as the reverse complement.
TGTGAGGTTGCTGACGGGGTCCTTGATGATGATCCAAATGAGCGAACAATTGGAGAGAAACTGACTAATCTCAATTTGCTGCAAGAAAACAAATCCAAGAATGGCACAGAGCTGGATGAAAACAAATCCAAGAGTGACAAAGAGCAAGTTTCATCGAAGCCTCCAAGTGCAGACAGCGTAGATGTTTTGCTTAAGCAAGCATTGAATGCTGATGATCGTGCCCTTCTTCTGGATTGCTTGTATACGCAAGATGAGAAGGTTATCTTTTTCTCCTGTGTACTGAACTGTGTTTATATTTGAATTGTAAATTGCCCACTTTCTCGATCACTTATCTGTGATGCAACTCCTTTTGCAGGTTATTATGAACTCAGTTGCGCAATTGAACCCATCCAATGTCCTCAAACTTCTTAATTCTCTTATATCCATTATTGAATCTAGGTAATACATCATAACTATAATAAATTAATATATGTTTAGTATGCCAGACAGTGTTCCCATTGAGCATTTGACTTGCTTGGCAGATGTCTTCCATGAGTGGCCATTTCTAGATTTTTAATTTCTTTTTGTTCGTTTTCCATCTTACTTGTAAGGGAGGGGGAAGGAGAAGATAAAAAAATTGATATAGCAGCCCATTGTTTTTGGTAGAGAAAGCATGAGCAAAGAGATGATACTCTCCTGGTTAACAGCCAGGAAATTTGTTGGTCAAAATTTTGGTCCGTGAGGATTATTAACAGAAAAAATGGTAGCATATTAGTATAACAAGTCAAGTATCTTTATGCAGTACTTTAGCAGCAACCGAACAAATGGTTATAATTAACCCCTGTATGTACTGTACCAAAACCTACAGTACTTTAGCAGCAACCGAACAAATGGTTATAATTAACCCCTGTATGTACTGTACCAAAACCTACAGTAAACAACTAATGAATTATATGTCCAAGTTATTTTCTCTTTCTTTTATAGGCGTGCAATTTTTACTACGGATGATTTATATATATTTTGAAGTTATTTTCTTTCTTTCTCTTTTTAGGGGTGCAATTTTGGCATGTGCTCTTCCATGGCTGAAATGTCTACTTCTACAGCATGCAAGTGGAATAATGACCCAGGAATCTTCTTTAAAAGTTTTGAACTCTTTGTTTCAAGTGAGTTCTGCATGATGATTCTACTTGATTCTTAATTTGTCATTTGCTCTACCCATGTCTTTTAAATTACCAAATATGCATTTCATATCTCATTGCTGTGCTTAAGAAAGGCATTGTATTTAACTGTAAACAAATCGAGCTTTTATGTGATATGCTACAATACAATACAATATGACAAGTCAAACCGAGCTTTTAGTGAATTGATTGGATTCTTGTTATAAATCTACAAGTATTGGGTAATTGGTAGTAATCTTAGGAGAAGATATTTTTTATGATCTGCTACAATACAATATGTCAAGGCATCACCATTGCACCACACTATTTTCATTTTCTTTATTATTTGTTTTTCTAATAGTTCATGAGCTTGGTTCAATTGTTCAACAAATTGGAGTAACAAAATCTCTCAAAAGTTTGTAGTATACTTGACATACTTGTGAAAGGATCTTTGAACTATTGATCATTTATACCAACCAACTAGTAATTCTTTACTTTTTTATCTATTTATTGTGCAGCTGATTGAGTCTAGAGTCTCCACTTTTAAATCTGTCTTCCAACTCTCAAGCTTCTTAGACATCCTTTACACCGGGGTAAGCTTCTTTCTGCTGTCTACAAATGGTTAGCATGAAGTTTATGATTGATAAACCTGTGTTTATGCATGGTTTCTTTTGAATAGGTGCTTGATGAGGAGGTAGATGAAGTTGAAACAGCGCCAATTATCTATGTGGACACGGATGATAGTGAAAGAGAATCCGAGGATGCCATGGATACTGACAAAGATAGCAAAGATGGGGAACTATCAGATGAAGCATTTGATAATCTTAGTGACGTTGAAGGTAGTGATGGTATGATGGAAGATTAATGATGTCGCCTGCACACGTTTTTGGTTCTTTTCAAAACATGTCAAACCATTAAGTCCCAGCTAATAGCAATTGATAACATTTTTGAGTTAACTTCTTAGAGATTGGTCTTCAATGTATTCATCGTAGTAGATCTTTGAAACACCATATACATTTGCTTGTCCACAAAGCATCACAGTTTTGAAAAATTGATACTAGTGTACTACATAGTCAATCAAATATTAGAACTTCTTAACACTCTTTTAAGTGACTGAGTGAAAACATTATCATGGAATTCATTTTTGTTTACTTTTTTTTAGGCTTATTTGGTCATTTAGTCCTCTAAATAATTTTCAGTTTTCATTTTGGTCTCATATCTCAAAAAATCAACATTTTGGTCCCCTTGTTTTTTCTCCGTTATTCAAAAAGGTCCTTGACTGTTAACTTTAACCCCAAATGTCTATGGTGGACCAAACTTAAGAGTGGTCCACCATAGATCCTATTAATTATTTTAATTTAAACCGTTTGATCTTTTTTTTAAAGGAAGACCATTGAATTACGCAAGTCTATTTTATCTTACGGTGAGTCAACAACAACCAATTAAATTTCCGTGTCTTCATCTTCTTTCTCATCATATTCAACATTTGCTTCATACATATTCATCAATCATGCCCAGAAAAAAAAAATCATAATCATCTAAAAATCCATTACACAACTTTTCATCATCCCATCATTTTTATGAATAGATAAAATAAAAAACAAACAAAATCATAAAAAAAAAATCCCAAAAAAATCATTCCCAAAAGGCAAAAAACGCGCTTATCTATGTACCAAGTAAAAAATTGTTATTACACCTGGTTGAAGCTGAGCAGCAGCTATCCTTCACATGAGTGGCACAATTGCAATAAAATAACCCAATTTGGTACATAGTAAAACTGTAAAAAGAAAAAGATCTTCATCGTTTTAATCTTATGCAATCTTCATAGTCCAGTTTCTAAACTACGAATCGTTGTTATCACACACCTTCTCATGGCCATCGTGTTTCCCCTATCAAGAAAAGAAGACAAAATGGGGGGAATCAATTTTCATGGAGTAGATTTTTTTTAGAGATTGTACTGTTATGTGATGGATTATTGTGTTGGGGTTAATCAATTTCCGGGTTATAGTGGTGACGTTGTATTTGGGATTTGGGTAAATTATGTGTTGGCTTCAGATCTGAAATCATGTGCTGCTGGTAAATTATGGGTTATGCTGCTGGAATCAGATCTGGAATCAATTTCTTGGTTTGGTGGTTTTTTTTTTTATGATTTTGTTTGTTTTTTATTTTATCTATTCATAAAGATGATGGGATGATGAAAAGGTGTGTAATGGATTTTTAGAAGATTATGATTTTTTTTTCTGGGCATGATTGATGAGTATGTATGAAGAAAATGTTGAATATGATGAACAAGAGTGAGAAAGAAGATGAAGAAACGGAAATTTAATTGGTTGTTGTTGACTCACCGTAAGATAAAATAGACTTGCGTAATCCAATGATCTTCCTTTAAAAAAAAAGATCAAACAGTTTAAATTAAAATAATTAATAGGATCTATGGTGGACCACTCTTAAGGTTGGTCCACCATAGACATTTGAGGTTAAAGTTAACAGCCAGAGACCTTTTTGAATAACGGAGAAAAAGCAAGGGGACCAAAATGTTGATTTTTCGAGATATGGGACCAAAATGAAAACTGGAAATTATTTAGAGGACCAAATGACCAAATAAGCCTTTTTTTATCATGATTTTATATTGAGTTGAAGAGAAAATTTGTTTGGGGGAAGGAATTTATTCTTGAAATAAGTTGAAAAAGTTAAAGCAAATTTTTATTGACTTTACAGATGATGTTCTTGCTTCCAGATATCCTAAATTGAGAGTAATAGACAACTACTTGGTTCTTATTTTTTTGTTTAACAAGAACTTTGTTCTGTTAGAAACTTGAAGTATGTAAACTAATTTTTTTTTTTGTGTAGGTTGGTTAGTTTTAGAATTGAGGAGATTATTTGAGGAAGAAATGAATCGATTTCTAATGAAATATTATTGTAAAATAAATTCACTGCTTAGAGAACTCAAGATAACTCAACTATACAATAATTTTTCTTTTGATGTTGACAATAAGTTTTTATTTATTTACTTGATGTTTTACCTAATGAATGGTCTATTGTTTCTTGTTAAATTAAGGATAAATGCAATTTGATGATTACTTGCACTTCGTTGTCTAATTATTTCTTTTGACACATTTCGTCTTATTAATCAAACTCTTTATTTCATTTAAAGGCTAAATTACACCATAAGTCCTTTAAGTTTTTTAATTGTAACAAATTGGTACTTTAAGTTTTATTCGTACCACTTATGTTCTTTAAGTTATTTAATTGTAACAAGTTAGTCTTTTAAGTATTTTTCGTAACGCTTAGGTCCTTTAAGTTATTTAATTGTAACTTTTAGACCCCGAATAACTTACATTTTTAAGATCTAAAATACCCCAAATTGTTACGGTTAAATAACTTAAAGGACCTAATTGATACGTAAAAAAACTTAAAGGACCAACTTGTTACAATTAATTAACATAAAGGACCTAAGTGATGCGAAAAAAACTTAAAGGACTAATTTGTTACAATTAAATAACTTAAAGGACCCCTGGTGTAATTTAACCTCATTTAAAAATACTCTAGCACCTGTTTTGAAGTGCAGTGTAACGGTAAAATCTCGCAAGAGCAAGAACTTATGATATGTTAGATGCAGATTTAACGTGTAATGCCCATTTCTTTTACAATTATGACAATAGATAGATGTAATTAAGTTTATAAAGTTTTTTCCTATATTTTTAAAAAATATGGATACAATCTTTTCCTAGACGATAAAAGGTTGAAAGAATATTTTAGAACACATGTTTGAATGTGCAATGCTCTATAATGAAAAAGAGAGAAAAGGAAAAATATCTGAAATGAATCTAAACTTTGTATTGTTATTATTATATGAAAACAATTACAATGAGTCCTTTATACTAGTGCTTATCTGTAACAGAATGTGCCAACTGGCACCAGCTAAGCATGAGATGTACTGACAGCTGTCACTAGAAGGAAAGAGAGAGAGATGTATATGGGTTACACTCTACTTCTAACTCAGAAAGCTTAAGTTTGAACTAAGTAAGTTCTATTTATTATAATACATTCACACACCCCTGCAAGGTCAAGGTGGGGCAGCCACTTTGAGCTTGCACCTAAACTCCAAAAACTTAGCAGTAGCTAATGGCTTGGTGAAAATGTTTGCCGTCTGAGTTGAACCACGAATATGAACAACATCAAGGACCTTGCCCAAAACTTTCTCACAAACAAAAAATAGGTATATCTCCATGTGCTTGGTACGAGCATGAAGAACAGGGTTGTGTGCCATAGCCACAATACTTTGATTATCACATAAAGTAAGGGGGGAAGCAAGAGGAACTTGAAGCTCTTGTAGGAGAGTCTTAACCCAAAGGATTTCTGCAGTGATTAGAGCAAGACTACGGTATTCTGCCTCTGCACTAGAACGAGCTACAACAGACTGTTTTTTGAACCACGAGGATATAAGATTTGGACCAAAAAACAAAGCAGCTCCAGAGGTGGAACGACGGTCATCTGGGTCAGCAACCCAGTCTGCATCACAGTATCCACGGAGAGAAAATGGTTGTTGAGCAGAAGCAGGAAGCATGTGCAAGCTTAAAGATTGAGTACCATCCAGATAGCGTAAAATACGTTTAACTGCCTGCCAGTGAGCTTCCTTCCAAAGGGTGAGCCATGAACTGGCACACTTTGTTGACTGAGTAACTAAGCTCAGGTCTAGTAATAGTTGCATATTGCAAGGAACCAACCACAGAACGATATAAGGAAGCATCTGAGAATGAGGCAGGACCAGTTTTGCTGAGTTTGGCACTAGAGACCATGGGAGTAGTAACACCACTGTCTTCTTGCATGTTGGTACGAAGAAGAAGGTCAAGAATATATTTGGCTTGCGACATAATGAGAGTACCATCAGGTTGGGGTTTCACCTTTATGCCTAGAAAGTAATCAAGGTTGCCAAGTTGCTTGAGAGCAAAATCTTGATTCAGTTTGGAAGTAAGACTCTGTAGGAGGGAAGGAGAGTTTTATGTGAGGATGATATCATCCACATAGACCAGTAAATATGCAACACAATTATGATGCTAGTAAATGAAAAGGGAAGAGTCGCACTTGCAGGGACAAAAACCAAACGCAATGAGAGTGCCTTTCAAACCATTGTTTGGGCACTTGTTTCAAGCCATATAAAGCCTTGTGCAGATGACAAAATAGATTAGGATCAGAGGAGACACAACCAGGGGGTTGTTCCATGTAGACCTCCTCATCAAGAATGCGATTGAGGAAGGCATTATTGATGTCTAGCTACTGAAGTGGCCACTTATATGTGAGAGCCAATGTGAGAATCAATCTGATAGTAACATGCTTTATGACTGGAGAAAAGGTTTCATGGTAATCAAAACCATGAAGTTGGTGATAACCCTTGGCTACTAACCTGGCTTTGTACTTATTTAGGGTCCCATCAACATTTTCTTTGACCCTAAATACCCATTTGCACCCAATTGCAGTTCTGTTGGGTGAAAGAGGCACAAGAGACCAAGTTTTATTCTTCTCTAGAGCAGAGTATTCCTCTTTCATGGCTGCCAACCACATGGGGTCTTTAAGAGCATGTTTAACAAATTTAGGTTCTGTATAGGTAAGAAAAACACTAGGGTCTAATCTAGGTAAATGAATGCCAATTTTGGTTCTTGTTTGCATGGGATGAGTATTGACAGGTGGTGGAGGTATGGAGGGAGAAGATGTAGTAGGGGGTAGGGATGCATTAGGTGAAGATAATTGGGTGGTAGAAGACAAAGTAGGAGTAGGTGTGGGTTGATTTGTAAAGGAAGTTGTGGAATGAAGTTGATTTGTAGGAGAGGGAAGGTGATGGTTTGATTGAGAATTGAGAGATGGGAAAATCTGATTTGTAGGGGAAGTTATAGGAGAGACAGGTGGTGGTGTAGGTAAGACAGGTGAAGTGTTTAAAACAGGAAGAGGGGAAAGAGACACAGATTGAGATGAGACAGAATTGGAAGAGTTACTAGTAGAAAAGAGAGACAAGTAGGGAAATATAGACTCATTAAACAAGACATCTTTGGAAATATAGAGGCAGCCAGTAGGGGAAAGATATTTGTAACCTTTATGAGAGGTGGAATAGCTGAGGAATAAGCATTCTTGAGAGCGAAAATTTAGCTTGTGAGCATTGTAGGGCCTAAGGAGAGGAAAACAGGCACAACCAAAAACTTTGAGGAATTTATAGTCAGGGTGCTGTTTAAAAAGGGAAAAATAAGGGGTAACATTGTTGAGAGAGGTGTAGGGTAGTCTGTTGATGAGGTAAACAGTAGTAAGGAAAGCATGATCCCAAAATTGAAGGGGGAGAGAGGCATGACTCAAAAGGGTAAGGCCAAGGTCAACTATATGCCTGTGCTTTCTCTCAACAACACCATTTTGGTGGTGTATGTGAGGACAAATAAGTCTATGGATGATGCCAAGGTCAGTGGGGTATTTGGTAAAGGGTCTGAACTCACCCCCCAATCAGTTTGAAGATATTTTATTTTGTGACCAAATTGTAATTCAACCATTGTTTTAAATTGTTTAAAAATGGATAGAGAGTCAGATTTTTGTTTTAACAAATAGATCCAGGTAGCAGCATCTACAAAAGAAATGTAATATAGAAATTGATTTGTGGAGGGGATGGGAGCAAGACCCCAAAGATCAGAAAATACAAGTTCAAGAGGTGTAGTATAAGTAGTTTGAGATAAAGGAGAGTGCAATCTGTGTGCTTTTCCCATACAACAAGCGGAGCAAAAAATAATCTTTATTTGAAAAAGGGATATTACAATGAGACAGTACAAGTTTCATGACATGGGAATGAGGATGACCTAGCCTAAGATGCCAATTATACTGAGCAGTATTGGATATGACATTTATTACATCAGAAGAAGAACTAGAATTTGAAACAGAATTAGATTGAGAAATTAAACAAGAAGCAGGTGGCTGAAGATGCAAAGGAGGGAACTCATAGAGGCCATCTGATCCAATCTGTCCACGTAGAAGGACTTCATTGGTGGCCTGAGATTTGATAAAACAGTGATTAGGATGGAACTAAAAAAATACATAATTATCTTTAGCAAAACGACTGACACTAATGAGATTTTTTGTGGTATGTGGAACATGAAGTAAATTATGAAGAACAAAAGTTTTATGTGCATTAAGAGGTGACTGAAATTGTGAAGAGCCAGAGGAATGAATTTTCAAACCTTGACCATTGCCTATGAATATCTGCTCAGGTCCTTCATAAGGAGCAGATTGAAGAATATTTTAGGAACTATTGGTCACATGAAAAGACGCACCAGAGTTAGGGTACCAAGGACTAGCTTGATAACGTGAGGTATTGGTTAACATGGCATTAGGTTGGAAGTATGGTCATGAGTTAGCCAGCATAGCATTTGGTTGAGGATAAGGTAAAGTATAGGGTTGAGTAGGGTAGGGTAAGGGTGGGGAAGATCTAGAGGGAGGTCTGTTCCATGAATTGGCATAACCATTAGGAGGAAAACCAGCTAGAGAAGAGGAAAAACCTGGAATCTGGCCTTGAAAGCCCTGAAAAACAGAAGGTATAGAAGCCTGAAATTGTTGATTAAACCTGTGGTGGCAGTAGGATGCAAGGTGCCCAAATTTGAAGCACACTTGACACTGGACATTACCAAACCTACCACGTCCTCTACCTCGAGCTCCTCGTCCTCCATGACCTCTAGAACCAGAAGAGTATCCAAAGAAATTTTGTCCAGAAGGTGCAGAATTAGAGGAAGTAGCAGTAGTAGCATTACCAGTTGAAGCTTGAGATTCAGATGTAGAGGCTGAATCAGGTGCATAATTAGCACTGGTGAGATGAATTGAAGCAGTGTCAACTTGAAGTTTCTTCTGAAATTTGGTGATACGCATCTCATGAGCAAGCAACAACGCCTCAACTTCTTCAAGTTTAACACTCTCAAATTTGCTTTCAATAACTGAGATAACATGACTATAATCTTGAGGAAGACCTTCCAAGATTACATCAATATGTTGATGCGAAGGTATAGGATCACCTACAAAGTCTAGGGAATCAATCAACATCTTGATTCGAACCAAATACTCTTCAACGGTGCGATTTTCGAGTAGCGTCGCAAGAAGCTCATATCGAAGTTGACGAGCATGCACGCGTGTGAGTTTCTAAAAATGATCATAAATTCTAGACCATAACTCAGAGGCATGAACACATCCAAGAATACGCGTCATGATTGAAGAAGAGATCGTGGATTGTAACCACGAGAGAAGCCATTGATCTTGCTGGCGCCAAAGACGAAACTCAGGATTTTCAATCGGTATACCAGAAACTGGATCGGGAATGAATTGAGGTGGAAAATCAGAGAGATACAGAAAATCCTGAAGATTATGTGCGTTGATTACCGGTTCAATCTGTTGCCTCCAGATGAGGAAATTCTTCTCATCAAGCTTTTCAGAGATCTTCAACTAAAATGTAACCAACAGCGATTGCGAAGACGAAGATGGAAAGTTTGGAGATCGAAGTGGATGTGGTGGTCACTTAAAGTGCGTCATCACCCGTTTACAAAAATGTGTGCAATCCTCAGTCCTCAAGGGCATACACACCCTTGAAAGTGATACCTTTACTATATAAACACTAGTGTAGTGTATAATCTACATGATATTGGACATAAATTTTTTTCAATTCACACGTCGAACACTCATTAATATTCCAACTTGTTGTAGCATCCAATCTAAATTATGTGAAGATGCCATCTGATTTGATTTGGAGTACAAAAGAAATACTACTACTGTCATATATGTAAACTTAATTGGAACTTGCTAATATTTTTTGGATACAATCTTACAACTTAAATTAATAAATAGAGTTGATAACTAATGATTAAAGTTAACCACTACTACTAGGAAGAAAGCATTGTGATGCTTTCAAACAACTATCTTCTTAAGTGGTAAGAGATTTAAACACCTTAAAAAAGTGATTGTGTGTTCAATCTCTGACTCTTGTGTTTAGAGAAAATTCATCTTGTGTGTCTTATAGGATCCCGAACGAAGATTAATCACCGTTAAATGACAGTGAAAATTTCGTGTCAATAATATAACAAAAAAAAATATTCGCACTTTTTTTTCATAGTAAGGTTTTAATAAGTTCGAAGGACTTCAAGGACAAAATGCTTTTTTTTTTTTGAAAGATTCAAGGACATAATGTTATGAATAATTAGTTGGTGTATATCATTAGTCTTTCATATTTCTATAACTCTTATTTAATGGTCGTCTATTTCCTTTCATTGTTCACTTGTCTATTCGTGTCTTATAAGTAATACTCATATTTAACATAAAAATAAAATAAAAATAATAATACTCATATTTTAGTGAATCCCCTAAAAAACTCATATTTTAGTGAATAGAGAATTACGAGTTTAGTAAATAATACAAAACTTTTATGTTCTCTATTTTTAACTTCTTATTTATTTTATTTTATTTTTTTACAAAAAAATATTTGTTTTTCATTTAACAAAAAAAAATCCCTAAACCTCTAATACTTGTATCTCTCGTCGTGCTGGTTTTGGGTTTATGTGTGTAATTAGGTTTCATTCCTTATTTTCATAATCAAATTTTGATAAATTACCATAAGCTTTACTCTTTATTTTACTCTTAAATTTTGAACTTCTAAAATTCTGTGGTCTATTATATTGGTTTTTATCGGTTTGTTGTAGTAGTTGAACTAAAAAGCGACCCATTTGGGCTCTTGGTTTGGATTGATAACTAAAAAGTGATTTTCTTTACATAGTACCGACAAAGTCTAATATCCGATTTAGGTGATTTTGCTACCTCGTTTGTTGTTTGAAGGTTAACTGAGATGGTGAAGGGTAAGTTAAAGGAACCTGTTCTTAGTGCTATTGTTTATGGGATTTTCGGATTATATAATCTGAAAGGAACACACCTTATTTTTTGAGGTTTTCGGATTATAAAATCCGAGTTGGTGAAAAACTCATTTTTTTCACCCCATAACAAAGGAAAAACTCAGTTCGGATTATATAACCCGAGCTGTCTCAGCACAAAGACAGAAACTTTGTTTTTTGGCTGAGACATACATATGGTAAGAATTTGATATAAACATGCATTCGTGATCGTATAAAATAAATATTTTAATAGAAACGATAAGAAACAACACAATTTTCAAACATTAAATTTATAACAGAAACCAAACGTTCAAACATAAAAATGTAGAAATGAGGGAAGTTACTGTCTTCGTTTTATATACATAAAGGTTTCGGATTTTAGAATTCAAACTAGTTTCGGATTCTAAAATCTGAAGGGTATTTTTGGAAGAAAAAAAAGGCGCGCGAGAACCTCATAGGGTGGAAAAAGTTATAGCCTACGTGTGAAGGCAGGTGTCCTTTGCAATCTTTAATATTGTACTGTAGGACTTTTTATCAAACCATATGAGATACTACCTCATATGCTTTATATACAAACTAACTATGTTTTAGTTGCCAAAATATAAAAGGCGATCAAAAGAAACCCATAATTTATTTATATATTCACTTATTTTCTTATACAAACTTAGCTGTAGGTTTCACTTAGTCACAATTTAGTCTTTAGTTTTAAAAAATTTATGCATGATTCATATCACTGAATTTTGAGATTTAGATTTTGTTAGTGCGTCAAAGTTAAATAATGAATTGGCTAGTCAGATACGTAGTAATGCATGTTTTTTTAAAAAACTGATTTTTAGGGTCTTAAGTTTTCTTCAATTTAAAAGTTTTATTTTTCTAAGCAATTTGAAAAATAAAATAATCAGATATATTTCACATATGCATTGCAACATGACTTCTCAACTCATATTTAACTTGACACATTAGCAGACATAAGCCTCAAAAAAATTTAAAAATTAGGGGACTATATTTTCAAACATAGAAATAAATGAACTAAAATTGTAAATTGAGAAAATAGTGGAAGCAAAAGGGTATTTAATCCTACATATATATAAGCTTTCATCAAAAGTGTGCTATAGGATCTACAACTCTCATTCATTGCACTTTGCAAGCTACAAAACTTACTTCAATGTAAGGTATCAGTTACAGTACAGTTATTCTTTGTCAGTGTTCTTAAGATTTCTTCACTGACCTATCCTTGTCATATGAACCCTCATTTCTGAAGTCAATTAATGGTAATTCTTCCTCATTTGCACTTACTTTTGATTCTACATCAGCAGTAGGTCCATAAGCCCAACTACATACTACATAATACAGTATATTAACACCACTCACTGTGGCAATAAGCCAATAGTACTTGTCGAAACGACCCTTGTTAATATTATCCGATATCCATCCATCATTTCCACCTCTCGAGGTTACCCTTTCGACAATGCTGAATAAAAAAGAAGATACAATGTATCCTGTGGCCATTCCTAGTCCGAAAAGTGATGAAGCGATGCTCGACATAGTCTTGGGAAATTCGGTGTAGTAGAACTCATTTTGGCCTATAATATTGAATGCTTCAGCTATTCCACCCAAGCAAAGCTGAGGAAAAAGCCACATTGCAGACATGTTCAACACTGAATGAGGATCATTACCATATCCTTCATTGATTGCTCTTCTTCGCCTTATAGTCTCGACAATTGCTGCGGTTACCAAGTGGAGAAAAGAGAAAAACAATCCGAGTCCCATTCTTGTCTTGGCACTAATCCTAACCGGTTTTCCTCTGAGCTTTGAGGCCAGAGGAATAACGACACGATCATAAAGAGCTATCCATATAAAGATTGTGAATATCATGATTACACTAAGTGAACCGGCCGGAACTTCGAAGTTTTGGGTGATGTGTCTGTTCAGCGATTTAGCTTGCAGTAATCCAAATGAGCCTCCAATGTTAAGTGACATCAAGATACTTGTAGACCACAGTGGAATAACTTTAATAATAGCTTTTAATTCTTCTACTTGATCAATTGTGCATAGACTCCAAGGATCTGAAGCTGATCCATCATAGGTTATGTCTTTTTCTGGACTTCTAATGAAGCAAGCTTTATTCAGAAACCTAGAAAACAAAGCATTACCACAAATTCAGTATATTAATACATAATGATATTTTAACACACAATGACAACAAAAATCGGCAATAATTTGAATATCAACTTATCACTGTTTAAATATGTGGTTAATTACATTCAGTGGATGATTAATGAATATAAAAAGGTGTCACAACCCATTAACCATCCACTTAACATAATTGACCATATATTTGAATTACATTAACCATCCAAATTGTTGTAGAATTTTCAAAACAACAAAACTCGTATAAATGTAGGGACTGTAATACTAATGTGAATATGTAAGTGATTCAACCTTAATTTATCAGTTGGAACAGTAAGTTCAGAATCCTTCATATGATGATACATCCCAGCTGAGTTCTTAGGTGGTAGTCGAAGTTTCCTGTTCTTATAAGCCGCAACGGTCACTCGTACAAAGCCGGTAAACAAGGTGCTATTTGTTTTATTCTTTACATAAAGTGGAGAAGCAAGAAAAAAGAAGAAAGTGGAAAAGAACATAAGTGCTGCGGGAACACCAAAACCAAGTTTCCATCCAAGATGATCTTGGATATATACTATTCCTGTGAAGGCAATTATGACAGAAACAGCCGAGGAAGCATAATACCAGCTGAAGAATATTTCCAAGGCCCTTTGGTTATCAGGGTTATCTTTTCTATTCACCTGGTCCGCGCCAAACGCTATGGAGCATTGAAGGCCACCATTTCCAATGGACATAAGAGCAAGGGAAGAAACCAGCATTGCCATTTGTGCAGTTGTTGCAGATATGCATTTTTCAGTTGCAGGAATGCAAGGAGGAGGTCTTGCTTGTGGGATCATCGCTGTTAGCCACAAGAGTATCATTCCCTGTTACCAAAAGGAAGAAAATTGAGTTTTGATTTTCATTACAAAATCATTTACATTGTTTGGTTCAAATGAGGGAAGGGGAGATGATCCTGAGGTGCTTTAAAGAGCATATTTTCAGCCTAATTTATGATCTAAGCATTCATGTAAGTGTTTGGGCGAGCTTATAAAAATAACTTACGAAGTATTCATAGACTATTTTAAGCATATTTTCATAAGCTCCTTGTAATAGCTTGCTGAAACAGTTTATACAGAGTTTATGCAGAGTTCTACGATAACCTACTATCAAGTAAGCTCTTATAAGATTAGCACTTATTAAACAATAACCGCTTTAAGATCATCACCTAAATGTGTCATTCTTATTTGATTCATAGAGGGAGAGGGGAGGCATTTCAATAGAGAAGGAATAGTATGTTTGGTTTCGCGTCCAATATCAAATTAAACGCACATCTATTTGAAATTATAATTACTTGTTTCAGGAAATCACGGCCAATTTAGTACCGAGTCACGAGAATGAAAAATAAAACGCATAACCAAACATATGCGAAGACTAATTTACTTTTAATTTTAACATCCTCATTAATCTTCATGTTATATTTAAGTCAACATATTTAAAATATCTTAAACACACCTCGTCTCCCCTCAAAATATCTCAACATTAGAGAGAAGTCAAAATTGAGTGAGGATAGATGTTGCGCCCCTTCAAATCGCAGAACCAAACAAAAAAGATTCATTGAAAACCTTTCCCTCCCATCCATTAAAAATGTTAATCTTGCCTTCAAAATAAAACATTTGGTGACAAAGGAGCTATGTAACACCGACAATTCAGATTGAAGGTATGTGTGGTGTCTGACTTGCGTCAAACACCGACATGATACCAACACAATATAGTTTCATTGAATGTGTTCTATTTTCTCAATTTATGTGTCTACATGCCAGTATCGTGTCCAATGCTTCATAGAAAATGAATCAAAATATCTATCCTACTTATCTCCTTCACACATGATTATGATGGGAAAAAAATGAAGGTCTACTTACCATGAAAGTGATGATGGAACCTAAACCAACAGCAAGAAAGCGACCAAGATGAGAATCGGCAACGAAAGCACCAATAAGAGGCATGAAATTGGTGGTTGCAACAGATAAAAGGAGTATATGAGTAGCTTTGGATAAATGAAGATTGTAACTCCCCATCAAATAAAGTATCATATTTGGCAATAATCCTAATGTTGCAACTCTAGCAAGTGATTCATTTGCTGCAATTCATTCATAAATTACTTAATTACCACTAATTTGTATACAATTTTGGTTCAAAAAGTCTTGCACGGTCAGCAAATCACATTCAATCAAATGAATGATTATAAATATAATTACGAATAAAGTGAAAATGGAAAGTGTAAAATTTCTTTAATTAATTTCAACATAGAAAGAAATGAACCTATGATGAAAGGCATGGTAATGAAGCCACCCTTGTTGTGAGTTGGTGGTTGTGAAATGATAGAAGACAGTTTGGTATGAGGAGGTGAAGAAAGCTCTATTTCATTCTTCTCCATCTATGTACTGAAGCAACAAGAGAGAGATAGATATATGATTTAGTTAAGCAGAAAACAAAGTTGATGTTGTTCAACTTCATTCATCTATCTATCTATGTATGCAAAAAACATCGGAGTTTACGATCTCCTCCTTTCTTAAAAAAGTCAAACAAGACCATTCCTGTTCGGACCAACTTTTTTTTTTCCCTCTCGTGCTCCACGTGTGCTCGTGATTTTATTTTTATGTGATTTAGCTAACAAGGACTATAGATCCCAATTGGAGTTACGACAATTATATAAGAAATCTCTTTCTCCTCGACAATTAATCGGTCTTGCAATCAAAATATGTAAAAGTTAGTCCTATCTTTCAAATTCAAGTTATTTTCGCTATATTTAATTTCTTTTCAAATTTTTTAAACACACACATAAATGACACGATGCATATGTATATGGTGGAATCTATTTAAAGACTCTTTATTAGAGTTCCTGTTAGTTAATGTACTGCCATTGAAGTCATTGAATCATCAATAAATACTTTTATTAAAAAATTATAAATTAATGATATATATACTTGGGGTTCTTTTAAAAGTTCTTATTAGTTTACTATCATTATTAAATTGGTGCAACTTTATCGATGGAAGTTGGGTTTAGTAGAGTTAAGATCTCACAACATATTCCAACTAAAACATATATCCACGTTTAATGTTAATATATCTTAAATAGAATCACCTCTGATTGAGAGAATATATGTGTGTATATAAAAGAGTCGTGCAACGTTTCTTAAAAAATATCAAAACAAGTAGGCAGAAATGAAGTACAATACAACATTTTAGGATAAACCACCAAATTGGTCTCTGCTTTTATTAAACATTTTTAAATTAGTCTCCGACTATTAATATTTCAAACTATTAATATTTTTGTCACATAACGAGTGACCTAAATGAAAAACTTTTGATAAAAGACAATGACTAATTTGAAAGTGACTTACAAAGACATGATCCATTAATAAACCCAAAGACTAATTAAAAAGTGATTTACAAATAAAATGATCAACTTGATGGTTTACTCCAACATTTTACTTCATTTGATCACACTATTTGAGATTTAAAATCATTATATACGATCTGATATTTTACTTAATATGAATATGCTAAATGTCCCTTCCAAAAAAAAATGAACATGCTAAATGTGATTCTCTTTATTTAAAAAAATGTAACTATAGTATGGTTTAAATAAAGTCATATGAATACTTAATTTATATTAATCATTGTTTAGAACGACCAATGTTAATATTTATCAACATTATATTGATAGTAGGGATCGGAACTTAATTTACATTATGTTTTCTAGAGATGTGTGTTATAAACACACAAAATTTTCATGATATAATTTTTAATTCTTTTAAAATATAGATAAAATTATTATTTTTGAACTGTGTTGAGTAAACTAATGATGCTATGATAAAGGAAAATTATAGTATACGCATTATTATAGCAACAACAAAGTTCAAACTAGAAACTAGAAATAGAGTTACATAATACATTTCCCTCTCTAACATCTAGATAGGAGGGGAAACACAGCTTATTTAAAAAAAGAAATACAAAAGTTTAGCAAAAACCAAATTCAAGAAAAACTAATAATCTCAACGACGAGTTGTAGTGATATGGTCCTTATCTTCATCATCATGTGCCATTCCAAAAGTGTCCTTAACTGCGTCAGTAGCACTTTGGGCCATACCCTTAACCTTTTCCCCTGTCTGCTGTAGAAACCCTGCTGAGTTGTCTTTTCCTGATTGGGCAGTTTCTCCAATCTCTGATCCTTTTTCTCTAGCTTGACCAGTTGTGTCTTGGGCTGTTTCCTTTGTTGCTTGGGCTGTTTTCTGGGTTTTCTCCTTTGCAGCTTGGGCTGTCTGCCCTGTTTTGTCCTTAGCTGCTTGGGCTGTCTGTCCTGTCTTGTCCTTAGCTGCTTGGGCTGTTTCCTGGGTTTTCTCCTTTGCAGCTTGGGCTGTCTGCCCTGTTTTGTCCTTAGCTGCTTGGGCTGTTTGCTGGACCTTTTCCTTTGCAGCTTGGGCCTTTTCTCCTATATTGCCCATCATTTGGTTCGACTTTTCCTGATCCACCAATCAAACAAATCACAGTTAATCGTTATATTCATTAACAGTTAACACCAACATATATATATATATATATATATATATATATATATATATGAGATTTGCTAATATACACCCACTAGTTTTTATGTGGGAGTATTTTAGCAACATGCATCTTTAAGTGTATTTAGCCACTTTTTAGTTATCACTTGCTAAAATACTCCTTCTAAAAAATAAGTGGGTGTATTCTAGCAAATGCCTATATGAGTTGCTAACATACACCCATTTATTTTTTAGAAGGTGTGTTATAGCAACATATATATCAACTTTTTGTGTTATAGCAACATACACTTCAAGATGTATTTATCAACTTTTCAGTTATAACTTGCTAAAATACTCCCACATAGAAACTAGTGGGTGTATATTAGTAAATCCCTATATATATATATATTAGATAATTTCTTTGAATCCTTCTCAAGAGTAAGAAACCATAATGTCATGACACTAATTAAACACACAAGTAAAAGATAAATCTCAGATTAAAATAAGTTTATGAAATCTTAGAGAAACCGCTATTCTATTCAAGTTTAATCTCTATTTTATTTATTTTTTCTAACAAAAATGTGTGCTTTTATCACACATTTTTTTTGAAAGAATGTGCTTTTATCATTTGTAGACACTAAAAGCCTCTATAAAAATAAAATAAATACTAAAATTAATATAAAATCTAAACTTAAATTAGACATAATATATTTAATATTATATATAGTATATACTATTTACTTATGTATTTTTTAATAAAAAAGGAAATGAAAAAAAAAGGTATGTTGTTTTAGAAAAAAAGAAGAAGAAAGGGATAAGAGTTCTATAGATGCATGAAATATATAGAAATGAAATGTGAATGACATTTATTATACCTCAGTTCGACCCATGGTCTCACCAGCTTTGTAGCTCTGATCGCGGGATGCCATCTTTCTTCTTCAAACAAATGGTATAACTGGTTCACTCACTAGTTTATATGATACAAACTTTCTTTCTTAACTTTCTTCCTATGAAGTATTTTTGTTGTATGGTTTTGAGTTTCATTCATGCACTATTTATAGTGTTTCACTAGTCGTATATGATAACCACGTGTTCAACTTCTTGACACGTGCACAACATGTGTCGTGCCATGGATAATTGTAAATTTGAATATGCATGCCATTTATAAGTTTAAGATGAGAAACCTGCCTGTAGAATTTTGACAAATTGCCATTACTTGATTGTTATATAATGATGATGCTGAGATATCCATGATTCTTTTTGGTGTAACATATCCGTGAAGCGTGATTTATATATGAGGCGGAAAGACAGTGATAATATGAGCCATCACTCATGAGAAGTTTTTGGTTGGTTAATTATAATAGGTTGGTCTTTTAAGTTTTTTTTGTATCATTTACGTCATTTATTTAATTGTAATAAGTAAGTTATTTAAATATTTTTTACAACACTTAGGTCCTTTAAGTTGTTTAATTTAGTAACTTTCATGTCATAACTTACATTTTTAAGATCTGAAATCCCTCAAATTATTACCGTTAAATAACTTAAAGGACATAATTGATACTAAAAAAACTTAAAGGACTAACTTGTTACAATTAATTAACTTAAAAGAACAAAGTGGTATGAAAACAACTTAATTGACCAATTTATTACAATTAAATAACTTAAATAATCTCTATTGTAATTTAACCTATTTTGTTTTATCCAAAAAAATAATGGTAAATACTTCACCTATTTAACACAAAACTAAATAGACATCTTCAATATGAAGTGGATAAATTAGATGCTTTTAGAAAAGGGTGACTATGGTTTAATTTTCCATTCTAACACGTACTTTTCAATATATATTCTCAATTTTGATTAAAATTTAAATGGATTACATTCCACTAAATTATGTGGATCCAAAATACAATAGATGAAATTCACACGAATATCATTCTCTAATAAATAATGTAAGACTATAATAATATAAGTCTCTGTAAGAAATAAAAGAGTATTGTTTTTAAACAAATAACTTTTTTTGTTCTTGATATCTCAGTTTCTTATGTACTTTTATGTCTTTAATTTGTCGGATTATTTAGTACTACTCTTTTGTGTGATTTTAGTGCAATTTACTCAATTTTTGTTCTATTTTGATTTCTAGTAGAAACAAAGGAATATGTGAAGAAATTGGTGCAAAAGTTGTGATTGTGAAAGCCTCGGATTTAAGTGATGAATATATTGATGGTGCCAACAGATCAATAGTGCATGAGGATATGGCTGATTCTTTAAAAAAAATATGACTCACAGTGAACCGAACCAACTCGAAAATAATTTAAGACTCAATTCAGTAATTAATTTGTTGAACTTGGTTCATGAAACAAATGAGCCGAATTTAAGTTGAAAATTAAGCTCATTAAATAAATGAGTTGAATTTGAAGTTCATTAACGAGCTCGTTAAAAATTGTAAGTTCATTAAAATTTGGTTCATGAACGAGCTCGTTAAAAATTGTAAGTTCATTAAAAATATCATTTTGCAAAGGTCAACATACAACATATAACATTTTTTTTAAATCTTGCCCTTATTTTTTTAAGAGTAATACTTAACAAAATATACTGGTACTCTTTTTTAGTGGTTTATTCTGACTATTATTGTGAAGAACATATCTATTAATTTTATGATTTAAACTATCAAAGTTGTTGATGGAAATTGTTGGTGTTTTAGTTGTAGTTTCGGGTGTGAAGGGGCGAATAATGGGGATGGAGTAATGTTGTGAAGTAGCATGATAATAGACTAATTTGACATATTCTCTTTACAAGTCCTACATAGAAAATTTTAAAAGAAAACAACGCGGATGCAAGTTACTATCTTCGGTTCTATTTATAAGAGAAATTTATGTCGACAAAAGTTAATGTATTTAGTTAAAAAATTGGACCAGATACATCAACTTTTATTGACCTAAATGTCTCTTATAAATAGGACCAGAGGGAGTATAAAAGAGAAGATGCGTACAAGTTGAACATTTGTACAACGATTCCATGTCATCTTAAGTAATTTTTTTATATAAAAAAATATCAAACTTACAATTGGAGTTTGTTTGTTTTTTTTCTGTTTTTTTCTTTTGGTTTATTTGGTTTATTTGATTAGAGTTATCGAGCTGAACCAATTTGATTCGAAGCAAATTGATGGACTTTTAGCCCTAGTATTCGTACTCAAATTAGTGAATAACAACCATGTCATCAGAAGAATATAAATCAAGATTTTTTTTCTTTGAGAGGGAATATAAATCAAGATGTTGTTCATCTTTCTTAATTGATTCCCTAATCTAACTGTGTTTAAATTCCTAATCCGGAACTTTTGGAAACAAATGTTCCCTAGGTTATGGACCCTTTAGATAGACAATCGATTAGTAGATGATGATTGACTGTATTTAGGTTTTATACTTTTGTCAGTTCTCGTTATTTATTTGTTTCTCTCCTAAGGTTCATGTCTTGTTTCTGTCCTTGAGTGGGAGTCAGTCGTCTTGTTGATTATCCATAATTTGATCGAGTTTTGGGTTGATTAGTTTGTAGTGTGGTTATTTTCTGATTTGAATTGTTTGTGGAGATTTCATAAAAACAAATAAAAGTAGATTTGAATTGATTGTGGAGATTTCAGAATAACAAATGAAAAAAGACTTGTTTGGTAAATCAAAAAACGGATTTCTTTCCTTTTTAGTGCTTAAAGTCACCGTTTTGTTTTATCATTATGGTAACATGATATCAATGGCATCCAATTTTTTTTTTTTGGAAATTATCTCACCCTTTTAGTGATGAATCAAATACTTTTATTGGCAGCCTTTATGGACCGATCGTCTTAACTATCGATAGGTTTCTGCAAGTGTAC